>JAVJIX010000242.1:740000-860000 GCA_036785185.1 Paratrypauchen microcephalus
AAAAAAAAAAAAACACTTGGTAGCACTACAGTGGAGTGGCCTCGCCAAATGGCAGCTTGCACCTTTACCGTTCAGAAACAGAATAGCAAGCATTACATAGGCCTAATGATACTGAAAACATAACAAAACATTAGTAAATTAGTAACTTTTATTAACAAATGTTTAAAGTGCAAATACAGCAGCCAACCGATGGAACGAAATAACAAATTGTCTGTGGGCTAAAGCTAACAAACCAACAGGAATCATTATCAGAAGCAGTGACTTTATAACCAAGTGCTTAACAAAGAACTGAGCAAAACCCGCATGGCAAAGCTGTAACAACACAGTTAAAGGGATATTCCAGGATTTTTGACATGGGGGCTCATTTCCGAGTTAGCCAAGCTTGCTCCTGTCGTTATGTTGGCGTGCTGGTCAAAAGGCATGCACGCTCATAAAGTTGTTGCTAGCCCGTGAACATTCATGTTGAGCACGGAACTGAAAAGACAGCCCCGCATTGATCGTTCATTCCAACAAACAATGCAACAACCCGGTTTTCTGTAGCTGTAGCGGGGGCTAACTCACCGACACTCTCGCGTTCTGCCCTTTCAACATCCATCTCTCTCAACTCTTCATCTGTATATTCCAAGCATCGGGGAGACCTCCAAACGTGGCCATGTCTGGATTGTTGAACAGGGCAGGCTACTGCCCTGCTACTGTACTGTACTGCTACGGCTAACGACGACAGCTGAAGGTAAACAAATATCAGCTGGAAACCTAACTGCAAGGTGATATCACTCCGCCCATGCCTAGCTAGATCGGGGGAAAAACGCGCTGTTGCATAAGGACATAAATCCTTTAAATTACAAGGTTGATTATATTTCTAAAATTGTTCCATCAACACAGACATTTACATCGACAGTCTGGCGTTATAATTGACTTGTTTTGGGTGCACTATGGAGTGGGTAACCCTGATTAAAATCAGGCTACCATTTACCATTGACTTGCGCTAGCCTAGCAACTGAAAACTCTGCAGCTGGAAGGACTGCATGAAATTCGCTAAAAAGTGTCTCCACATCTCTGCAGCACTCTGGCTAACTCGGACATGAGCCCCCATGTCAAAAATCCTGGAATATCCCTTTAAATTAATTATAGTTAATATTATATTAGGGCAAGATTTTTTTTTTTTAAATGACGGTAATGAATCTGATACCGTTGCTATTTTTAGATACCGCAGTACAGTGAACCCTCGTTTATCGCGGGGGTTAGGTTCCAGAAATAGCCCGCAATAAGTGAAATCCGCGAAGTAGGACAATTTTATATTTTACAATTATTCTACATGTTTTAAGGCTGAAAACGCTTCACCACACACATTATACACCTTTCTGAGACTGGTATTAACATTTTTCTCTTGTTTAAACACTCAAACTTTTGTAGATTTTCATTAAAATATATTAATAGTGGGGGGGGGGGGGGGGGGGGGGGGGGCACGTGACACGCGGACACGTGTGCGCGGATAAGTGCGCGCGGACACGTGTGTTTGTTTTGGTACCACATATCCATGCCATGTGCGAAAGTCGAGTGGAAAGCGAACTGGATATCATTTTGGGCAAGACTCAAGCCAATGCTAACAGTGCCAAACCGCTAACAGACGCCTCTGAGCACCAGTCCTCACCACAAGACCAGGTAAGACTAACGTGCGCTCACAAGAGTTGGTTGCATTTCACCCCGGCTCCAAAATCAGACCGCTATCAATGCGTCGCCAATACTCCACAGCTCTCTAGGACTGGGTCGGGTTCGTGAGGGGAAAAGACCCACTGTCTCCTCTGTGCGCGCGAGTGTCCTCCCCCCGCTGCGGCTCCCCCGGACGCCGCGCGGCCAGGCGCCAGGCCCGTCCATGTTGATTCTTGGCTCTTCCATTTGTCCGGCTCGCACTCTCTTCCATGGCTCGTGCAAGTAAACAAAGGCCACACCTCCTGTCACCCAGGCGCTCTCGTGAAGGAAATCAGAGACTCTGTCCCTACCATCCCTGGTCTAGACCTGGTTTAGTCCTGGTCTAGACCTGGTTTAGTCCTGGTTTAGACCTGGTTTAGTCCTGGTTTAGACCTGCTTTAGACCTGGTTTAGTCCTGGTCTAGTCTCTTAGCTAATCAGGGCGCAGGACAGAATGTTACACTGTAAAAAAAAGTTACACTATAAAAAAAATTGAAAAAAAAAAAAAAAAAATTGGAAAAAAAAATCCGCGAAACAGCGAGGCCGCGAAGAGTGAACCGCGATACAGCGAGGGTTCACTGTATACCGTATTACCGTATTACCGCCCAACCCTAATATATATTAGGGGTGTGCATCTTTCACTCACAAAACGGTTCGATTCGAATCTCGATTCACAGGCTACGATTCGATTCAGGGACGATTCATAAAATTAGTAAACGATCCGGTACGATTCGATTCGATACGATTCGATCCGATCCGGTTCGGTTAATTTCGATTCAGTACAAAGGTAGATAAGGTAGATATCAAAAATAAAAAAAGTAGTTATAAAACAAGCAAGTTGCCTATTAACTCATTCACTGCCGGCCTGTTTTCACAATGTCAACCCTTTGACTGCCAGAGCTTTTAGGTCATTTTCACTGATTTTTCAAGACTCACAGAATACTGAGTTCTTTGACTATATAGACATGGCACACATCAAAATAAAGTGTAGACTCTCTTCTTTCACTTGGAAAAAAAATTATGCTTCTAACCTTTTCGGTTCTCAAGTAATTGATAGTAGAACATAGGGAAGTTTCAGCAAAAACACTGGTTTTTGACAAAAACTGGAGAAATGGAGCATTTTGTGAAAAGAAGGATTTCGAGCAGATCAGTGACTTTGACATCAATACTTATTGATTTAGTGACATCTCAAACATCTAAAACAACAGAGAAAGATATTTTTGATGACAAAGTACACTTTTATTTACAAATATAAGAAATATAACTATATACAAATTGACAACAATCAACAAAACAAAAATTTGAGAACAAAATTTGAGATCAGAACAACATACATAAGTATACAACATACATAAAACAATACAATATACAACAATAAAAAAATAAAAAAAATAAATAAATAAATAAATAAAGGAGAAATTCAATTTGTCAACTGGACAGGTACTGGGTCCAGTTGACAAATTGAATTTCTCCTTTTGCCATGGATTCTACCTGGACGACTGAGGGATTCTTCACACAATTAAAAAAAAAAAAAACTTTTCAAAAACAATGCCAAGAAACAGGTTTCAGCTGATAGTGACAGGTCATTAGAAGATGCCGGGGACAATCTCTATAAAATCCGCCCAGTGTTGGACTATATTATAAAAAAAACGTACCAACCTGGGCAAAACATTTGCATAGATGGTATGAAGCAGAGATTGTTTTTGATCTCCTAGATCAAAAACAATCTCTGCTTGTCCCCGGCAAGCAGAGATTGTCCCCGGCATCTTGACACTGTCACTGTCATGGCTACACCATGTATATGGACAATTTTTATAATTCTGTGTCAGTGTGTGAGTCTGTGGGACACACAGGGGGGAACCAGGGGGGAAACGGGGGGGAACCAAATGGGATCAGGGACAAAAAAAGTGACCTGGGGGCAGGGGGAAAGGTTATGAGGCACAACAAGAAGGTCACGGTGTTAGCCTGGCATGACATGGTGACCACCTGCCACCATGATAATATGCAGACAGTAGATGTGTGGCATGTGTGGTTGTTCTTGCCACTCCAGATGCACCACCTGTAAATGATAGAAATATACATTACCTAATTGTATTTTTATTTTGTATTGCTGCAGTGTGATGTGGAGAATAGACACTTTTTTATACATATATACACACACACAATTTATTTATTTATATATATAATATATTTTTTTTACCTTTCTTCGCTTTGCGAGCAGGAGGGGGTTGGTCCTCTGCTGGTTGAAGGCTCTGTAAATAGAAAATTCCTTCACAATTACCACACAACAGCAGCATCATGTTAGTTAGTTAGTTAGTTAGTTAGTTCTTCTTACCCATCCCATGCCTCTCTGGAGGCGAAGATCTCCTGCTTCCACTTGATCCTGACGGCTCATCAGATGAATCAGGGTCTGGCTCACGAAATGAGTGCCTCCGGAGCAGACCTGTGATGCGGGATACCGCGGAGACAGGCTGCAGAGACACGCCGGATCAGTTAGGTCTGCCTGAGGCGAGCGATCCGGGTGCGGGTAGGTCGGAGCAGCGGTCTCGTCTGCCCGGGGCGGCGGTGCGGGCGCGCATGTTTCGGAGCAGGGAGGTGCGGGCGCGCATGTTTCGGAGCAGGGCGATGGAGGCGCGCCTGTTTCGGAGCAGGGCGATGGAGGCGCGCCTGTTTCGGAGCAGGGCGATGGAGGCGCGCCTGTTTCGGAGCAGGGCGATGGAGGCGCGCATGTTTCGGAGCAGGGCGATGGAGGCGCACATGTGTCTGAGCAGGGCGATGGAGGCGCACATGTGTCTGAGCAGGGCGATGGAGGTGCGCAAGTGTCTCTGCCCAAGGCAGACCGAGGCGCGGGTATATCAGGGAGGAGGGAGGAGGACGACGACAGTGAACCGTTTTCCCTCGTTCGCTCTCCTCGCCATCTTGACTCTCTCTCACTACACTACACTACACATGTGCTGATCTTTTCCTGTCTTCCGCGTCTCCGATGGGCACACGATCGCCATCTACAGGTTGGGATGTACGAATTACACCTTAAAAGTTGCTCCAGGTCGTAACCTAGCAACCCCCGCTGAAAAACGCAATTGACGTATTTATCCGTCTCTGGCAGTCTACGTTTGGATTTGAGGGGACGTATTTATCCGTCTCCGGCAGTCAATGAGTTAAAGGCAAAAATCTGAATGAATCAGAATTAGTGCTTCAGTCACAGTTTCAGTAACTGTATAAAAGTGCAACATATCACTGACAAGAAGATAGATATTACTAGGCAGTTATAGAAAACACTAGCATGTTAAATCCAACATGTCTTTTTATGCCTGTAATTAACTTTTCTTAACAAAAAAAAAGAAAATCAGAGAGAGCTCTTAACACTGAATAATACTTTCTCTCCATCTCATAACATTTCCTCAGTCTCCTTTGAGACAAAAATCATCTGTGTGTGAAGTATGTTTCTATACACACAAATCATAAGTATTTAATACAGAAATGCACCAATTCTGATTATACATTGTATTTTCCACACAAAAGTAAATTAGCCAAGTTAATTTTAGCCCAAATCAAATATACATTGCCAATACATGAATGTTGTCTAAATAAATCACCCAATCCACTAACCGTGACAATAAAAACGCTAGTATCATACAATTGTTATGGTCTATAGCTGCCATGCAGACTACAGTGAAACATCAGACCGACAGTGAAAGTTTTATCAACGACACAACACTGGCACAAAAGTTAACCACGCATACGAACCATGTCCATAAATAGCGGTAGCGCACCAAATTAATTTAACCACAGCTCAATAAAAGGAAACTTAGCTTAGCTTACCGATAGAGTAGATCTCCTGACGAGACACGACGTAGGCGGCGGGAAACCCGCCCTCCGCACAATGCGAATTGGGACACGGCTATACAGTGCAAACATTTTGTGCGCGCTTCCGCATACAGCCCGCGCCGCTCGCATGATTGGCAGTTAACCAGCCAATAAGCTTCAACCCCAGGTAAGTGAACCACCCACCGTTCACAAAAGAACGCAAACACACACAGGCGGCTTCTGCACCATGAGAGAGACCGCTCAGGAGCCGAGAACCGATTCTTGGCTGTAAATCCGGTGCATCGGACCTTTCGTAGTTAATTTGGACCGATCCGGGCTCCGCTGATCGGTACACTCAGATCGCAGAGGTCACAGACCGATAACCGATCCAAATCGGTTAATCTTTACACCCCTAATATATATATATATATATATATATATATATATATACACACACACACACACACACACACACACAGTGGTACCTCACCTTTTGCCTGGAAGAATCCATGACTCATCGCTGTACCAGCGAGTGAGTCTGGTAACGTTTGATCCACAGAATGCGCTGCGGTTGCGCGTAGACAGACAGCTAAGTGAACCAATCAGAGATTGCGCCATCTTGATTCAAAACTGAGGCGGAACTTCCGCTGCCTAAGAGTGACTTTGCGGGCAAAGGCGGGTGCACTGACGTCACCATCTTTGAACGAATCAGAATCGCGGAGTCGGTTTGGAACCGGAGGAGCGAGAGTGGATGGAGAGTGTCCAAATGGTATCGCGGTGTATAGGAAATACAGAGAGATATATACACACACACACAGTGGTACCTCACCTTATGAATGACCCAACAAACGAAAATTTCAAGTTACGAAACACCTTCACGGTAAATTTTTGTCTCTAGATACGAATGAAATTTCAAGTTACAAAACGCGAAATCTCAAAAATTCAAATAATGCGCGCTCAGCCACACACATTATACGCTTTTCTCAGACTGGATTTAAAATTTTCTCACATTTGTCTCTGTTTAAACACTCAAACTTTCAGTGATTTTCAACAAAACGTATCAATATTGAAGTGTGTGTGGGGGGGGGGAGAAAACTGCGCGGTCACGTGTGCGCAGCATGACCCGGCGCAGAGCTGACAGCAGGTCTAGACCAAGATCTAAACCTGAACTGGACCAGGACTAAACCTGGACTAAACCAGGACTAAACCAGGACTAGACCAGATGGATTAAAGCGCCGCGTGCGGGTCTATTTCCTGGTTTCTCACGAGTCACAGCTGAGGCGAGCAGCGAGGAGGCAGTCTGAGCGCATGTGAGCAAGAGCCATGCAAGAGCATGGCTCCTCTAGACCTCCTCTAGACCTGACCAGGTCTAGACCTGACCAGGTCTAGAGGAGCCGCGGTGGTCTGGACTAAACCAGGACTAAACCTGGACTAAACCAGGAGGAGCCGCGCTCACATGCGCTCAAACTGCCTGCGGTCCCCTCCTCCCTGTGGACTCATGAGAAACCAGGAAATAGACCCGCACGCGGCGCTTTAATCCACCTGTTCTAGTCCAGGTTTAGTCCAGGTTTAGTCCAGGTTTAGTCCAGGTTTAGTCCAGGTTTAGTCCTGGTTTAGTCCTGGTCCAGTCCAGGTTTAGATCTTGGTCTAGTCCTGCTGTCAGCTCTGCGCGGGGTCATGCTGCGCACACGTGACCGCACAGTTTTCTCCCCCCTCCCGCTTCCCCTCACACTTCAATATTGATAATTTTGTTGAAAATCTATGAAAGTTTGAGTGTTTAAACGAGAGACAAACGTGAGAAAAGTTTAAATCCAGTCTGAGAAACCAATCAGGACAGAACACATTGTTACACTATAAAAAAAGTTATAAAAAAACTTGGATCGGGGCCTTGGAACGAATCAGGCTTTTTCCATTGAAATAGCTACTCAACTTATGAATTTTTCACGTTACGAAACCACTTCTGGAACGAATTAATTTCGTAAGGTGAGGTACCACTGTGTGTGTGTGTGTGTGTGTGTGTGTGTGTGTGTGTGTGTGTGTGTGTGTGTGTGTGTGTGTATATATATATTTGTATTTATTTATTTGTAAAGGGACAGCACATATTAATGAACATTAATGAATATAAATAAACAGTTTACTATGAAAAAATGTAAAAATGACCATCTTAATTTATACTTTGCAGCTGAGGTTGTGAACATTCCCTGAGGTTGTGAATCCAACTGTAGGCACTGTTCTGTTACTCAAATCTGACTTTAATCTGAGCTTTGTTTCAACACAATCTGACCAGAAAGAACTGATTTAGCTGGAACTGCAACAGATGAGATGATTTTGCTGTTAAACAAGTTTCTGGCACATAAAAATATAGCCACAACCTAAAGCTTAAGTTTTCCAGAGAGTTTCACCTTTTTGTTGAAAATTAAACTCCTTAACAGGACCATTTTTTTTCTTGAGTTTACAAACTTGGATCTTAAAGGTCCCATGGCATGAAATTTTCACTTTCTGATGTTTTTGAACCTCAGAACCACTCCAAAGTGTCAATACTAAATATACAGCATAATATATACATTGATTCATTAAAGATGCAGTCTGTAACTTTCTGGAGGTGGTAAATTAACTTTCTATTTCCATAGTCATATTTCAGAAGATTTTGTTTTATGCCATACTGTGGAATATATGTGGAATATATGGAATATTTTAACCAGAGGAACAACATTACCATGGAAACGAGTAGTCCTCTTCCAGGACAAATAAGAGTCAGGTTTGTGGTAGGGATGTCAACAATTAATCGATTAACGATTAATTGTCGATTAAGACGTTGGTCGAACAAAATGCATTAATTGTAATTAATTGTTAATCGCGGACACGCGCACGAAACAAGGCAACCGCGCACCACGCTGCGCCAAGCTCGACTCACAGCCGGCCTCAGGCGCCAACGGCACTGCTCAGCAGCCCCGGTGTACGCGCGAGGCGAGATCAAACCGCGGCGCCCGGAATGCGTGCCACTGCTGGTTTTGTGCGGCTGGTTTGTGGCTCGGGCCCCGAGTTTCGTGCGCATGAAACCAGCAGCGGCACGTGGTGGTTTAATCCTGGTTTAGTCCAGGTCTAGACCTGGTCGAGTCCTAGTTTAGTCCAGGCCCAGTCCACGTTTAGTCCTGGTCTAGTCTCTTAGCCAATCAGGACAGAACACAATGTTACACTATTAAAAAATGTTACACTATTAAAAAAAAATTGAAAAAAATTTCGAACCGCGATAGAGCGAGGGATTACTGTATTTTGTTATTCAGCATCAATACATTTGTCTGCTTTTTACTAAGGAATAATGAATTGAGGAATATACAATATAATAATACTATGATATATTTATGACTCAGTGTTATGTTACTATAGCTTATATTCTTAAAGACTCTATTGAAACACTCAAATTCAGGTGAAAAACGCCGCTTATCAGTTAATCGTTAATCGATCGATAAGGTCAATCAACTATCAATTAATGAATTAATCGATAATTTGCATCCCTAGTTTGTGGAGATGCAAGCCTGCTCAGAGTAACGATGCATGTTTTTCAGTGCAATAAACACAAAAATATGCTTTTCTTCAGTCTTTTTTCCCCAAATACGTTCAGTCACATTAGTAATCAAATCATTCTTTCATTGTTTTCAATCACTACAACATTTGCTATGGTTTTGTTATTCACGTCTTCAGTTACATATCACTGGACTCCAGTGTTCAGGTAGAATCCTGGCATGAATAGACGGACCCATACAACAGATCTGAAACCAAAAGGATGCATTTAAAGAAGACCCACTGTCTATTATATTGTTATAATCTATGACATCCTTGGATCATTATATTACAATTTGTGATTTTCAATCACAATATTAATCTAAAGTGAGTTAATATAAGAAACAGGTCCTCAGCCTTTCGCTTTAGAAAACTGTGGTGCCCAATGGAAGCTGACATATGCTGTGTGCCCCTCCTATGGATAGCTGCACATCACAGTAGTGAGTAGCAGATTTATTTTCATTCATGCAAAGTTGACTACACCAGTGTTTCCCAACCTTTTTTGTCTTGTGTACCCCCTGAGCCTTTTTGTCATACCCCGAGTACCCCCTCACTCACACGTGTTGATAATTCTCCAAAAGTAGAACATGACACAACAGATTATTAAATGAAAATCATTTTATTTCATCTCCTTAATTTGAAAATTTAATTCTCAGGCATTTTCTCTCTTTTCTTTAACTCAAATTAGTACTAAAAAATTCAAAAAAAATCTCCCCCTGCGCCTGTCAGCGACACTGTCGAGTACCCCCTGCAGTGTGCTCACGTACCTCTAGGGGTAATTGTACCCCTGGTTGGGAAACACTGGACTACACAACGGTGCCAAAGTATGATATCACAGATTACTAAAATTAAACTATAGAAGGAAGCATGTATGTCACACTGGGCATGTACCGGTAGAGGTGAAAATGGGAGTAGATCTGAGCAATGGCGCCTAGAATATAGGAGAATAAAAACATGCACGGATCGCTCCAAATACAACTCCAGAGGGCAAATAAGAAGAGAAAAAACTATAACATGGGTATGGTTAAAAGCTCTGAAAGGTTGATAGTGCATAATAGGTCCACTTGATCACAAAGATTAAACAGCACAGAGGCCTGATTCACTGTAAATAAACAGGTCTATTTGACAGCACATTGGATTACAGTGTCTGTGTCCATGGAGGAATATTTACACAGAGTTTTATAGACACATGGCAGCTGAATTCACAAGGCAGCAGCATTTCTGTTATCATAAAACCTTTTGAGTAAATTATTAATTAGATTTTCTTCATCTTATTTTTAAATTGCAGTTAGGTTTCCCAATCCACAAAAACATGCACAATAGGTCCTAACTCCTCCAGCTAAGGAAGTCTTTTGAAATTTGGTGTCAGGATTACCATAGCCAAAATATGTGCAATTAACGATTATATCACAATAATTATTAAAGTTGCTGAAGTTGCAACATGTTATGGATATTAATAATTATAATTTTAATATTATAAATAGTTTGCATATTTTGTTTTAAGTGAAAACAACAATGATCTCGAAGAAAACATCATGGATAATAATAATAATAAATAATTCATAGCATTTATATAGCGCCTTTTATGACATCCAAAGCATTTTACAGTTCATTGTTCATTTACTCCACACTTGGTGGTGGTAAGCTACTTTCTGTAGCCACAGCTGCCCTGGGACAGACTAACGGAAGCGAGGCTGCCAATCGGCCCCTCCGACCACCTCCAACACTCACGCACACACCACTTTCATACTAGGCAATGTAGCTGAAGTGTCTTGCGACAGTTTTTGCGACTGGCGCCCCACTGTGGCACCTGGAATTCCCACTGGTCTTTCATCCGAGTACTAACCAGGCCCTGCTTAGCTTCTGAGATCTGACGAGATCAGGCTTTGACAAGTAGGTATGGCCACATGGATAAGTATGGATAAGTGTCTCTTTTTTCTGCATATTCTTTTGATAGAATGGCAACGATTATACAAAATGTCCCACAAACTATTACTGTCTACCCTTTTATCACGATAAAAGATAGGTTTATTGTAGCATCCTTAGTCCTGCCTAAGACTAGCTCAAGATCTGGAGATGGGTCCCACTGCTCCTGACAAGTATAACCCAGAGACACTGAGGGATGGGTCAAATGCAGAGGACAAATTAAACGGGAGGAGTAGACGCCAAATTTACTATATAATTTGTAATATAATAATAATATAATATTAATAAAATAATATTAATATTATCGGGTTAACAACTGACACAAAATACTGCATGACACTATTTAGCTGGAAATGGCTGGAGGTCCAACACTTCTGTAAACACAAAGTCACTCATCATTCATGTGAAGAGCAGGGAGCCCTCAGACTGCAGCAGTGACCAACCAATGACCTCCACATGACAAAGGATTATGGACCTGAAGGGTGTCAGAAACATGTGAAATATTTTTGATGCTTCTTTTTACAATACAATTAAAAACTGAAAATAACATCTAAATAAAAAAACAACCAAAAAAAGAAAAGGAAAATTAAAACAAAAATATGGAAATCTGGACTACAATAGAATAATACCCCATGGACACACAGGGACATTTCATGTTTGTAGAGGTGAAATGACACAGTTAGCAGCTTTTACACAGAGTAAGACCTCATGGAGACACAGAGACATTTAGTTCTCAAACAGGACAATAGGTTATCTAAAAGACTGCAGCCTTGATTGGCTTATTACGACATTACAACCATTTAAACTGCCATTTATGGTTAATTCAGACCTATAAAGCAGAACTGTAACCAAGCAGGGTTGTCAAATATATCAAAAATCAGATACTAATAAATTCTGAAACTAGTATTGAAATGAGATACTTATTAGAGCAGGTATCGATACTAAAAAAGTCCCATTGAAAGGACAGAAATGAACCTTTCCTGAACCTTTTGAATGATGTTGAGCTGTATCAGAACAAGTATAAGAGCACAAAGTCTAGTATACATCCATGGACCACTATGGATCCTACCTGGACCACTGAGGGATTACAGACATATAAGACCAAGTGATAATAGAAAAGAAAGTTCGACCATTTAATGTTAAAAATCACATCTCACATCACATTTTATTACTATTGTGGTATCAGAATCAAGAGTGAATATCGAGTCTATATCTTAATATCAAAAGCAAGTTGAAATTTTAGTACTATGACAACACTTTACAAGCCAAAAAATACCGGAAAGAAGATAAGATAAGATAAGATAAGATAAGATAAGACTTTATTGATCTCACACAGGAGAAATTTACTTGCCACAGTAGCTCCAGGACATTTGGACAAGAAAGAAAGTGCATGCAGGCAGGGAGGGGATAAAGTAAGTAAAAATAAAATAGTAATTATAATAAGTAATAATAAGTAATAATAATAATAAGTAATAAGCAATAATAATAATCAAAATAATAATAATAATAATGGAAATAGTAATAATAATAATAATCAATACAAGCATCAACATGGAAAAGAGGATATTGCACGTCTGGCCTATATATTAGAATTATACAGTCAATAACAACAACAATAACAAATAAAATAGAAATACTGTGATCAAAAGTGCAGTTAAAACCAGGGCTGAAACAGGAGAGGTCTATGGACAGAATCAGGTCACTGGGTTAAGAACATTCAGGGAACTTTTGAACTAAACTGAAGATTGAATCAAGGTCTAGAGCTGAAACTAATTACACAGGTATGGTATGGGGGAGAACGACATTTGAACAATATGTTACTATGGGGACTTACCAACAATAGGGAGAGAAAGCGTTTACAATGCAGTATAGAGATCATATATTCATCGTTATACGAAATTAATATATGGAGTATCTATTCTGTAATAAGACGCAAAAAACTGCCCTTCTGTTGGTAAATTAAAGAAGAGGTATCAACTTTCTGGATCTTTCTACCATGTTATAATGTTTTTCCCTCATCAAACATAAACATCTATGCTTGTTTGAGTAATTTAGCGATCTAATTATGTTACGTGTTAACAATTAATACCTTAAATAATACCCCCTCTTTAACCAGCTTTTACATTTCTGAACTGAACATAATAATAATAATAATAATAATAATTCATTTATATAGCAGCTTTCATGACACCCAAAGCACTTTCCAGTTCATTGTTCATTCACTGCACACTTGGTGGTGGTAAGACACTTTTTTGATTCTGGAAACAAAGGTAGAAGAGACAGAATGTACAGGTAGTACCAGGTATTATTTTAGTGCTGGTTTAGAAAAAACAAGGTGACCAACCCTTGTGATGACATTGTAAAAATGGTGTAATAGTTGGCTATAGAGTTGAATTAAATAAAATAAAGGCAGACTGTGTAACTTTTTTGATGGAGGGGCCACTATCAGTTGAAGTTGTTGTTGCTTTGCCTGGAATGTTCCACTGTATGGCATTAATCTTATCCATCTTATATTTATTCAATTACAAGTGGAAGTTTTCTTGCTTAAGGATACCTTGTAAAAGCATGGGGATCAGTGGACACAGACAAGTTTAATGCCAAACTTTAACATTCCAAACAAACAAGACCCTGCACCAGGAAAGCTACAGTGTACCTTTAAAAAAAAATCTAATTATTAAATAAACAAAAATGTCTCAGGACTAAAGTGAACGCATGAACTGTGTAATGTTTAATGATGTTTTCAACGGAATAGTGAATAATTCTACACTAACTTACATTAACGATCCTCAACAAAACAGGGAGAATCTCAACAAAGCCTTAAACTTTGAAAAGGACCCACCCACCTCTTTACCAGTGTTAAACTACAACAACAAAAACCTACAGATTTTGATATTTAGAAAGTGTTATTATTGCAGAAAACATTGGGTATTTGGTAAACGAGTTAAAGCGCTGCTGCGTAATTTTCATGGGGAGTGAGTAGTTGAGTTGAACGGGGAAGTCGCCTGTAGTTTTAGTGCATTTCACACCTCCACACTTTAACGCTTATAAAACATTAAAATACGCCAGCTACCAAATTAGATACAACCCGCATTAGCTTCATCTCTCCCCGGGGAACGAAACTCAATCTGACCGGGGCCTGCTTTGGCTCCCTCCGTGTGAAAACTCCCAGCTCTCCGGGGCTCTACCTTTTCCCAATTCCGATTAGCAGCTAGTGTTAGCCGCTAGCCTAGCATTCCCATAGCACTCCGAGCTAAGGAAAAAAACAAAAAAACCGCGACCAGGGCGTAAAAAGCACAGAATTCCCGCTTTGATTTGCGCTGTTTTGAGTGGGAATATTGGAGTTTAGGCTGAGAGATAAAGATAACACTGTTAAAATAGATGCACAATGTCACAGCTCCAGTTCAAACGCATTCCCCAACCCACCTTTTAACATGGTCGCTCCCACAGCCACGATCCACGGAGCGAAGCACAGTCCATTCCGCTCTCCAAAAACGCACAAAATCCACGCTTCCAATAGCTCCGTGTCTTTAGCGTCGTTTCGTGAGATCCAGGCTGGAGGTAGAGGGTAGAGGCGGGTCTCTCGGTAGTTGTCGCGGGTTTAGGGTGTATTCTGCGGGTTTGGAGTGACCGGACTGGGCTGGTATGCGCTGTAAGCCGAAACCTGGCCGTGTGCGTCGGAGAGAGGAGAGAGGGAGAGAGGAGAGAGGAGAGGAGAGGAGAGAGGGGGAGACGAGCGCCCTCTCTCCGCACAGATCCAGCCCCCCCCCCGGGCCAATAGTTTATTTCATTATTTCAACACACTTTCTATAGTTAAAGTTCTGTATTACGCATTTATTCGATGCAAAACCATACACTATAGTACATGACGCAATACTATTTTAAAGTATGTTTTAGTATAGAAAAAATACCATTTCTCATCTCAGTAAGACAAGTATTTTTACTATAATAACACAATTTGTAGTGTGTACTGCTTTTTTCAAGAATAATTGTCCATTTTGCAAGTTTTATTAGCAGACAATGAATTATATAATAATAATAATAATAATAATAATAATAATAATAATAATAATAATAATAATAATAATAATAATAAGAAGAAGAAGAAGAAGAAGAAGAAGAAGAAGAAGAAGAAGAAGATATGGCATGTATTATAAATAAGGTTAAAAAAAGACTAAAAATAATGCAGTATACATCTACAGTATTGGCACTGCAAGTTTTTTTGTTTTTTTTTAATGATGTAATGTTATAATGTTGTTTTCCTCATCACAATACCTGGATGTGTTTTATTTCATTCACAGTTTTTCTCCCAAATGGAAAACACTCCACCTTTTGATGTCATGTAGTAATACAGGAAGTACTCCCCTGTGTTTTTTAAACTCCATACACGTTCACTAGAATCATTTGGATAATTAAAAAAGGGTAGCTGTTAACTTGAAAACTACCACTTTGTGACATCATAGCATAGAACAGAGCATTTTAAGATTTGGCGACGTAAAAAGACTAATAATAAAGGGTTACTCAAACATGTGTGAATGAAACAAAACACAACTCCAGGTATGATGAGGTAACAGCATTATAACATAACTAAAAGCTCACAGGAGTAATTTTTGTATAATATGGGACCTTTATTCGTTATTTTAGAGCTAAAGCTAAAGTCAACACTTTGGAAAAGTGAATTACGTTCCCATTTTATCCATATTATCCAGAGAAAGGGTATTATTTTTCATTTTTAATTTTAAAGTTTGCAAAGGGAGGGGGCAGATTTTGGCAGTAAGTAACTTTCATGGCACAACACCAGTCCCTCCCAGCCCCTCACACCACCCACGCCTCCTCTTCTCCGGCTGTCCATCCTGCCCCTGGTCCCTGCCACTGCTGGATCATATGTCATTATGTAAATAGTTGCTCCAGGCTTGAATAGAGCATAGACAATAAGGGCACACAGCTAAAGGAGTCACTCATTCTGTTGGGTAATTTTATATTCACTGGTTAAAAAAGCTCTGTTACTGTAAACCTACTGAGTACACTATCTGTCAACTCAGACAACAGATTATTGTCACAGCTTTTAACTAACAAAGTATTAAGAATGAGCAGATCTAAACATTGTGTTGGTGCTTGGTAAAAAAAAAAAAATAGGCAGAACACAAGGCTAAATGAGGTATGGTTAAAAAAAGGCCTAAATGATACATTATAATCGTCAATAAATGTGATATGCATGCGTAGGCCCCCCAGAATTCATAGTTATTTGCACTTGTGTTTGACAAAAATGATAAAGAAATAAGATACATTTGATATCTTATTAAAGGTCCTATATTACACAAATGAATTATTGTGAGGTAAGCCATGCCATGCTGTTACCTGGAGCTGTGTTAACAGACCTGGAGCTGTATTTTGTTTCATTCAAACATGTTTGAGTAATTATTTATTATTAGTCTATCTACATCTCCAAAAGCTCAAAATGCTCTGTTCCAGCTAGTGATGTCATGAAGTTAACGGCTACCTTTTACCTCTTAGTTTGGTAGAGATTGACAATTGATTGACAAGGGCTGAAATGATCCAAATGATGATTAGTGAAGGTGTATGGAGCACTTCTTGTATTACCACAAGGTGAAACAGAGTGTTTTCATTTTGAGAGAAGAACATGTGTGTTAAACATGTGTGAATATAGCATAATATGGGCCCTTTAAATACAGTATATTGAAGTATAGGCTCTAATTTGAACACATGTTACTGAACCTTTAATAAAGTGCTTCTTAAATAGTGGGGCGGGCCCCCTGGGGGGGGCGCAGTGTGATGCCAGAGGGGGGCGCGTGTGACCCTGGGAAACATGCTTTTTTTTTTGCCGTACTGTACTAGAACTAAGTGTAATTGCACATCAACAACAGTAGTTGGCAGTGGCGCTCTCATTGTCGCTCTGGGGCAGGGGTCGGCAACCTTAAATACGCGATATACAGAACAGACTCACCATCAGCAGAACATCCTCTGTCACAGAAAAAACACGTATATTCCACTGAGTCGTGTCCTTTAGTTCGACAGAAGCTGACGCATCAGCGGCACAAGGAGAGAGCGTTTTTTTTTTGTTGTTGTTGTTTTTTTTCAGAGCATTTAGTTTATGCAAATGGCCCATGTGGATTTAAGTTTCATTTCTGTAAAACGTAAACAAATCTGCACAAATCTGCATTAAAAAGACATTAATATTTGAGTCCTCACTGCAAAAAGACAGTGCAGTCTGTTGTAAGTTTCTTTCTTTCTTTTTTTTTGTTTTTAATGTTAATAAAAGGATACAATGTTATGCAGAGGTGTAGTAATAACAATTTTCTAGACAAATAATACTATTTATAGTAGCGCACAGTGAGGGGGGCGTGACATTTTTTCTTCTTCCTAGGGGGGGCGTCACAGAAAATAATTGAGAAGCACTGCTTTAATACAAGTTAGTACTGCATTTTCTCTCCTGTTTCATATGAATTTTGAAACTTCTTGGAACTTCTCAAAAATAAAATGCATTATCCTTCCTTGTTTAAGCACTCGTCTGGTCCCAGTGATTGTGGTGAAGAGGCTGTACTCTGCCATTTTTCTCTGATGAAAATGATGGCAGTGCTCAGTGAGAAGAACATAATTAAACTGTTTCAAACCTACTTTCACCACTCACATGGATCAGAGCCAGAAGAGCACAGCCAGGGGAGCAGACAGAAGCAGAGGAGGTTCAGAGGAGCAGAGGATAAAAAAGAGATGATCAGATGGGGCAGAAGAGCATAGAAGAGGAGTAGAAGAGAGGGTCAGATGGGGCAGAGGATGTAGAGGAGAGGGTCAGATGGGGCAGAGGATGTAGAGGAAAGGGTCAGATGGGGCAGAGGATGCAGAGGAGAGGGTCAGATGGGGCAGAGGATGCAGAGGAAAGGGTCAGATGGAGCAGAAGATAATGACAATGACAGGATGATGTAATAAAGCCAATTTTTTTTCCCCCAACATTTTACTTGGAGATAATTAGTACAAACTCCAATGCCAAACATGTAACATTACTGAGCTGTTTAGGAGCTAATTGGAACTGATTTGGAGCTGGTGGTTGGTGTGTGACAGAGGATGCTGAGAGGAGGAAAATCTTGCTTTGTCAGGATTTTAACAGAATCACAGCGCAACGTGAAAAAGGAGCAAAGTGTGAGCGAGGCAGAAACGTGGAGCTGCTGAGGATGCAACACCCCAGGCTCCAAATCTGGAAAAACTACAACTCCCACAATGCAACAGGAAACTGGGGCATGCTCTGCTCCATCTGACCCTTCTCCTTTTATCCCCTGACCCTCTCCTCTGCTCCTCTGACCCTCTCTTCTGCTCCTCTGACCCGATCCTCTGCTCCTCTGACCCTCTCTTCTGCTCCTCTGACCCTCTCTTCTGCTCCATCTGACCCGATCCTCTGCTCCTCGGCTTATCCTGTCCCTCTCTTCTGCTCCTCTGACCCTCTCCTCAGCTCCATCTGACCCGATCCTCTGCTCCTCGGCTTATCCTGACCCTCTCTTCTGCTCCTCTGACCCTCTCCTCAGCTCCATCTGACCCGATCCTCTGCTCCTCGGCTTATCCTGTCCCTCTCTTCTGCTCCTCTGACCCGATCCTCTGCTCCTCTGACCCTCTCTTCTGCTCCTCTGACCCTCTCTTCTGCTCCTCTGTCCCTCTCTTCTGCTCCTCTGACCCTCTCCTCAGCTCCATCTGACCCGATCCTCTGCTCCTCGGCTTATCCTGTCCCTCTCTTCTGCTCCTCTGACCCTCTCTTCTGCTCCTCTGACCCTCTCCTCTGCTCCTCTGACCCTCTCTTCTGCTCCTCTGACCCGATCCTCTGCTCCTCTGACCCTCTCTTCTGCTCCTCTGACCCTCTCTTCTGCTCCTCTGACCCTCTCCTCAGCTCCATCTGACCCGATCCTCTGCTCCTCGGCTTATCCTGTCCCTCTCTTCTGCTCCTCTGACCCGATCCTCTGCTCCTCTGACCCTCTCTTCTGCTCCTCTGACCCTCTCCTCTGCTCCTCTGCCCCTCTCTTCTGCTCCTCTGACCCGCTCTTCTGCTCCTCTGACCCTCTCCTCTGCTCCTCTGACCCTCTCTTCTGCTCCTCTGACCCGATCCTCTGCTCCTCTGACCCTCTCTTCTGCTCCTCTGACCCTCTCTTCTGCTCCTCTGACCCTCTCCTCAGCTCCATCTGACCCGATCCTCTGCTCCTCGGCTTATCCTGTCCCTCTCTTCTGCTCCTCTGACCCGATCCTCTGCTCCTCTGACCCTCTCTTCTGCTCCTCTGACCCTCCCTTCTGCTCCATCTGGCCCTCTCTTCTGCTCCTCTGACCCTCTCTTCTGCTCCTCTGACCCTCTCTTCTGCTCCTCTGACCCTCTCTTCTGCTCCTCTGACCCGATCCTCTGCTCCTCTGACCCTCTCTTCTGCTCCTCTGACCCTCTCTTCTGCTCCTCTGACCCTCTCTTCTGCTCCTCTGACCCTCTCTTCTGCTCCTCTGACCCTCTCCTCAGCTCCATCTGACCCGATCCTCTGCTCCTCGGCTTATCCTGTCCCTCTCTTCTGCTCCTCTGACCCGATCCTCTGCTCCTCTGACCCTCTCTTCTGCTCCTCTGACCCTCTCTTCTGCTCCTCTGACCCTCTCTTCTGCTCCTCTGACCCTCTCTTCTGCTCCTCTGACCCTCTCTTCTGCTCCTCTGGCCCTCTCTTCTGCTCCTCTGACCCTCTCTTCTGCTCCTCTGACCCTCTCTTCTGCTCCTCTGACCCTCTCTTCTGCTCCTCTGACCCTCTCTTCTGCTCCATCTGGCCCTCTCTTCTGCTCCTCTGACCCTCTCTTCTGCTCCATCTGGCCCTCTCTTCTGCTCCTCTGACCCGCTCTTCTGCTCCTCTGACCCTCTCTTCTGCTCCTCTGACCCTCTCTTCTGCTCCTCTGACCCTCTCTTCTGCTCCTCTGACCCGATCCTCTGCTCCTCTGACCCTCTCTTCTGCTCCTCTGACCCTCTCTTCTGCTCCTCTGACCCTCTCTTCTGCTCCTCTGACCCTCTCTTCTGCTCCTCTGACCCTCTCTTCTGCTCCATCTGGCCCTCTCCTCTGTATCCTCTGCATCCTCTCCTCCATCCTAATTAAATATTTTGTGATATCATCTGAACCAGTTATACCTAAATACGCTAAATACAAACTAAATACACATCTGAATACAACTTCACATTATTTTAACTCTAGAATATGGTTAGATTGTTGGTTAAATCTCCATCTCAAATGTCCTTTCTTCCAGATAAGCCTCTTGTCTTCAGCTATCTCGTATTCCCTATGGTGCAGGTTAAATTTAGCCTGAGTCCACTTTCAGAGACTGCAGGTTTCCTCTCATTAAAATCTCTCTCAGGAGAATCTCCATTGATCCACAACCAAACTGGAAATACACTGTCCACCCCGCACCAATACAAGCTCCAATTATAGCACCATTTATCAAGGCCTGGTTTAGACCTGTTTAGTCCTGGGTTAGTACTGGTTTAGTCTTAGGTTAGAGGGTTCGTCTGGGGTAGTCCTGTAGTTCCAAGGTTGTTATTGTGTAGTACAAGTTTAGCCTTGGTTTAGTCCTGGTTTGTACTGGTTCAGTCCTGGTTAATCCTGGTATAGTCCCATTGAGTCCTGCATCATTAGCAGTATATTTGTGTCCCAGTTTAGTCCTGATTTAGTTCTGAGTCAGACTTGCTCACTCCTGGTATATGGTTTTGTTCTAGGTCTAGGTCAGTACTTGTTTAGTTCAGTTTTAGTCCAAATGTAGAACTAGTTTATTCCAGTTATTGCTCTTCAGGCCTCCAGATTTTGATCCTTTACTTGTTGATTTATTTCGTCAGAGCAATATTTATAACTAGAAATCCAAAAACGAAACAAAAAACATTTAAGTTGATTCATGTGACAAAACAAAAAGAAGACAAGTAGGACTGAACCAGGACTAAACCAGGGCTAAACCAGGTCTGAACCAGGACAAAACCAGAACTAAACCAGAACTAAATCAGGATTACATAAGACCACTCAGGCCTGATCTAAACCCGGATTCTCTGATCTTTTTGTTTAGAGCACAGCCTCAGTTTCCTCTGCAGATAAACTTAATCAGACG
The DNA here is from genome assembly GCA_036785185.1 of Paratrypauchen microcephalus. Lineage (NCBI taxonomy): Eukaryota > Metazoa > Chordata > Actinopteri > Gobiiformes > Gobiidae > Paratrypauchen > Paratrypauchen microcephalus. The sequence goes on from JAVJIX010000242.1 coordinate 761,087, forward strand.
ATGACAGCGCTAACCTGCAAATGAACTTCCTGTTTGAGACCGGCATCGGCCAGTCAGAGGACAGCTTTTCTAAAACGGTATCAAAGACGGTTATTCTGAAACTGTGATGAAAACCAGGCACGTCAACACTATAAATACTAAAAACGACATAAAAACACACTGTGTAATTTTTCTGGTTTCTAAATTGAGTGGAACATCTGAAGACATTTTGAGTAAACAGTACTCAATAATTTTGGCAATATTTTGGGCTTATGGAGATGTCATTTCTTTCTTAATGTGAAAAAAAATACATAAAAAAAATATAAACAAAATATAAAAAGACCTGACTTGACATTCAAAGATGGCGCTGGAGAGGCCGGCTGCCTGTTACAGAGCTCTGACCCTACCTTACTTTTTTTCCTCTTTTTACCTGTATATAGATGTTTTCCTCATTTTTTTCTTTAGAGTAGGTGAAACCCGGTGCAGTTGTGCAACTGGGAAGCCTACTCTTACTACAGCTTTATCGTCAGCTGTAGTGCTTTTCTGCACTTTATAAATCCGAACAATTAAATGTGCAAGGGACTATCGCACTCAACCACGGAGCGTATCACATACGCGCGTGATCAGCTGCTCAGTCTACGGGGGCCTTCTCTACTGAAACCTCAAGTACCAGCGGAGATACAGAGAAGGAAGAGAATAGGATGCAGAGGTGGACAAAAGAAACCGGGTTTACCGAATCTACCTGAGGTAATCACGGGGAATGTGCAGTCCATCTGCAACAAGACGGAGGAACTGATCGCGCTGACTCGGCAGCGGAGGGAATATCGGAGCTGCAGCATTATGTGTTTCACAGAGACGTGGTTGAATGGGAATATACCGGACTGTTTCCAAAACACTGACTGGGACATATTCACCGGCTCTTATGGAGACAACATCAACGGCCTGACCCATTGCATCACAGACTACATCAACTTCTGCGTGGAGAACACTGTGCCAACCAGGAGAGTACGGTGTTTCCCCAACAACCACCCCTGGGTCACCCCTGAGCTTAAAGCCCTCCTGAACCAGAAGAAGAGGGCTTTCAACTCAGGGGACAGAGAGGAGCAGAAGAGGGTCCAGAGGGAGCTCCAGTGGAGGATCCGACGGGCCAAAAAGGACTATGGGAGGAAGATGGAGGAGCAGCTGGCCCAGAACAATGCATGGGGCGTGTGGAGAGGACTGAGGAGCATGTCTGGATTTGGACAGAGTGGCAGAGGGACGGCTGATGGTGATCAGCGCTGGGCGGACAAATTGAACTGTTATTTTAACAGGTTTGACTCGCCCCCCACCCCCTCTGCTGACTCCCCCCTCCTCCTCTTCACACCCCCCCGGGCCAGTAGCCACATCCCCCTCCCCCTTCACACGGACCCCACCCAGCACCAGTGTGGTCCCGGTTCCCAAAACAACAAACGCCAGGGAACCGGCCCACTACAGACCAGTCGCCTTGACCTCCCACCTCATGAAGACCATGGAGAGGGTGATCCTCAGCCAGCTCCGCTCTGTGGTGAGCCCCACCCTGGACCCGCTGCAGTTTGCCTACAAGCCAAACGTAGGAGTAGAGGACGCTGTCATCTACTTTCTGCAGCGGGCGCTCACCCACCTTGAGACCGCCGGGAGTGCTGTGAGAGTCATGTTCTTTGACTTCTCCAGCGCCTTCAACACCATCAGGCCGGCGCTGCTGCGGGGGAAGCTGGAGGATGCAGGAGTTGATGGACATCTCGCTGCCTGGACCATGGACTACCTCACTGACCGTCCACAGTACGTGCGGCTGCGCGGCTGTGAGTCAGAGGTGGTAGTCTGCAGCATGGGATCCCCCCAGGGTACTGTCCTCTCACCCTTCCTCTTCACCATCTACACCTCGGACTTCACATACAACACGGACAGCTGCCATCTCCAGAAGTTCTCTGACGACTCGGCCATTGTGGGCTGTGTGTCAGAGGGGAACGAGCTGGAGTACCGCTCGGTCATCAGTGACTTTGTGGACTGGTGCGGGCGCAACCACCTGTGCCTTAACACCAGTAAGACAAAGGAGCTGGTGATGGACTTCAGGAGGAGACCACTACCTCACTCACCGGTGAACATCCAGGGGCAGGACATAGAGACTGTGGACAGTTTCAAGTACCTGGGTGTTCACCTCAACAATAAACTGGACTGGTCCCACAACACCGACGCCCTGTACAAGAAGGGCCAAAGTCGCCTCCACCTCCTGAGGAGACTGAGGTCCTTTGGAGTGTGCAGGCCTCTGCTCAAGACTTTTTATGACTCTGTGGTGGCCTCTGCTCTCCTCTACGCTGTCGTCTGCCCCGAGCAGCACAGAACGGGACAGAAAAAGACTGAATAAGCTGGTTAAGAGGGCCAGCTCTGTCCTGGGCTGTCCTCTGGACTCTGTAGAGGAGGTGGCTGAGAGGAGGGTACTGGCCAAATTCATGTCCATCATGGACGACACCTCTCACCCTCTGCACCGGACTGTAGAGGAGCTGAGCAGCTCCTTCAGCAGCCGACTGAGGCACCCCCAGTGCAAGAAGGAGCGCTACCGCAGATCCTTCATCCCCACCACCATCAGACTGTATAACTCTACTGTAGAGTCCACACATGCAATATTGTTTTTCAATACTCTCCTAGTTACTGTTTCTTATTATTATTACTTGTATAACACCACTCTATGGTCCTAACGTGCAATATTGTTTTTCCAACATGCAACATGCAACATGCAACATGTTTTTTCAGTACTCAATACTCACTGTTTTATTATTATTACTGATTCAATTATGACTTATTTTATTATTATTACTTATCTTTATTCCATTCTTGCTGCATGCACTTTTCTTTCTTGTTCAAACTGTCCCTACCTGGAGCTACTGTGACAAGTAAATTTCTCCTGCGTGAGATCAATAAAGTCTTATCTTATCTTATCTTATCTTGTAGCTTGGTCTGGTGGCATCATCTTCTTGTCTTCTAGTTTAATGAGGAACATTTCAGGCAAAGCAATAATAAGCATAGAGATGGAAGTGACAGACCCTAGAAAAGGGATGTGTAGAATCCCTCAGTTGTCCAGGTAGAATCCATGGCAAAAGGAGAAAAGGAGAAATTCAGTTTGTCAAGTAGACAAAACCTGTCCAGTTGACAAAATTTAGTTTCTTCTTTTGCCCTAGAAAAGTTACTTATGTGCACCTTTGACTCAATCAGTACAGCTCAGTCATTTTAATAGACTATAGGAGCTTCAATCAACAATGCTACAAAAAAGTAGTTGCTTAGATGGCACTCACATAAATTGTAATAATATTAATGACATAAGTCATTAGTTTTCTTTGTATTTTTTAGCTGAGTTTGTGCGATTAGCATGTCTTGTGTTTTTTTCCCCATAACCCTCTGGAAGAGAAGCAAGAACCAAAGAAAATGGATGAAGGAGGCATCAAAGAAACTCCCCAACTTAAAGAAACTGGGTGGTAAGAATAAAGTTTATTTTTTGCTATGATGGTATTTATGTTTTGATTTACTAATTAAAAAGTGTGAAATCATGAGACAATCACAAAAAGTCAGTGTGGAAACTAATGAAATCCTTTTATCCTTTATAAATCCTTTTGATCCTCTATAAGACTACTTTCCTTCGAAGTAGTCTTATAGAGTATTATACGTATCTTGTGTCCATGTGGGTTTCCTCCAGGCTCTCTGATTTCTCCCGTCAAGCCAAAACATGCTCAATCGATCAAATCCTCCAACTAAGGAAGTCCTGACCAAGACCAGCTCAAAATCTGGAGATGGATTCCACTGCTAATGATTAATGAAAAACATTAAAAACAAAAAAAACAAAACAAAACAAGAAACATTGTGAAACACTTTAGTTCATTTAGAACAGTTTGAAGTGGTCCAAAGTTCTTCCTCACTTACCTTTAGTTCAAAGTTCAAAGCTCAAAATCAGCTTTATTGTCAATTCTGCCATATGTATTCAACATACCGTGAATTGAAATTTGGTTTCTCTCTGGCCAGGTGCAAAAAGACAGTGTACAAAGTACAATATAAAGACAATACAAAAACTATGTAAGATAAAAATCTAAAATCTGAAAGCAGTGCAAAAGAATAAATAAATACCTATTTACAGATTCCAAAATGTGCAGTGTGCATCAAAAATGTGCAATGGAAGATGCAGCAGTGAAATGTGCAGTAATGTGCAATAGAATGTGCATTGAAAGTAAAGATAAAAATAAATGTGCAGCAGTAGTAATTCCAGTACAACAGTAGTAAACAACAGTACAGCAGTAGTAATTCCAGTACAACAGTAGTAAACAACAGTACAGCAGTAGTAATTCCAGTACAACAGTAGTAAACAACAGTACAGCAGTAGTAATTTCAGTAGCAAATGTGCCGCAGTGCAACAGTAGTCCTTAGCAGTAGTGCCTATTATTAAGGAGCCTAATAGAATAGGCTCCTTAATAATAGGCACCTTTTTACGCACACTGAGAAGCACCTTTTAATTCGCACTTTATGCTAAGCCCATCAATTGTATTTTTACTGTAATTTATTGACTTATATGCTATTGTATAGATACTAAATTGTTTTTATGTTTGTGATCATAACACATTTACTAAATTGTCTAATGTCTGCAACTGCAACTTATTTTCTATTGTCTGCTATACGCTATATGGCGGCATGGTGGCTGAGTGGGTAGCGCTCATGCTTCACAGCAAGAAGGTTCCGGGTTCGAACTATACCTTCAGTGTTGTATAAAGTACTGGAAAATCAAACTCAAGTAAAAGTATAGGTACCTCTCCCAAAAATGACTTTGGTAAAAGTCGAAGTCACTGAAATGTTACTTGAGTAAAAGTCTTAAAGTATCTGGAACTTCTTGTACTTAAAGATCCCATGACATGGTACTTGTTGATGCTTTTATATGGCTCCTTAATGGTTCCCTAATACTGTTAAATGAATCCTTCTTCAAAATCAACACTCAGTGCATGAGATATGACTCTGACAGTCTTCATGAGGCTAGATATGTGTGTAAAATTCTTTATTGTGGGTGTTGCTACTTCACTGCAAATGAGAAGGACAGAGAGATTGGCTAAGGAGCGGGGGGGCGGCTTTCCCCCGCTCGAAGCGCAGCTCAGCGCAGCTCGTCTCCGCTCTTCCGTGTTTAACACAGGAAGACAGATGAGAGACTTTGCAATGAAAAAAAGCATATTTACACAGAAAATAAAATTAAACCACTGGTATTTCAGAGGTCCAGAGGGTCGGGTAAGGGACTTGCGAGCCTAGAAACACTCGGACGTGCCTCCAGGCAAATAAAAAAAAACGCATTTCGCATTGTAGCGCATTCACAGTCCAAACTCTCTGGGCGGGATATACAGGGACGCTGAGCGGAGACAGAGGGAGGGGCTGGAGCTGCATTTGCCGATCTGTCAAAAAGGTGCCTTGTCCGAACTCGCCCGTTTCAACACTGGTTTTGTGTAACGCAGAAAAGGATCGCAAATGCTCAGTTTAGACATTTCACAACTTTTAGCCATGGGGGGGGGGGGGCCTAAACAGGGTAGGGGAGCTCACATTAACGTTCAAAAACCTCAGAAAGTGAAAATTTCATGCCATGGGACCTTTAAGTATGACAAGTAATGTAAAAATAAATGTACTCAAGTAATGTCATTAAAAGTACAAGTAAAAGTATGAAGCAAAGGCAGTCTGAAGCTAACCCTCGCTTTGTTACTTAGCACAAACACACAGCGCTTGTTTACATTTTTAAAAGTAGGCACATGTTAATGTTATTTTTTGTCCTTTTGAACTCGTGTGCCCTTTCTCATTCGTTACACTTAGCCTACAGCTATGCCTTCCCTTGAGCCGAAAAAGCGTCAAATACACTTTGTGTAACCGAAACAATGTCACACAAAGTTAATTTCTACATGTTATGCTCAAGGTTTCACAACGGTGTCTAGAATGTCCATGCTATGGTTACTGAAATTGGAATATAGACGCTAACAATGTCATGAATCTAGAACTTACCTCGATGTGTTTCTTGAGGTTGGACGGGGAGTTTCTGTAAGATAGGATTTCCACGTTTCTTGGAAGGCACAAGAGGCACTTCATTCGATAGGACGAATCCTTCATATCAGCGTAAGAGAACATTGTGTTTAAGTACGGCCAGGGATGCTCATCGTCAGCTCCCCCTTCATTTGTAGCCGACGTGGATGCTGTCTCCTCTTCCATCAGGGATGTTGACTGATTAAACTAGCTGCATGAAACCAACAGGTGTAGGCTGATTGTCATGCGCAAGTAGCGAACAAGCCCAGGCACGTCCTGACTTCCTTCAGTCAGTAAAGTTTTTTTTTGTAACGAGTAACTAAACGGCACATTGAAAATGTATCGGAGTAAAAGTATGCAATTAAATTAAAAAATGTAGTGAAGTAAAAGTAAAAGTTATAATTTTTTTAAAAACTCAAGTAAAGTACAAAGTCTCCCAAAATGTACTTAAGTACAGTAGTGAAGTATTATTACTTCGTTACTATACAACACTGGTTTCCTCCGGGCACTCCGGTTTCCCCCACCAACCCAAAACATGCACCAGGTAAAATCCTCCAGCTGAGGTCCTGACCAAACCGAAGCAAGAAGATCATGGAGATGGTCCCCGGGCGCAGTAATGTGCTGCCCACTGCTCCTAATAACAGGATGGGTCAAATGCAGAAATGGAATTTCCCCACTGTGGGACTAATAAAGGCATAGCTTTCTTTCCTTCTTTCTTTCTTTATGTCTGGGACTGCGGATGGAAATTAGCACTGTGCTAAATCAGGCATATTTACATCGGTTTGAAAATTTTAAAAGTGTCTAGAGTGACATGTCTTTTTTATGGAATACAGGTTATGCCAGTATGGGGGAGAGAGACACCAATGATCCTCCCAGCTGCATTCACTATGCGCTGCAGAGCTTTCCTGTTCAGTTCAGTGCAGCTCCTGTACCACACAGTGATGCAGCTGGTCAGAACGCTCTCTATGGTGCCTCGGGAGAGGAGCTTCTGAGCCCTCTTTGCCAGTGATGCAGTGTTCGCTGTCCAGGAGAGGTCCTCACTGATGTGCACCCCCAGGAATTTGGTGCTGCTCACCCTCTCTACAGCAGCACAGTTGATGGTCACTGGGGGGTGCTGGGTGGGGCCTCTCCTCTATAACAAGTCTCATCGTTATTAGAGATGAGACCCACCACAGTCGTATCATCTGCAAACTTCACAATGTGATTGGTGCTGAATGTTGTCGGGGCCTGCAGCCTTGTGGTTGTTGATCCTGGAGTATTCTCTTCACGCTGGCTGCAGACACACACAGGGGCTGGTCGTGGGGAGGAGTCTTCTGTGGCCGGATGTCATTTTGTGCCTCAAACTGTGCTAAGAAGCTGTTGAGGTTGTCGAGCAGGGTGATGTTGTTGTCACAGGTCTGTTTAGTTTATTTGATTTATTCACAAAAAATGAAAAGATGCTTTGTACCAGACTTTAGCTCTCAGAGCTCATTTCCGCAGTCCCTGAGACATTACAAACAACACAAACAATGAACATAAAGCATAAAAACAGTGCAATTCATAATATTTACAGTGGCGGTGATCAGGGCTGGACTGGGACAAAAAAACGGCCCTGGCATTTTTGGCTCAGAACGGCCCCTCATAATTAGCGGAGCACAACGGACTAATTTATGTTTGTGTTCCCCAAAGTAATGTATTTGACTATTGTTACGTCTTGGCCAAGGGGAAACACTACACTACTTCTTTACTACAGGGTTTGTAGCATCTCGCTTTGGGTGGTGATTTAAAAATTCTTACATTCTATCAGGCTCTGGGCGGGAAAAGTCGTCTACTCTCTCTTCTCTCCAACAGCCTGGCTCGACCAGACAGGAAGAGGGACAGATTATTACACTTTATTAAGTGATAAATAGAAAACCAAAAATAAAAATATTGGGAACTACCTGGAAAAACTGTGGAACTATCTAAACCATCAAAACATTTAGTATCTTTAGGTTACATTTTTACTTTTGATATTGATCAGATAAATCTCATACTAAGGCAACGCGAGGCAAGACAAGATGTCTGAGCGGAAGTAACGATGCTCTTAAATCGGCCTATTCAATGTATGATGTGTATGGAATTTATTGTTTATCAAAAAAGTCTGACCAATATGGATGTCACCAGTGGAGTCAGTGTGGAAACATTTACATGATTAAAAGGTTTCTTAACCTAAAGTGTATTCTTAGACTTTATTGATCCACAAGGGAAATTGTTTTGGGTACAGTCGCTCACTCATCAAATATAATATATGATATATGATATAAAACAGAGGGTAAAGGAACAAAAAGAAAAATAGATGGAAAAGCACCAAAGAGCAATAGACCTGTGTCAGATGAGACACAATTATATACATAAGATAATGATAATAAATATATATGTAAAATCAGATTTAAATAGAAAAGTAGTAGTCAAATATAAAATACAGTATCAAATATGATGTTCAGTACCAGCTGTATACAGTTGTAGGGAGTATTATCTATTCAATCAACATGGTTTGTTGTTTAGGCTCGATGTAAATATAATCAAGCAAATAGACCACTGTAGATTGCCATCTAAACCTTTTTTTTAGCTGCCCACTAGCTCGTTAACTACGTCTCCAATCCATTTGCTGTGTGCTGAAGTGGGCTAATATCATGAGGGAAACAATAAATGATTAAATGATTTACATGACCTTGTTGTAACCATGAACATGGATTCTTGTTAATATGAATTATGTTCTTAGTAGATGCAAATAATCACTAGAGCTTTTACAACATAGTCCGGGCTAGTACACCACTGCAGTACTCAAACTTTAGAGCTAACTGACCGGCTACTGCATCGCAACCACTTGCTACCACAGTACAGCAACATTCATTTATTATTCATGCCTTTTTTGCGACCACACCCCCAGGTGAAATTCGCCGAGAACTTGGATTTCATCCTGCGGAAACGAAGCGTTTTTCCTCATTGAATCTACACTCACGTACATTTCATTGGATAGTGTGACTTCCACACCAATGGAATCAAATTGAGTATTGTTTGGCCAGTCTGTTTACATTTTAGGGTGTTCTTAATGTACAGGAGGACTCCCCCACCATTGCCCCTCTCTCTGTCTTTTCTAAAGACTTGATATCCCGGCATATTTATTAAAGCTTCTGCAGATGTTTGTTTTAACCAAGATTCAGACATACCAAAACAGTCGATATTAGATTCGCATAAGAGATGTTCAACCTGTTCACGTTTGTTACATATACATATAACATTTAGATGTCCACATAATAATCCCTTTGGCTTGGCACTGGGGTCCCAGATCATTTTGGACTGGTTGAGTGTTTGAAAAAACTTGAACATGCGGTGTTTTTTAAAAACTGGGTTTCTGGGGTTTACCGTCGGCACGACCCCGCCTGGTGCCGCTGGTCTGCGGTCAGCCGCTGATGCAGAGGCTATAGCGCGCAGCTTTCCCACGGACTCCCGACTGATGCTACTATCCGATGCACCGCCACACACCCGCGGGCCTGGCCGTTCCCCGTGCAGCTCACCGACAGACCGCCCCGGTACCGCGCCATCCACAACATCGCCGTCGACAGCTCAGTCGCGTTTGGCGACGGGCACAGAGTAAGCAGAGGAACACGGAGGAGTACCTAAAGAGCATACCTGTAAGGTAGGAGTGACGCGTGTCTCCTCCGCGAGTGGGTGAGCCTCTCCCGGCGTTTTGAAGTGGTGTGGGCCCGGGCACGGGTGGATGTCCCCGGATAACATTAAACATATGGCGATAATAAGTCCTGTTGACAGTGCTGTTGATTGTGTTGCTGTTTTATTCCTCTTGTGCGTTGTGTTATATAGAGATGGATAGATGAAAGTCACGGCCAGTGTGTAGGATCCATAGCCGGTGCCGCCCGCTAATTCTCCGCACCTCCTTTCTTGCGCGTTTCCTTGTTTCCCCGCTCATTCGCTCAACAGTTATGATTATGAAACTGGCGGGGCTCAGCGCAGAGAACGGGGTGGGACCGCTCTCTATATCCTGATTGGTTTAGTCCACTGTCTATATTGAAGATGGACCAATGGGCCGCCTCCTTTAGATTGTGAGCCGGTGACCGGGCTCTAAGTTAAAAAAAAAAAAAAAAACAGCACCGGTACCGGCCCCCGAGGACTGTCGGCCCACCGGGAAAATGCCCGGTATGCCAGATGGCCAGTCCAGGCCTGGCGGTGATACATTTCATAAATTAGTAAAAAAAATGAATTAATTAAATCTCTTTCCCAATACCTGTACCCTTCTCATGTCTAATCTTTAATGCTGACATGTCTGCACTCTTAGAAATTGTTTACTTTTTAAGCATTTGAATAATTTTAGCTCAGTTGGAAGTTTATTCCATTCTGAGATTGTTTTAAATGAAAATTCTGATTGTCCTAGTGATGTTTTCCTTTTTGGTATTGCACATTGACCACTGACTGTTGACCATTTGGGGTGAGGGTTTGTAGTCCGTGATGTTCTGGATGCCCTGCCACAGACTCCGTGTGCGCCTGCTGTCTTTAAAATGTCCGGTTATTTTCTGTGTGTATTTGTGTTTAGCTCTCCTGATGCCATGGGACAGGTTGGTTCTCGCTGCCTTCAGATATGTGACATCCCCGGCTCTGAAGGCAGCATTCCTGGCTCCAGTCTGTGAACCTCCCCTGTCAGCCATGGCTTCTGGTTAGCCCTGGTGGTGATGGTCCTGGTGTGTGTGACATCATCAATGCATTTGGTGATGTAGGAAGTCACAGTATCTGCGTACTCCTCAATGTCTGTGCGCATCCTTTAGCATCCTAATTATTCACCATGGTGAGATTATAAGTGCTTTTTACAACTTTCAGAGACCAGAGCGGAGTTTTGGTGTCACAGTAAAGCTAATAACAACTTCCTGTACTTCCTGATTATCAGACATTAAAACACTGTATAATTAGATGCAGACAGTACACAGTGGACTTACAGTATTCTGACCTCAAGAGCTGCTTATACAATGAATGTTTTGGGGCATTTTCCTCAAATACATAGTGAAAAAAAAATTAACACACTGGCACTGAAAGATGGGTCAAATGCAAAGAACCAAATTCCCTCAAAAACCAATTCCCCCCCCAAAAAGTATAAAGTCACAAGAAATTAAAAGTAAACCTTAACCTTATACACCTTACCAGCCCTCATATTATCAGTCTGTTTTGATGACATTTGGGTTTACTAAATTCAGGGAAGAAAGTGAAACTAGGTCAGACTCAAATTCATGAATATGAATATCAAATTCATGAATATTAATATCTCTGCATAATCATGATGTTTTTTATCAACAGACTTTAAAATACAGATCCACGCTGAAGTTTGACAGTAAAGAAACAAGATACAAATACTAATAAAATAATTTCCCTTGTGGATCGATAAAGTTTGTCTAATACAAAATATGTTCCTCATGTCTCTATCCCACAATCTCCACACTGACAGAGAAGACAGGCTAACCACTCTGCCATTGTTGTGAGGCTGCACAAAAGCATGTTTCAGTAAAAGATGAAAGAGAAAGCTTCAGGCACCAATTAAACCTGACTGTTTCCATGGAGATGCAGGTGGGGGGAAAAAAATCACTTCATGAAATATTACTGAGAATTTACCATTTCATACCATATAGACGCTCTATATACGAGTGTGAATTAAAAGACATACACCAGTGATTTATTTAAGACTCTGGGATAAAAACATAAATAAAATAACATGGTAGCCAGCTAGAAATTTACATTAAATATACAAATTCTTTCAACTTAGTTTTAGTTAAAGGTGGACTATGTAACTTTTTTGTTGGAGGTCCGTCATCTGCTAATTTCTATGGAGATGACATTGCTTCGCCTGGAATATTCCACACTGTCATTAAACAGCTCTACATTACATTTATTAAATTACAGGTGGTTTTATAGCTAGAAAATACCTAAAAACAGGCATGAAAATAGAAAGCTTTAATACTATACAGTGGTACTTCACCTTACGAAAGACTCTACAAACGAAAAATCCAAGTTACGAAACGCCTTCACGTTAAATCTCAAAAATTCAATTAATGTGCGCTCAGATGCACGCCCCGAAACGTAAATACACTTTATCAACACACACGGGGTTAGGTTCCAGAGGTGGCCCGCGGTGGGAGAGGTCCACGAGGTAGGACAACTTTGTATTTGGCAATTGTTCTACATGTTTTAGGGCTGTAAATGCCTCACCACACACATTCTACGCTTTTCTCAGACTGGAGTTGGGCTTTTCTCGCATTTCTCTCTTGTATGAACACTCGAACTTTCATAGATTTTCAATGGAATGTGTTGATAGTGAAGCGTGGGGGGGGGGGGGGGGGGGGGGCACGGCTCAATATAGCGCCGAACGCGCGAGGGGAGCGGAGACACAGGATTACTATCAACAACACATGATCAGTATGGTAAAACTCACCTGTCTCACGACGGTCTAAACCCCGCTCACGTTCCCTTAGTGAGTGAACAATCCAACGCTTGGTGAATTCTGCTTCACAATGACAGGCAGAGCCGACATCGAAGGATCAAAAAGCAACGTCGACATGGCGCAAGGCCACAGGATGGAGCCGCGGCGCCCGGGCCGTGCCTCCCCCTCGCACAAAGCCGCACGGGATGATTTAATCCTGGTCTGGTCCCGGTTTGGTCCGGGTCTGGACCTGGTCCGGTTCTGGTTTAGTCCAGGTCCAGACCTGGTTTAGTTCTGCTCTAGACCTGGTTTATTCCACGTTTAGTTCTGGTCTAGTCTCTTAGCCAATCAGGAAGCAGAACACAATGTTACACTATAAAAAAAAACCTTGGAACGGATCAGGCCTTTTCCATTGAAATAGCTACTCAACTTACGAAAAATTCACGTTACGAAACCACTTCTGAACAAATTAATTTCGTAAGGTGAGGTACCACTGTACAGTGAAACATTGCAGACACAGCAATAACATTTGACAGAAAAGTTACACAATGCACCTTTAATACTTTTGTTCAAAAATGTAAAATTCAGAAACAGAATACACTCAACCTTTTAAGAATAAGTTGAAAGATCCAGATGGGGCGGCAGTATCTTGGCAGTAGTTGGTAGAGCGTTTGTCTACTGATCAGGGGTTGGTGGTTCAAATCCCGCTCTCGAGGGGTTGGCCATGTGTGATCCCAGCTCCCACAGATGAGTGCTGTCATAGTGTCCTTGGGCAAGACACTTAACCCCCCAGTGTCTGCCGTGTGTGGGCTGTCCTCCTGTGGACCCACCACCCGCGGGAGGATCCATGGAGATTGGCGCAGCAGATCTGTTTGGACTGCTGCCCCCGCGACCCAGAAATGGAGAAGCGGAAGAAGATGGATGGACTGGGAGTTTTTTTATTTCTGTCATAAATAATTCATGCTGCTCCGTCTGTGTCTCTGTCCTCAGATAAAACTCACTGGCAAACACTTGTGCACTCGCCTGTCCGAGCTGCTCATGGCCCGCAAACTCCCCTCCGCCCAGTGCAACCATTGGAGGGCACAGTGACTGGTGCCCAATGGACCTTCCCCATAGAGGTGTCCCTGGACCGTTATACTGCTGTGGGCAAAGGAGACTCCAAGAAGGAGGCCAGGAGGAGAGCAAACACATTTCTGCTCCATATGATGAGATACACAGTCCCATAGGACGAGCTGATCTCACTTGCTCCTCAGATCACAGTAGAACCTGCTCGTGAACCAGAGAACTCTCTGGAGATTCCAAACCAAAAAGCTTCAGTCCAACAGAGCAGAGCTCCATCTCCTCAGATCCCTCCAGACTTCTGTCTGGAGAAGGACCCCAGGACCCGCCTGTCTGAGCTGAAGATGATTCGCAGACAGAAGGCTACTGAATACTACCTGGTGAGCAGGAAGTTGGTGAGTGGCAGCTGGGTGCGCTATGGAGGTGACCCTGGACCAGTACACTGCCTCTGGCTCCAGATGCTCAAAGAAGGAGGCCAAGAGGAACGCGTCCACTGCACTGCTCCTCATGATGGATTTTACAGTCCCAGAGATGACTCTCTCCAGGAGAAACTAGAGGAATCTACTCTAGAGGAGCATTCAGAGGGACAGTCCCCTAAAAGAAGCTCCAGTAAAGGCAGAAGGTTCAGACCAGAACAACCAAGAGGAGATCTGCAGTTCATGGACCATAGCTGAGGACGATGTTTCAGAGCAGACATCAGAGAACCTCAGCTCTCATGGACCTGATGAAGACATTTCAACTCAAACTGTAATGGAAGTCCTCAAAATCATTGAGACATTTATTCTGGAAACAGTTTGTGTATTTCTGAAGGATATCTTTTCCTGTCATCTAAAAAAGACTGAGGAGTCAGAGAAACTAGAGACTCTAGTTGATGCAGAGAATCTAATGGAGAATCCAGAGGAGGACCAGAACCCAAAGCTCCTCGGTCCTCCGGAGGGTATTCAAAACCTGGAAGTTTCTCAGAGTCCAAATAGAGACACCAAAACCAGAAGACTTAGAACAAGATGAGCCCAAAAGTCTAATGGAGTCAGAAAAATCAGTAGACTGCAGCAAATAACATCTAGAAACTAACGGGACAGCAGAACATCTTAATTCACCTCAAAGATCCACTGAAGCTCCTGAGACCATAGCTCCAGAGAAGGTTTCTAAGTAGGACCAGGAAGAAGAAATTGGACAGGAGAGTCGAAGTCCACACTCTGCATGTCCAATTTGAGGTCCTGCAGATGTCTGACCAAAGAGCTCCAGAGACAGACCTTCTGAGGAGGGGCGAAATATGACGTCAGAAGAAACTGGACCAAAACCAAAAAGAGACAACTCTGTTCCAGAAAACAAACAGAGTCAGGAACAGCTTGACAGCAGTTTAGACGAAGACCTCAGTCCACCTGAGTCCCATACTCAAGACCAAACCCCAGTAGACCACAATCACCTCCAAACTGCAGAGGAGCCAAACCCAGAGGTGCAGCCCCATAGTACAGAGGCTGTAACAGCAGAAGAAGAGGCAAAAGGAGAAATTCAATTTGTCAACTGGACAAAGTTTGTTTGGTCGAAAACATTTTGCCGCTCATCCGAGAGGCTTCGTCAGTTCTGGTTAGAGTGCTGAAGGACACTGCTTATATCTCGCTGCAGGGAGGAGCTCACTACAATGAAATTATTCTGAAGCTATCTCACCTATTTGTTTTTGAGTTTCTGTCTTTTGTTTTTCCAATTTCTCTGGCGTCTTTTCACACCTCTGGCCCCGACCTGTCTGCCCTATTGTTTCCTTTATTTGTTTTGAAACAACTAGAAACTAGACGCCAGAGAAATTGGAAAAACTCAAAAACAAATAGGTGAGATAGTTTCAGAATAATTTCATTGTAGTGAGCTCCTCCCTGCAGCGAGATGTAAGCAGTGTCCTTCAGCACTCTAACCAGAACTGACGAAGCCTCTCAGATGAGCGGCGAAACGTTTTCGACCAAACAAACTTTGTCCAGTTGACAAATTGAATTTCTTCTTTTGCCATGGATTCTACATGGACGACTGAGGGATTCTTCACACGGCAGAAGAAGAGTGTGAGAAGCGCAAGAACATCTAGAAGCTGGGCAAAGCCAGAGCCAGAGCCCTAATTGACCATTACGGCTCTGCTTCCAAGCTTCTAGTGATGGCTGTGGGACCAGACCCCTCAGAGGTCCAAAAGGACACCATGAACCATCTAAACATTTGTTTAAATGCCTTAAGGAAACTGGCCCAGAAATGGACTGGCACAGTACTTTTCACAATGGGACAAGTCCAAGAAGAGGTCCTCTTAGACAGTGCCCCTTGTCCTTTAAGAGGAGTCTTTCGTTTGGTAGAGAGGGGTCAAAGGTCATCATCTGGACACTTTTGGAGTCGAGATGTTTCACCGCCATCCAGAGCTCATCTGAAGTTAGAAGCTCTCATGCAGTGGGCAGTGCTGTCCGGCCTAGTCCAGCTCCTTCAGATTCAAAATACTGAATGGAAGTTGAAGCATTTCCATTTCAAAAACTGTTTAGATGAAACCTGCAACTCCTTTTCTACCACAGACCATTCGAACAAGGATTACACTGACTTAAGGACACAGTGCTTTTATACTGTTGTATTATAAAAGTCAAAAATCATTGCTATTATGTTTTTCTTTCTCTCTCTATTAAAGCCACCTACATTCACATTATTGTATTACAGTAGACCTTTCTATCTTCATGGAGACCAAACCAGGGCAAGTTAGATGTCAGTTTTTTTTTACTTCGACCTGAGAAATAATATTTTTCTCCAAGTACAAATGGCTACTATACTTCAACCTCTATCCTACTGGCTCGGTGTAGGAAGAATAATTGGGACATATATTCTTTGTACCATGGCACCCTCTGCTGGGGAGTTTGGGACTGCACCACTTCACAAATGGGGTCAATCATTATCAAAATTTGAGTCAAAAAATAAAACAAAACATGAATTAACATAAATAGGAGTGAGGATACAAAATCTATAGTTAAAAAAGTATATGAATGATTAAAAAGAGTGTTTCCCAAGCTTTGGTGCATGTACAGCTCTGAAGTTTGAGTTTGTTTAATTGTATAATTTTATCCACTTTTTGTCCTCCTTTGAATTATTTAATCATTTAAAACTACAGTGCAAATGACGCAGTCCACTTTTAAACCTGGTTTAGTCCTCAGTTAGACCTAGAATATTGATCTTTTCTTGGGTGGTACTGGTGTAGGACAGGCTTGTTGCCCAATGAAAAAAAAAAAGTTAATTCAATCATGACTATATTTGTCTTTTCACTCAAATCATTTTCAGCAGAGTTTTTGTATTAAGCTTTTTTTTTTTTTTACACATAATACTGTAAACAGACAAAGTTGTCTGGTCGTCATGGTGGCTGTGTTTAATCTTCATGCTTATTTTTTCATATTTTGTTAAAAATAAAAATAATGAATGAACTAAATCAGGGTCATGAATGAAGCTGTTTTAGCCTCTGGACGACCGCAGCTGCCAGCCTCTTGTATGCCTCGGCCTGAAACACAAAATGGTGCCATTATTTTAAAAGTACCATAGTTTCCTCCACAGACAACAAACTCTCTTTCTTATTCTGCATAAAAACATCTAACCCTATAGTTCAGATCTGTACAAACATGTTCTGAAATGATTCTTGTATTAGTTTGTCAGTTCAGATTTCAGTCTTTTGTCAATTCTTCTGGACGTGTTTAAAATGTGAACTTGTGCAACCATAACAATATCTGATCAGTGGTGAGAAAGTGCAGATTTATTGATTTTATGTGTTAATATCCAATCCAAACCTCAGGACTGTCCGGAGCTGACACCACCACAGGTTTTCCACTATCTGAAGTCTCTCTGATGCTCAGATGGAGAGGGATGTCACCTGAATGTAAAAATATAAAGATTAAAGGGATATTCCAGGAGTTAGCCAGAGTGCTGCAGAGATGTGGAGACACATTTTAGCGAATTTCGTGCAGTCCTTCCAGCTGCAGAGTTTTCAGTTGCTAGGCTAGCGCAAGTCAATGGTAAATGGTAGCCTGATTTAAGTCAGGGTTACCCACTCCATAGTGCACCCAAAACAAGTCAATTATAACGGCAGACTGTCGATGTAAATATATGTTGATTGAGTAATTTTTGAAATCAAACTGACTGCGAATAGCATGAATCATTCCATATCTGAGGGACTAGCTTCGCAGCAGCAGCGGAATTTTACTTTACTCTAGTTGGTTGTGAAGTGACCAATCACGTAAACAGAGAAGCGAGAAAAGTCGTAATAGGGAAGAGCACAGAGTGAAGAGGTGAATTTTAAAACAACTACCGGGCAAAATGGTGTTTCAGTGTGCATTTAGAAAATGTACAAATAAAGCCCGCAGGTGGGCACCACAAAGTTTTCACAGGTTTCCGGTGCACGATCGAGAAAGGACGCGACTGTGGCTTGTAGCTGCTGCTTAGACATCAACACACCGGTGGAGACGCTACATAAACAGAAGATTTGCAGTGATCATTTCGGACCAGACGACTACACCAAATCCCTTGGAAAGCCTAGTCTGACAACCACTGCAGTACCATCTGTCTTTCCAAGTGCAAGATCCCGTGATGAAGAACAGGTTTGTACCTTTTTTACCCAAGCTTGCTCCTGTCGTTATGTTAGCGTGCTGGTCGATTGAAGACGACTGTGCTAGAGCTTTTGCTTCACTCTTGTAGTCTACCCGGCTGACAGAAAAGGCATGCACGCTCATAAAGTTGTTGCCAGCCCGTGAACATTCGTCTGTATATTCCGGCTCGTACAGGTACGGTTCAGTGGAGAAAGCAAATTGCTCAGCATCGTCTTCAAAAGCATCTGGGAGACCTCCAAACGTGGCCATGTCTGGATTGTAGAACAGGGCAGGCTACTGTACTCTACGGCTAACAACGACAGCTGAAGGTAAACAACTGGAAACCTAGCTGCAAGGTGATATCACTCCGCCCATGCCTAGCTTGATCAGGAAAAAAACACGCTGTTGCATAAGGACATAAATCCTTTAAAGTACAAGGTTGATTATATTTCTAAAATTGTTCCATCAACACATTTGCATCGACAGTCTGGCGTTATAGTTGACTGACCTCGAGTGTCCTTTGGTGTGGGTAACCCTGATTAAAATCAGGCTACCATTTACCGTTGACTTGCGCATCTGAAAACTCTGCAGCTGGAAGGACTGCATGAAATTCGCTAAAAGTGTCTCCACATCTCTGCAGCACTCTGGCTAACTCGGAAATGAACCCCCATGTCAAAAATCCTGGAATATCCCTTTAAACTTTTGTTTTTTGTCTGATTTGATTTTAAATACAAGACAGAAAATAGTAATAATTCTGGTCCACAAGTGGGTCATTACTGATTCACTTCACACTAGGCTGTATTAAGATACTTCTGTAGCCACAGCTGCCCTGGGGCAGACCATCGGCCCCTCCGACCACTGTCACTCACTCACTCACTCACTCACTCCCACATCACTTTCATAATACGCAAGTCGTCTTGCTAGAGGACACAACAACAGATGGTCCGAGTGGGAATCGATCCACCGATCTTTGGGTTTGAGAGGTCTAACCATTAATCCTAGTTCCAATCATGAGAGCGTGTGTGGACTGAATGAATGACTGTAGTACTTTGAGAGGCTTGACCAATACAATGACTAATACAAATGTTAAAGGTTATATAATTACCGAGGAAGTGCACGCCCATAGACAGAGCAAGGTTCCTGGCTCCGTCTGAACCAAAGATGTGAGTTTGATGGCGACAGTTTGGACATTGGAACACACTCATGTTCTGTACCAGACCAATCACCTGCACGGGGAGCCGAGGAGGCGTTACAGTCTTATAGACTTACCATAAATGACAAGCACAAAAGAACTATAATCATGTTTCTCAAGCTCAAAAATCAGTACATGCAGTCTCACCGGAACATGGACTTTGTTGAACATTTCTGCTCCTCGTCGAGCATCCAACAGTGCGATGTCCTGAGGAGTGGACACGATCACTGCTCCTGAGAAGTAAAAAAAAAAGAAAAGAAACGTTGTCAAATACAACAAAAATGATTACTTTTATAGTATTTAATTTGATCTGAAAAACTAACCAGCCACAGGCACATTCTGAGAAATAGACAGCTGCACATCCCCAGTTCCTGGAGGCATGTCCACCACCAGGAAGTCCAGTTCCCCCCAGTCCACCTGAACAATAGAACACAAGGTTTATTTATAATAATTTGATAGTTTAATAGGTTTTACAAGTCCAGAGAAAACAGAGACTTTAAAATCACTGGCAAAACAAAATAATTAGGAAATTAACATAAAAGTCATAAGTCATACAAAATAGTATAGTATTGTTAAATGTGTTGTGGGTGTATTGTAAGTGTCTTTGACACACAAACCACACTTGCAAGCTTGGGTCTTGTGAGGCAGTTGCCTTTTCTATCTAAAGGCTGAATGAGGAGAAAACATTATACAGAAAAAAGTTTCTTGTGTCAGAAAAAAAAAACAAAATAATCGTTATAAAAGTAAAATTATGTTCTCAGGACTTAAAGCTGTGGTACCCATCATCAAATTGTAAAAGGAGGAAATATGTATGTATGTATCTCTCACAAACCCTTAATTCTCATGTATTATCCCCATCTTTAAAGCTACCATCCCTTGATTTGATTTTTGTGACCTGTAGATGGCAGATTGTGAAACCTTTTCCCCCCTCACCTGGCTCCACCCCCTCTCTGCTCTTTTGTCTATCATAGCGTAGTAGATAGGATCAGTGGTGATATGTGAGAATGCAACATGGGCGGGTTGGCTGTTCTAATTACAGATGATAGCTTTAAAACATTTGTACCTGTCTGAGCAGCTTTTCGATGGCTGACATCACCATGAGACCTCTCCACACGATCGGAGCCACTTCGTCCACCAGGAAACCCATGGACATGCTGCAACAGGAGAGTCTTATACTAGTATAGACCAATAATACATTTCATATCAAAATGTAATATCTGAAAGCATGAGCCAAGTGTATTTGAGCAAGAAAAATGTTTTAAAAATCTATATATTTACCTTTATTATAAAATAGTATTACATAGATGTTTTTATGACATTTTGAGTAACTGAATAGAGGTGGGCATTATATTGAATACTCTGAATGTAGCTTTGAAGATATGACATTTATTAAAAGAGTATAACATTCATAATAAATAAACTCTTTCACCCCTCCTTGAGTCGCCACCTTAACGTGGTGGAGGGGTTTGAGTGCCCGAATGATCCCGGGAGCTATGTTGTCTGGGGCTTTATGCCCCTGGTAGGGTCACCCAAGGCAAACAGGTCCTGGGGGACGGGTCAGACTAAGAGCGGTTCAGAAGCCCTTATGATGAGTTCAATATCAAGGTCAGATACGTCGCCCGGACTGGCGTCACCGGGGCCCCACCCTGGAGCCAGACCTGGGGTGGGTGCTCGCCAGCGAGCGTCTGGTAGCCGGGCCTTTCCCCACGGGGCCCGGCCGGGCGAAGCCCAAAGAAGCGACGTGGGGCTGTCCTCCTGTGGACCCACCACCCGCAGGAGGATCCATAAGGGCCGGGTGCAGAGAGAGATCTGGGCAGCAGTCGAAGGCGGGGCCTCGACGGCCGGATCTCCGGACATGGAGACTAGCTCTGGGGACATGGAATGTCACCTCGCTGGGGGGGGAAGGAGCCTGAGCTCGTGCGGGAGGTTGAGCATTACTGACTAGATATACTGACTAGATATAGCCTCCATTTCTCTGGCGTTGCCCGTGGGGAATGGCGGCGGGCTGGTGTGGGCCTTCTCATTGCCCCACAGCTCAGCTGCCGAGTGTTGGAGTTCACCCCGGTGAACGAGAGGGTCGCGTCCCTGCACCTTCGGGTCGGCGACAGGTCTCTCACTGTTGTGTCGGCCTATGGGCCGAACAGCAGTGCAGAGTACCCGGCCTTCTTGGAGTGCCTGGAAGGGATACTAGATAGTGCACCGACTGGGGACTCCGTTGTTCTACTGGGGGACTTCAACGACACTGACACCTGGAGAGGGGTGATTGGGAGGAACGGCCTCCCTGATCTGAACCCGAGCGGTGTTCTGTTATTGGACTTCTGTGCTAGCCACAGTTTGTCTATAACGAACACCATGTTCGAGCACAAGGGTGTCCATCAGTGCACGTGGCACCAGGACACCCTAGGACTCTGTCGATTATCGACTTTGTTGTTGTGTCATCTGACCTCCAGCCGCATGTCTTGGAAGAGAGGGGCAGAGCTGTCAACCGATCACCACCTGGTTGTGAGTTGGGTCCGCTGGCGGGGGAGGAAGCCGAAGAGACCTGGCAGGCCCAAGCGTATTGTGAAGGTCTGTTGGGAACGTCTGGCAGATCCCTCTGTCAGGGGTACCTTCAACTCACTCCTCCGGGAGAACTTCTCCCGGATTCCGGGGGAGGCTGGGGACATAGAGTCCGAATGGGCTCTGTTCTCGGCCTCTATTGTCTATGCAGCCGCCCGTAGCTGTGGTCGTAAGGTCTGTGGTGCCTGGCGCAGCGGCAATCCCCGAACCCCTTGGTGGACACCGGAAGTAAGGGATGCCGTCAGGCTGAAGAAGGAGTCCTATCGGGCCTTGTTGGCTCATGGGACTATTGAGGCAGCTGACGGGTACCGGCAGGCCAAGCGTGCTGCAGCCCGGGTGGTCGCAGAGGCAAAAACTCGGGTTTGGGAGGAGTTCGGAGAGGACATGGAGGAGGACTATCGGACGGCCTCAAAGAAATTCTGGCAAACCGTTTGGCGCCTCAGAAGGGGGAAGCAGTGCTTCACCAACACTGTTTAAGGTGCGGGTGGGGAGCTGTTGACCTCGACTGGGGATGTTGTCGGACGGTGGAAGGAATACTTTGAGGATCTCCTCAATCCCGCCGTCATGTCTTCCAAGGAGGAAGCAGAGGCTGGAGACCCGGAGGCGGACTCGTTCATCACCCTGGCCGAAGTCACTGAGGTGGTTGGAAAGCTCCTTGGTGGCAAGGCCCCGGGGGTGGATGAGATCCGTCCTGAGTATCTTAAGTCTCTGGATGTTGTGGAGCTGTCTTGGCTGACACGTCTCTGCAACATCGCGTGGCGGTCGGGGACAGTACCTCAGACCGGGGTGGTGGTCCCTCTGTTTAAGAAGGGGGACCGGAGGGTGTGCTCGGGGAATCACACTCCTCAGCCTTCCCGGTAAGGTCTATTCCAGGGTGCTGGAGAGGAGAATCCGACCGATAGTCGAACCTCGGATTCAGGAGGAGCAGTGTGGTTTTCGTCCCGGCCGGGGAACACTGGACCAGCTCTATACTCTCCATCGGGTGCTCGAGGGTGCATGGGAGTTTGCCCAACCAGTCCACATGTGCTTTGTGGATCTGGAGAAGGCATTCGACCGTGTCCCTCGTGGGGTCTTGTGGAGAGTGCTGTGGGAGTACAGGGTTTGGGGCCCTTTGTTAAGGGCTGTTCGGTCCCTGTATGACCGGAGCAGGAGCTGTGTTTGCATTGCTGGTAGTAAGTCGGACCTGTTCCCGGTGCATGTCGGACTCCAGGGCTGCCCTTTGTCACCGGTTCTGTTCATTATATTTATGGACAGAATTTCTAGGCGCAGTCAGGGGCCGGAGGGGATCCGGTTTGGGAACCACAGGATCTCATCTCTGCTGTTTGCAGATGATGTTGTCCTGATGGCTTCATCGAACCGGGACCTCCAGCGTGCACTGGGGCGGTTTGCAGCCGAGTGTGAAGCGGCTGGGATGAGGATCAGCTCCTCCAAATCCGAGGCCATGCCCTCTCCGGGTGGGTGGGGAGTCCTTGCCTCAGGTGGAGGAGTTCAAGTATCTCGGGGTCTTGTTCACGAGTGAGGGGAGGATGGAGCGTGAGATTGACAGGCGAATCGGTGCAGCGTCGGCAGTGATGCGGTCGCTGTACCGGACCGTTGTGGTGAAGAGGGAGCTGAGCTGAAAGGCGAAGGTAATGACCGAAAGGACAAGATCGCGGATACAAGCGGCCAAAATGAGTTTCCTCTGGGCGCACCCTTAGAGATAGGGTGAGGAGCTCAGTCACAGCTCGGAGTAGGAGCTCGGAGTAGAGCCGCTGCTTCTCCACGTCGAGAGGAGCCAGCTGAGGTGGCTCAGGCATCTGTTTCGGATGCCTCCTGGACGCCTCCCTCAGGAGGTGTTGCGGGCATGTCCCACTGGGAGGAGGCCCCGGGGAAGACCCAGGACGCGCTGGAGGGACTATGTGTCTCGGCTGGCCTGGGAACGCCTTGGGGTCCCCCCGGAGGAGCTGGAGGAAGTGTCCGGGGTGAAGGAGGTCTGGGCGTCCCTGCTTAGACTGTTGCCCCCGCGACCCGGCCCCGGATAAGCGGAAGAAAATGGATGGATGGATGGATAAAATCTTTCAAAATGTTGCAAAAGCGATGATCAAAAATAAAATGGAACAAACGTTTTTTACAATCTCTTCAAAAATGTGAAAAATAGCTTTAAGGCATCTAAACTCACCAGGGAAGGCCGTAGTTCATGAGAGGGATCATCAGATTGTCTGGAAAACAGGATTCATTTGTGTTTTAATCCGTTTATGTATAATCTGTTCAAATGAATTAACTATAAAGCATTTACTGTCTGTGAGATCTGGGCTCCCCTTCAGATTCATCAGTTTGGGAATCGAGGGGCCGTAAACATCAGCGTCCAACACGCCTACAGATTTAGACTGAAAAATGAAGAGGAAATGGTTTTGTTGCTTATTAATGAAAGCATACAATAGAAAAATGTCAAGATGTGTTATGATAATCCAATGTCGTGATGAAAAACCAAATAGCTAGATAATTGCAAGAGGAAGTCTATATTTTCTTATGTATTTACTCACAAATTAAATAAAGTTTCATCAATCATAATCAGAAAAATCAACCATAAATTCAATCATAAAAATATTACTTTTAACTTTTGTTACCAACTTAGAATTGATTAATCAACTTTGTTCAAAAATCAATTTATTTACTTAATAAGTTATTTACTATTACTAAAAGTTAAAAAGGCCCGGATGGACTAGTAAACATTTGTGTTCAAGAGTTAAAGGGACAGTGTGTAAGATTTTTACCCGTTAATTACATAAATTGAAGATCCCCATTCAAAAATACATTGTTTTCCAAGCCTTTTCACTTCCATCATGAAATCAAAGTATTCTTTTGGACTTAGATATAGTCACATAAAAGGGGGATCTTCCCCATATAGAGGCAGCCATTTTGAATACGAGAGCCGCAGAAGGACATTTGGGCTCCGCCTTCGCCTCGGCTCCTGCTAACAGCTGCTCAGCCGCGCTGCCTGTGGGAGCGAAGGAGAGAAGGAGAGAAGGAGAGAAGGGGAAGGGGAGGGGGGAGCCTCGTGTAAACAAGCATGCTGCTGTATCACACATCGTAATGGATCTAACACGTATTTTGGACTAAATTGTTTTACTGGATTTTATTCGCTGGATCCTTACGGACAGATTGAGACCAAGTTTATGGTGAAATACAGAGTTTGACCTGTGCAGAGCCTTCAAAGGTAAGCTAAGTAACAAACCTCGTTTTGTGCTTTTCTGTATAAAAGCCCCATGTGCTCGGGGAGTGATTGTTGTGCAGGGAAATGAATTGCATAGTCAAAAAGAGGAGACTGTAAGGTTTCATTTGATGTGTAGATTGTCATGAATCATGATCGGGATTGTGTGTTTTCATGCGAAAAGAAAAAAAAAAGTGAACGGGGGACCGCGTTTTATGTATACAGCGGCGCGCGGTTCGTGTGCGGGCACGCGAGCTGTCGGCGCTACGGCGCGCCCGGGTGACCCTCGAGGTCTGCATAGCCAAAAGAGGAAGTGGAATAGCTACTAACCACCTATGCGTCACGAATCCTACACACTGGACCTTTAATACATTGCTGCCGTTTTAACAATCGCCATGTATAAATGTATGTGCTGTATGAAACATGGTGATTTTATTGTTGCCTAATTTTGGATACAGTGCCATCCGCTATAACACTGGTATAGTCCTCTCCTAAGAGATTAATGGTCTCTTATTGTTTTCTAGTTTTATATTGTTTGTCCGTTTTTTACTCTGAACCACAAATCTGCAATAAAGATTTCTATCCATCTGTCCATCTATTACCATTTAAAGCAGCTACACCTTATTTGAATGTGTATAGGACAGAGCACTCACTGGATCATTTGCAGAAAGTCCCAGTGCCAGATTAACTATAGAAACAGAAAACCAAACATTATAAAAATGATAGTAAATATTAACCTTAGTAACAGTAATAGTGTTAACCTGCTGTGGTGGACTTGCCCACTCCTCCCTTCCCTGAAGCCACGAGGATGATCTGTTTGACCCCAGAGATGGGCTTCTGTTTGGGGAGACCTCGAGTCATCTGCTGCCTCTGCCGCTCCTGGAGACTCTTACTGTCCACAGAACGCTTCAACACAAAAAACAGGAGGGTAAGGGACAGGATGGGGTCCACAAGAACAAAACAATTTCTTGTTATTTCAAAGGTCTTTTTCAGACGTTCTGGTATCATCCTTAACAGCTGGAAGAGGTTAGTGGACTGATCTCTGCACCTTCTAGTGGTGCATGCATTTGTGTCTTAGAGCAAGACTCTGTGAAGAACTCCTTAACAGCTCTTTCATTCCCAGTGGAGATATATATATATATATTTGTACCTAAGCTAATTGCTGACTAGATTCCTATTTGCTGACTACTAGTCTCTTTGGTTGGTTGGCTTTATTCATTTACTCTTTCTAGGCAGCACGGTGGCTGAGTGGCTAGCGCTGGTATGGTATGGTTACCCTAACCCTAGGGGTTCGATCCCCGTGTGGCACGTTGGTATGGCCATAAGATTTGGGTTTCCCCCATCAACCCAAAACATGCACCATAGGTAAAATCCTCCAGCTGAGGTCCTGACCAAACCGAAGCAAGAAGATCATGGAGATGGTCCCTGGACGCAGTAATGTGCTGCCCACTGCTCCTGATAACAGGATGGGTTAAATGCAGAGAAGAATTTCTCCTGTGTGAGATCAATAAAGTCACTTGTTCATATGTAGCTTTATTGATTTGTCAATGGGTAACATTTTCGTAAAAAATAAGAATAAGATGACCACATATAACCAAACAGCACAAGTATATGGACAACATAATCATGCTCATCTCACATTGTTACTATTATTTGCAAGCGCTTTTATTCTGACATTCCACTTCCCGTGTTCACTGTGGCTAACGCTAATGGCTAACTCTGCTCTGAATCTATCGTAAAACCGCGATTTTATCCACATTTAGGCCGTTTTCCCACCTGCCATCGTATCGACTGGACGCAGCACCCAGGGACGTGTTGGATTTCAGGCCCAGTTCGTACAACCGAAGCTTTATTCACCAGTAATTTCAGAAAATGTGACAATCTGCTGTAAGTGAACTGCGCCATGTTTCATCGCTCACAGGGACGTCCAGTCCGCATGCGTAAGAAATTTTGGTTTCCGAACAGCTATAATTATTATTATTATTATTATTATTATTATTATTATTATTATTATTATTATTATTATTATTATTATTATTAGGCCCGAGCGCTAAAGCGTAGGGCCTATTGTAATTGTTCTGCAGTGCGAAGCACTGCAGAACCAGCGTGCACAAAACAAAGCGCGAAGCGTTGTTTTGTGCACGCAGCAGAGCGCGAAGCGCTCTCCCCTTTTAAACACCTAGCACTCATGTCAACGACTGGTGCCCGCTGACATGGCACGGTGGCATCGCCCGTGGCCGCGATAGCGGCCAAATTGTAATTGTTCACCCCAAAACATTCTCGGCCCACCAGCGTGCGCAAAACAAAGCGCGAAGCGCTTGTTTTGCGCACGCAGCAGAGCGCGAAGCGCTCTCCCTTTTAAGCACCTAGCACTCATGTCAACGACTGGTGCCCGCTGACCTGGCACGGTGGCACCGCCCGTGGCGGCAAAATTGTAATTGTTTTGTGGGCACACATGACATCGTGCACGCAGTGCACGATGTCATGTGTGCCCACAAAACCAGAGCGCGAAGCGCTCTCCCTTTCCAAACACTCAATGCCACACTATAGTGACACTCATAGGATCCAATAGCACAGACTGGCACTGCCCATTGCCGCGAAAGCGGCATAATTGTAATCGTTAACCATCGTAAACGTCAAAAATATGTATTGGGCAAGTGAGTAATCGATGAGGTCAATGACGAGCGCAACGCGCTCGTCATTGACAATGGACCCCACGGGTGCGTTACTGGACACGAGCCCTTTCCATTGATATATATATTGCCACCATAGGTGGCACCATATTGTTATTGTTCTGGTTTTTCTTCTTCTTATTAGGCCCGAGCGCTAAAGCGTAGGGCCTTTTGTTACTGTTCTGCAGTGCGAAGCACTGCAGAACCAGCGTGCACAAAACAAAGCGCGAAGCGCTTTGTTTTGTGTACGCAGCAGAGCGCGAAGCGCTCTCCCCTTTTTAAACACCTAGCACTCATGTCAACGACTGGTGCCCGCTGACTTGGCACGGTGGCATCGCCCGTGGCCGCGATAGCGGCCAAATTGTAATTGTTCACCCCAAAACATTCTCGGCTCACCAGCGTGCGCAAAACAAAGCGCGAAGCGCTTTGTTTTGCGCACGCAGCAGAGCGCGAAGCGCTCTCCCCTTTTTAAGCACCTAGCACTCATGTCAACGACTGGTGCCCGCTGACCTGGCACGGTGGCACCGCCCGTGGCAGCAAAATTGTAATCGTTTTGTGGGCACACATGACATCGTGCACGCAGTGCACGATGTCATGTGTGCCCACAAAACCAGAGCGCGAAGCGCTCTCCCTTTTCCAAACACTCAATGCCACACTATAGTGACACTCATAGCATCCAATAGCACAGACTGGCACTGCCCATTGCCACAAAAGTGGCATAATTGTAATTGTTAACCATCGTAAACGCCAAAAATGTGTATTGGGCAAGTGAGTAATCGATGAGGTCAATGACGAGCGCAACGCGCTCGTCATTGACAATGGACCCCACGGGTGCGTTACTGGACGCGAGCCCTTTCCATTGATATATATATTGCCACCATAGGTGGCACCATATTGTTATTGTTCTGGTTTTTCTTATTATTATTATTATTTATTCTTATTAGGCCCGAGCGCTGAAGAGCGCATAGGGCCTTTTGTAACTGTTCTGCGGTGCGAAGCACTGCAGAACCAGCGTGGAACGTGTGAAACGCGCTGGTAGGTGTCAATGGACCCCACGGGTGGGTTACTGGACGTGCGCCCTTTCCATTGATATATTTCGCGCCACCATTCGTGGCACTATATTGTTACTGTTCTGGTTTTTCTTATTCTTATTATTATTATTATTATTTTCCCGACCACTTTTTCAGGTTTCGGGTACTTCCCACTGACGAAAACTCACGAAATTTTGCGCAAAATTCAAGAACTCCAAAAAAGGAATTTACAAATAATCTGTATTAAAAAATCTTTAAAAATGGCTCCACAGCGCCACCTCAAAAATCAAAATACATTGCGCCTATGGCTATACCCGATAAATGAACTTTGTCGTAGATAAACGAAATTCGGGTGGTGGATAGGTCATGTCGTTACGAACCAAAAAATATATTACGGCGTTGCTAGGCGACCAACAGGAAGTCAGCTATATTGGGCCGAGCACGTGACCCGGCACCGAGGGTGCATTTTCCTGTCTTCGTATTTTAACGAACTCCTCCTAGGGTTTTTGACCCAGACTCACCAGAATCGTGCTGTATCATCTAGACAAGTGGGACATTAAAAGTTGTTAAAAGCGTTCTAAAAGAGTGAACGGTGTTTCCGTGACAACGCCACAAATTTCTGGTTCGTTTTTGCGGCTCGCCATCAAATTTCAACGAGCGATAATTTGCGCATACTTTGGCCGATATCACTCAAACTTTATTCGTTCGTTGACACCTCGGCCCTGAACAGATTGATATAAGAAAATCTGAAATAGGTGCTATAGCGCCACCTAGGGAGATTGCATGGAAGCGCAAAATTTTACTTTGTCGTAGACATACCAAATTTGGTACACATATTCGTGACGGGGTATCGATCAAAAAACTTAATGACGTCAACACGCCATGTCCCATCGTGTTGCCATGGCAACAGGCCAAACATCTGTCGTCGCCAATGGGACGCCCGGCATAAACTTTGTCGTAGCCATACCAAATTTGGTACACAGATGCATCATGGGATAAGGAACCAAAAAGTATATTATGCGGTTGCTAAGCGACCAATAGGAAGTCGGCCATTTTGGACCGAGCACGTGACCTGGCACCGAGGGCGCATTTTCCTGTCCTCGTATTTTAACGAACTCCTCCTAGGGTTTTTGACCCAGACTCACCAGAATCGTGCTGTATCATCTAGACAAGTGGGACATTAAAAGTTGTTAAAAGCGTTCTAAAAGAGTGAACGGTGTTTCCGTGACAACGCCACAAATTTCAGGTTCGTTTTTGTGGCTCGCTATCAAATTCGACGAGTGATAATTCGCACATACTTTGGCCGATTTCACTCAAACTTTAATCGTTGGTGGACACCCCGGCCCTGAACAGATTTCTATAAGAAAATCTGAAATGGGTGCTATAGCGCCACCTAGGGAGATTGCATGGAAGTGCAAAATTTTATTTTGTCATAGACATACCAAATTTGGTACACACATTCGTGACAGGGTCTCAATCAAAAATCTCAATGATGACCCCGGGGCATCTCCCATCGTGTTGCCATGGCAACAGGCCAAACATCTGTCCTTGTCATTAGGATTCTCTGGAAAAACTTTGACATAGTCAAACAAAATTTGGTACACAGATGCATCATGGGAAGATAAACAAAAAGTATATTATACCATTGCTAGTCAACCAACCAGCCATTTTGGATAGACCATGTGACCTGGTGGCGAAGGCGCCATTTCCTGTCAAACTTCGACGAGTGATAATTCGCACATACTTTGGCCGATTTTACTCAAACTTTAATCGTTGGTGAACACCCCGGCCCTACACAGATTGTTATAAGAAAATCTGAAATAGGTGCTATAGCGCCACCTAGGGAGATTGCATGGAAGCGCAAAATTTTACTTTGTCGTAAACATACCAAATTTGGTACACCCATTCGTGACATGGTCTTGATCAAAAAACATATTAACACCCCCACTCCATCTCACATCATGTTGCCATGGTAACAGGTCAAACATCTGTCCCTGCCATTAGGATGCCCGGCAAAAACTTTGGTGTGGCCACACCTAATTTGGTACATAGATGGTTCATGGGAATAGGAAAATGGCGCGTTAGCAGGGGGCTGCGAGTGCAAGCGAGGGCCGATCATCGCCGCTTGCGGCTATATTTATTATTATTATTTTCCTCCCCCCCTTTTTGCAGGTTTCGGGTACTTCCCACCGACGAAAACTCACGAAATTTTGCACAAAATTCAAGAACGCCAAAAAAGGAATTTACAAATAATCTGTATTAAAAAATCTTAAAAAATGGCTCGACAGCGCCACCTGGAAAATCAAAATACATTGCGCCAATGGCTATACCCGAAAAATGAACTTTGTCGTAGACAAACGAAATTCGGGTGGTGGATAGGTCATGTCGTTACAAACCAAAAAATATATTACGCCGTTGCTAGGCGACCAACAGGAAGTCGGCCATATTGGCCCGAGCACGCGACCCGGCGCCGAAGGCGGAGTTTCCTGTCCTCGTATTTTAACGAACTCCTCCTAGGGTTTTTGACCCAGACTCACCAGAATCGTGCTGTATCATCTAGACAAGTGGGACATTAAAAGTTGTTAAAAGCGTTCTAAAAGAGTGAACAGTGTTTCCGTGACAACGCCACAAATTTCGGGTTCGTTTTTGCGGCTCGCCATCAAACTTCGACGAGCGATAATTCGTGCATACTTTGGCCGATTTCACTCAAACTTTAATCGTTGGTGGACACCCCGGCCCTGAACAGATTAATATAAGAAAATCTGAAATGGGTGCTATAGCGCCACCTAGGGAGATTGCATGGAAGCGCAAAATTTTACTTTGTCGTAGACATACCAAATTTGGTACACACATTCGTGACAGAGTCTCGATCAAAAATCTCAATGATGACCCCGCGCCATCTCTCATCATGTTGCCATGGCAACAGGCCAAACATCTGTCCTTGTCATTAAGATTCTCTGGAAAAACTTTGGTGTAGTCAAAGAAAATTTGGTACACAGATGCATCATGGGAAGAGGAACAAAAAAGTATATTACGTCGTTGCTAGGCAATCAACCAGCCATATTGGATAGACCATGTGACCTGGTGGCGAAGGCGCCATTTTTTGTCAAACTTCGATGAGTGATAATTCGCACATACTTTGCCCGATTTCAGTCAAACTTTAATCTTGGGTGGACACCCTGGATCTAAACAGATTGATATAAGAAAATCTTAAATGGGTGCTATAGCGCCACCTAGGGCGATTGTGTGGAACAGAAAAATTTTACTTTGTCGCAGACATACCAAATTTGGTACACACATTCATGACAGGGTCTCGATCAAAAAACTCAATGACGCCAACACGCCATGTCCCATCGTGTTGCCATGGCAACAGGCCAAACTTCTCTCCTTGCCAATGGGATGTCAGGCAAAAACTTTGTCATAGCCAAACCAAATTTGGTACACAGATGCATCATGGGAAGAGGAACAAAAAAGTACATTAAGCGGTTGCTAGGCGACCAACAGGAAGTCGGCCATTTTGGACCGAGCACGTGACCTGGCACCGAGAGCGCAGTTTCCTGTCATTGTATTTTAACGAACTCCTCCTAGGGTTTTTGACCCAGACTCACCAGAATCGTGCTGTATCATCTAGACGAAGTGGGACATTAAAAGTTGTTAAAAGCGTTCTAAAAGAGTGAACGGCGTTTCCGTGACAACGCCACAAATTACAGGTGTGTTTTTGCGGCTCGCCATCAAATTCGGCGAGTGATAATTGGCACATACTTTGGTCGATTTCACTCAAACTTCAATCGTTGGTGGACACCCCGGCCCTGAACAGATTTCTATAAGAAAATCTGAAATGGACACTATAGCGCCCCCTAGGGAGATTGCATGGAAGTGCAAAATTTTACTTTGTCGTAGACATACCAAATTTGGTACACACATTCGTGACAGGGTCTCGATAAAAAACCTCATTGATGCCAACACGCCATGTCCCATCGTGTTGCCATGGCAACAGGCCAAACACCAATGGGACGCCAGGCAAAAACTTTGTCATAGCCAAACCAAATTTGGTACACAGATGCATCATGGGTAGAGGAACAAAAAAGTATATTACATCGTTGCTAGGCAACCAACCAGCCATATTAGATAGACCATGTGACCTGGTGGCGAAGGCGCCATTTTGTGTCAAATTTCGACGAATGATAATTCGCACACACTTTGGCCGATATCACTCAAATTTTAATCGTTGGTGGACAACCCGGCCCTGAGCAGATTGATATAAGAAAATCTAAAATGGCCATATTAGCGCCCCCTAGGGAGATTGCATGGAACAGAAAAAATTTACTTTGCCGTAGACACACCAAATTTGGTACACACATTCATGACAGGGTCTCAATCAAAAAACTCAATGACGCCCCCACACCATCTCCCATCGTGTTGCCATGTCAACAGGCCAGACATCTGTCCTCGCCAATGGGACGCCAGGCAAAAACTTTGTCATAGCCAAACCAAATTTGGTACACAGATGCATCATGGGAAGAGGAACAAAAAAGTATATTACGTCATTGCTAGGCAACCAACCAGCCATATTGGATAGGCCATGTGACCTGATGTCAAAGGCACCATTTTCTGTCCTCATATTTTTATTTATTCAATTGATTTTTTAATGTTTGCACCCAGCATTTAAAAGAACAAAAATACACACAAAAGAAGAAGAAAATAACAGAACAGTGCAGGAAAGGCTTATGAGTGACCCTCCTCTTCAAATAATTGAAATTAAAAGGCAAAACAAACAACCCCTCCCCACCTCAACCCCAGGCATTCAACACAAATGCATCCAGATAACGCACAAACTCACACATGCATGCAGCTAGAAAAAAGGGGAGGAAAATGGCGCGTTAGCGCCACCCCCCCAGAGAGTGCAAGCGAGGGCCGATCATCGCCGCTTGCGGCTATATTTATTATTATTATTTTTCTAACCCCTTTTTTCAGGTTTCGGGTACTTCCCACGGACGAAAACTCACGAAATTTTGCACAAAATTCAAGAATGCCAAAAAAGGAATTTACAAATAATCTGTATTAAAAAATCTTAAAAAATGGCTCGACAGCGCCACCTGGAAAATCAAAATACATTGCGCCAATGGCTATACCCGAAAAATGAACTTTGTCGTAGACAAACGAAATTCGGGTGGTGGATAGGTCATGTCGTTACGAACCAAAAAATATATTACGCCGTTGCTAGGCGACCAACAGGAAGTCGGCCATATTGGAACGAGCACGTGACCCGGCGCCGAAGGCGGAGTTTCCTGTCCTCGTATTTTAACGAACTCCTCCTATGGTTTTTGACCCAGACTCACCAGAATCGTGCTGTATCATCTAGACAAGTGGGACATTAAAAGTTGTTAAAAGCGTTCTAAAAGAGTGAACGGTGTTTCCGTGACAACGCCACAAATTTCGGGTTCGTTTTTGCGATTCGCCATCAACCTTCGACGAGCGATAATTCGCGCATACTTTGGCCGATTTCACTCAAACTTTAATCGTTGGTTGACACCCCGGCCCTGAACAGATTAATATAAGAAAATCTGAAATGGGTGCTATAGCGCCACCTAGGGAGATTGCATGGAAGCGCAAAATTTTACTTTGTCGTAGACATACCAAATTTGGTACACATATTCATGACGGGGTCTCGATCAAAAAACTCAATGACACCAACACGCCATGTCCCATCGTGTTGCCATGGCAACAGGCCAAACTTCTCTCCTTGCCAATGGGACACCCAGGAAAAACTTTGTCGTAGCCAAACCAAATTTGGTACACAGATGCATCATGGGAATAGGAACAAAAAACTATATTACACCGTTGCTAGGCGACCAACAGGAAGTCGGCCATATTGGAAC
This sequence comes from Paratrypauchen microcephalus, assembly GCA_036785185.1. Lineage (NCBI taxonomy): Eukaryota > Metazoa > Chordata > Actinopteri > Gobiiformes > Gobiidae > Paratrypauchen > Paratrypauchen microcephalus. Next base: position 795,706 of record JAVJIX010000242.1, read on the forward strand.
GAGCACGTGACCCGGCACCGAGGGCGCATTTTCCTGTCCTCGTATTTTAACGAACTCCTCCTAGGGTTTTTGACCCAGACTCACCAGAATCGTGCTGTATCATCTAGACAAGTGGGACATTAAAAGTTGTTAAAAGCGTTCTAAAAGAGTGAACGGTGTTTCCGTGACAACGCCACAAATTTCGGGTTCGTTTTTGCGATTCGCCATCAACCTTCGACGAGCGATAATTCGCGCATACTTTGGCCGATTTCACTCAAACTTTAATTGTAGGTGGACACCCCGGCCCTGAACAGATTGATATAAGAAAATCTGAAATGGATGCTATAGCGCCACCTAGGGATATTGCATGGAAGCGCAAAATTTTACTTTGTCGTAGACATACCAAATTTGGTACACATATTCATGACGGGGTATCGATCAAAAAACTTAATGACGCCAACATGCCATGTCCCATCGTGTTGCCATGGCAACAGGCCAAACTTCTCTCCTTGCCAATGGGACACCCAGGAAAAACTTTGTCGTAGCCAAACCAAATTTGGTACACAGATGCATCATGGGAATAGGAACAAAAAACTATATTACACCGTTGCTAGGCAACCAACCAGCCATATTGGATAGACCATGTGACCTGGTGGCAAAGGCGTCATTTCCTGTCAAACTTCGATGAATGATAATTAGCACATACTTTCTCCGATTTCACTCAAACTTTAATCGGTGGTGGACACCCCAGCCCTACACAGATTGATATAAGAAAATATAAAATGGTCACAATAGCGCCCCCTAGGGTAATTGCATAGAACTGCAAAATTTAACTTTGTTGTACACATACAAGATTTGGTACAAATATTCCTGGGATATTTTCAATGAAAAAAGTCAATGGTGACCACATGCCATGCCTCATCGGGTTGCCATGGCAACAGGCCAAACATCTCTCCCCGCCAATAGGACACCTGACAAAATCTTTGGTATAGCCACACCAAATTTGGAACATAGATGCATCATGGGAATAGGAATAAAAAATATATATTACGCTGTTGCTAGGCAACCAACCATATTGGGTAGAACATGTGACCTGGTGTTGAAGGCGCCATTTTCTGTCCTCATATTTTTATTTATTCAATTTATTTATTAATGTTTGCACCCAGCATTTAAAAGAACAAAAGTACACAAAAGAAAAAGAAAATAACAGAACAGTGCAGGAAAGGCTTATGATTGACCCTCCTCTTACAATAATTTAAATTAAAAGGCAAAACAAATAACCCCTCCCCACCTCAACCCCAGGCATTCAACACAAATGCATCCAGATAACGCACAAACTCACACATGCATCCAGCTAGAAAAAAGGGGAGGAAAATGGTGCGTTAGCGCCACCCCCCCTGCGAGTGCAAGCGAGGGCCGATCATCGCCGCTTGCGGCTATATTTATTATTATTATTATTATTACAATTTTCAGACCTCAAATAAACCAAGCAAAAATATATTATAAAATAATATATAATAAAATATAATTGTACAAATAGAATGCAACTGAGTGCACAAAATAAGTGGAGTTCTGATACATGAAAAAATAATAGTAGTAAATATAGCTGCAAGCAGCAATGTGGGGCCAAGCACCAAAGGTGCATGTAGGCCTCAGCATGTAAGCCACATGCAGGGTCTGACAGGGTCTAACAGGGTCTGACAGGGTCTAACAGAGTCTGACAGGGTCTAACAGAGTCTGACAGGGTCTAACAGAGTCTGACAGGGTCTAACAGAGTCTGACAGGGTCTAACAGGGTTTAACAGGGTCAAACAGGGTTTAACAGGGTCTAAAAGGGGACATTGTAAATTGTAATTGAAATTGGCACTAGACGGTTCGGGGTGGGGGCCTATAAATTGCTGTGGATAATGAGGCTGGAATGTGCATGCAAAATTTCACAACGGTTCTAGGGGTTGCCATAGACTCCCATGGGTCAAAGAATAATGTATAATAATAACAAGAATCAGTAGAAACACCCCCCCCCCCCCCCCCCAAAAAAAACAAAACAAAACAAAAAAAAACCCACACACACCAATTTTGGTGACGTATGGTTTGTTTGGACGTAACGCGGAAGTAAACGCGCTCGCTTTCGCTTTCTCTTCTATGCACCTGTGATAGCGTTTAGATCCTGGTTAAAAGCGGATAGAGCTGGAGGTTTAAGTGGAATCATGTCGGAGAAAGAAGCTTCAGTGGCTCGCACGGTTCTGCAGCAGTGTCTCCGGGCATCGCTGATGGTCAAACCCGCCGAGGAGGGCTCTGAGGCGGAGTATGTGCAGGTCAGAACCGCTCAGGGTCCAAGAATGGATGGATCAGAGATGTATTGACATTTTCACTCGCACTGGCTGTTCTTTATCATGTAATCAATCAGGGAATAGTAGTCACAAACCAGATTTAATAGATTTATTTCGTTGCCTGTGGCTATTTTAATTTTTTGATCATTAAGAACAAGGTTTAAGTTCTACTACCCAAACAGAAGGAAAAAACTGTTAAACTATAAACAGACTTATAATTCAAAGTGTTAAATGAGAGTAGAAGCATTAGGCAACTCCAAGTGCACCATATTAATGCAACGATTAGACATTTTTTTAATATTGATTTCAACTTAGAATTCACCATCACCAAAATCCCCAAACTATTTTGTAAGGAACATGGCCTTCCAAACCCACAAAAAAACTCCTCACTGTATTGCCATATTTTTTAAATGTTCATGTTAAAGAGATTCAGAGATTAAACTATTATGATGTCTCTCCCACAGATTGACAGAGGAATGGTGATCTACATTTGTTTCTTCAAAGGAGCCACTGATGAAATCCTGCCAAAGATGGGTCAGTAAAAATAATACTCTGGATCACTCTTTCAATGTCTAATATAAAGAAACATTTGAAAAAAATATTACCAAATAGTATTTCACATTCTAAAAAGTATGAAATCACAGTTTATTTCTCCTCTAAGTGTCGACTCTGCTGACCCTTCGCCTCAGTGAGTCGTCATCGGGGAAGATGGTGTCCATTTTGGATCTTCCTGGGAATTTATTGATCGTCCCCCAGGCGACTTTAGGGGGAAGAGCGAAAGGGAAAGCCATGCAATATCACAACAACATCAACAAAGAGGATGGACTGCGACTGTATGAGGCGTTTGTGGTACTGTGCGAAAAAGAACTTGCCGCAAAAGAAAATGTTCTAGTAAAACATGGGACTTATGGAAACAGACAGGTCCTTAAACTGGACACTAATGGGCCCTATACGCACGTCATGGAATTTTGAGTGGAGAGGAGTCTTTTTTATTTTACCAGGAAAGTCCCATTGAGATGACTAAGGTCTTTTTCAAGGAAGTCCTGGAAAATACAGCACAGTACCACACACATTTAGAATATCACAAGAATGTGTTGGTTAAACAACCATATCATATTTTCTGATTTACAATGTTGTTTTCTCATCACAAACTTACCTGGAGTTGTGTTTTGTTTCATTCACATGCTTAATAAACAAATCCTGCATCCTCAAACAGAAAACACTTGTGATGTCATAAAGTGGCATTACAGAAATTGCACCCCACACACTTTCACTAGAATCATTTTGGATGATTTCGGCCTTGGAATTTCCAATTTACTGAAATGAAAGTAAACGGAACTTGAAGACCACTGCTTCATGGAACAGAGCATTTTAAGTTAAGCTGAGTGGTTAGCGCTCTTGCTTCACAGCAAGAAGGTTCCGGGTTCGATCCCCGGGTCGCCCAGGCCTTTCTGTGTGTGTTCTGTGTGGAGTTTGCATGTTTCTCCCCGTGTCTGGATGGGTTTCCTCCGGGCACTCCGGTTTCCCCCACCAACCCAAAACATGCACCATAGGTACCTCCAGCTTAGGTCCTGACCAAACCGAAGCAAGAAGATCATGGAGATGGTCCCCGAGCGCCCTAATGTGTGTGCTGCCCACTGCTCCTGATATATGTGTATATATATATAGGATGGGTTAAAATGCAGAGAAGAATTTCTCCAGTGTGAGATCAATAAAGTACCGGCTGGTTAGCTCAACTGGTAAGTCATGGACTTTCCCCCTGGGGGTTGTGGGTTCAAATCCCCCCTGGGCAATGAGCTAACCAGTGTGGGTCCTTGGGCAAGACCCTTCACGGGCGCCAAAAAAAGATGGCTGCTCACTGCTCCTGAAAAAAGGATGGGTCAAATGCAGAAGTCAAATTTCTCCTGTGTCACTGTGTGTCATTGTGTGTGAGACCAATAAAGGCTTAAGCTTAATCTTTAATCTTGAAGTAATAAAGGATTACTCAAGAATGTGTGAATGAAACAAAACACAACTCCAGGTCTGTTTTTGAGGAGGTAACATCATTCTAACATAGTTTAAAGCTCAGTCAATTTGGGTAATATTGGAGTTCCAAAACAAAGATCTCATTTCCAGACCTTTCAGCATTCATTTAAACTTATTGTCAGTTTAAATTACTTTTACTTTCCAGTCTTCTTGTAAATGATTCCAGGTTGTCAATGCAGAAATGCTACTTTACCTGTTTCTGTGCGAACACTTTGTACAGAAAGTAGCACTGAGTCTTGAGATTGTCTAAAAGAAATGAATTAGATTCTTGCATGTAATAATAAAATATAGGTTTGACGATTTATGTAAAAATTTGTGGTTGTCAGTGTTTATGGAAATAGTTTTGCATAACACACAGGACTACACCAGAATGAAACTGGAAATAAACCAGGTCCCTGTCAGGTCTAAACTAGGACTAAACCAGTTCTACACTACCACTTTAGAAAACTGATATTACATTTTTTTGGCTTGCAATCTTGTGACATTGAGGACTAAATGTTACTTACATATGTCTCCCCCACTAAGAAGCCATTATGAAAAGACAATCTATCATAATTTACAATTCATAATGTCATTTTAATTAGTGTAACTATTTTGTTTAATGAACAGTGGACTAATAGACTAATTTATGATCGGATAGGATGTCTTATTATCCAATTTCTTCAGGTTAAAACAATGCTGATTATAAAGAAACGACAATATGTAATGTCACGTTAACATCTACGTCAATTTGCCCAAATGGCGTTGAGCCTATCACTAAAATTACAATATAAACGACTACTATTTTGGTGCATTTTTCTCGACTCCTCCGTGTCTGTAGATGGCATCAGTCCCAGTTCAGTGAAAGGAAGTGTGCAGACGGAGCTCAGCGTGTTGGGGTTACTTTAGCTCGTGCAACCTGCACCAAACGGACTCTAATCAAAGTTACACAGAAGACAACAGGGCTATTTCCGGTTTTCATCTAGTTTAGCGCAATCAAATACGACAACTGAATGTAACGTGTTAATTCCTTTTTATTATCTATTTATTATTCATTATCATTGGTTAAATGTCAAAAAAGTAAACGAAACAGAAAATAAGGTATTTCAATTGATTTAATTTAAATTAAAAGCACATCTCGCTCTTATTTTGATTTTCGGTTAGCGCATGTTAACCACTGTTAGCTTTAAATGCATTTTAGCTTGATCAACTTTAAGCACAATTTAGCCTCGATTTTCAATCTAAAAATGCCGCTTTGGATTAGTTTTAGCCAGTTAATGGTGTCATCCTTAAAATCAACCTGGTTGTGGGAATAGTTTGGGTTACAAATTGCGCAAATATTTTTTTTAGGGGAAAGTTGGCAACGGTGTTAAGGATTTTTTTGTGGACCGATCGATCGTGTTCTAACGGTGGGAATGGCTTCAAAACCTTTTATTTATTATCAATCTAAACATGTTTACTATCTAAAATATATATTTCAAAATACCATAAAAGCCTGACCAAAAACAAAGATTGCTCAGATTTATGTAGTAAACGCAGAGACAAAATTTGGCTGTAAACACTACTTAAAATCATCTTGGTTCATAACATTTCAAGTTGGTCAAAATAATGTGAAGTTTTAAATGGGCTTTAGCATTCTCAAACATTTTTAGTGTGCAGTTGAACAAATTATGCATTTATTTTTTAAGTAATCTGTTTTAAGATTAGAAATTGTGTTTGTAATATTCAAAATGAGGTTTGATCTAATTTGAATACAGCTACAAAATGTAAAGAGGAATCAGAATCCAAATGTATTTATTTATCCTTCGTCCCAAGAGTGCATTCTATGACATTCTATGACATTAATTCTGAATTTAGACATTCATGAATGTCTAAATTCAGAATTAATTTATGAATATTATTAAATGTTGCCACCATACTAAAATTTCAAACTCGATACTCTGATACCACAATTATAATAAAAAACACTCTTTCTTTAGACCGTAGATTCTGATTTTCAACATTATATGGTAGTACTTTCTTTGATGTGGTCTTATATGTGTGTAATCCTTCAGTGGTCCAGGTAGGTTCCATAGTGGTCCATGTGGCGTATACGAGTCCATGTGCTCATGGTAATTCTAAAGCTATTCAGGAAAGGCTAATTTTTGTGCTGTGAATGTGACTTTTTTTTAGTACAGATACTTGCTCAAATTAGTATCTAGTTTCAGTACTGGTTTTTAGTATCAATTAGTATTTGATTTTCAATAATTTTGATGTTTTTATGTACCTGAAAAAGCAGAAAACCCTAAGGTCAAATGAATTGCATATTGTTTTGGTTTGTCTTGTTCAGATGCCATCCTTTGACATTTTAAACCGCGTGGAGCTGTATTTACGGAAAAAAAAATTTCATCCTGAGACCACAGCTGCCCAGCGATATGTGGCCCGGAAAGCCAGCAAGCACTTCATATATAAAGGTTTGTGTTTAAAAAAAAGGGAATCTATCCCACAACCTCCTTACTGAGAGGAGGAGACAGAATAACCATACTGCTGCTTGTGTTTCAGATGGGTGCCTGTTGCGTAAGTACAGAGGGCGCCTCCTACAGGCCGTGATGAGTGAGGAGCAGGTTCGAGAAATCATGGTCCAGTTCCACGACAACAATAACCACGCAGGGAGAGTGCGCATGGTTCGAGAGATCATGGTGAGGATGAAACTAGAAAAAAAAAAGCTTTACTATAGTTTTACAGTGGTCTAAAATAGTGGTATAAACCAGTGGACCCCAACCTTTTTTGTGCCACGGACCGGTTAATGTCACCCAAAATTTTCATGGACCAGTGGGGGGTTGAGGGGGGGGCCAGGGCGCGTGGATATCGGCGGATAAATACCACAAAATAAAATTATACAAACAACACAAGAACTGTGGTGTGTTGTAAATATAATAATAAACGTGAATCCGCTGTGTACTTGTATATAACTTTAATAATAGCGTCCTCATGACATGCACCAACAACATAACAAGAGTCACAACATCCTCTCTGCCCCGCTCTCTGGTCGCTATGCTTACACATGCCTTCAAAATAAGATAGACCACAAAACAAATATAAAGTACATGAAAAATACAACTCACCATAACGCTGAATCAATGAGAGCCCTGAGCTTGTTTCTCTGCTACGAGATGTTCGCATCTAGGCTTAATAGGAATGTGTTGCTTATGTCCAGTCTACTCTGTAACTTTTATCCAGAATACCGGAAGAGTTGATGTCTCGAACATCCTTTTAAGGCCGCCTCATTGGAGAGCTGGTCGCCGCATGTTCTGCAGAGCGGGCTTGGTGCGTGGGAAGCACCTGTTGCGATAAATCCATATTTTAAGTAGGTCTCCTGCTATTGTCAGTAAATATTTGCATCCAGACGAAAACGGAGCGCTGAGTGAAAACGATGTAATACATATGCCACTCCGATTTGTAAAAACAGTCAGAGCCACCGGAAATGCAATACAAAGAGTGCATGCGCATAAAGTTCTTTCTCTTCTGCAAACAAACACAAGGAGATGATAATGATGGAGAACACGCGTACAAAGGCCGACGCTCTCGTTTGGACCGACGACGAAGTGGAGTTACTTCTACGAGTTACGTTGGATTACAAAACACAGAACACCGACTGGTAGTCTTGCCAAAGCAGATGATTACGGCATCGCGACGTCATCGCTTTCGAAAAGCTGCGTAGGCTCTTCTTCTGTCTCCTCACTGGGCCTTTTCCCCTTTGCAAAGAAACTTTCCAGACATCTGTTTTTTACTCATTTTGCTGCTTGTGGATTAAATATTAGCGTTAATGTATCACGTGCCTAAGAGAAGCATTGTGCACACATGGAAGTTGACATGCTCTTTTCGGAACACGGACGGGCCATTCAAAATGAAGGGGTGGGAGAATGAGCCGCTGTGGCCCAGTACCAAAGGGCTCAAAGCCCGGTACCGGTCCATGGCCCGGTGGTTGGGGACCACTGGAAACCATTGCTATGGTTTTGCCTGGGATTCAGAATACACACTTCTTCAATACAAAGATAAGAGTCTGGAGGTTTCAGATAGGCATGATTGACAGGTGGATAAGCCAATCAGGGACACACATGGCCAGTCTGTATCAAAACAAATATGGCTGCTTATGAGGAAAAAAGAAAATTGAAAAAAATCACAGAAAAACATGGCTGATTTCAGCAAATTTCTGTGGCCATACCGGCTTGTCCAGGCCTGATCTCGTCAGATCTCAGAAGCTAAGCAAGGCCGGGCCTGGGTAGCACCACTGGTAGTGGGGCACCGGTCGCAAAAAAATCTGTTGTTGTGTCCTTCGGCAAGCCACTTCACCCACATTGCCTAGTAAGGAAATGGAGTGTGCATGACTGTTGGTGGTGGTCAGAGGGGCTGATGGCACAGATTGGCAGTCTAACTTCTGTCAGTCTGCCCCAGGGCAGCTGTGGCTACAATAGTACTGTACCACTACCAAGTGTGGAGTGAATGAATAATGAACTGTAAAATGCTTTGTGTGTCTTGAAAGGCGCTATATAAATGCAATGATTAATTAAAATCAATGAACAAACTGTTGATCTGAAAGGAGAGAAATGTGATTTTGTTTGTAAATGATAGGTGACCAATGAGCGCCTTTGTTTTACATGTGTCACTGAAATAAACAAATCTGACTGGATGATCATGTTTGATTCGCTGACCAGACTGATATCCTTCTATATACAAATGGAGAGGTAGTCTGGATTTGCCAGGCAAGCTTACATTATGGTGATAATGATACTGATTATCTGTAATGTGTGTTTTGTCTCTGTGTATTACGGTAGTCATATTGTTGTCTCTCCTCAGTCCATGTATTACTGGGTGGGGGTGACGGACATGGTTAAAGACTACATAAAGCGCTGTGATGCCTGTAAAGAGAGGAGAGCTCCAGAGGCCTCAGAGGTGGTGCAGTACTGTTTGGCCTATGGCTGTGACGGATCCAGCTACATCTACCCAGAGCTCACCTTCCACAAGTCAGTATATTACTACTACTATTATAACTACTACTATATTATCACTACTACTACTATTACTGTTACAACAGCTGACTAGTCAGCCTTGTTTTTTTTGTTAATGCAAATTGCAAAGCTGTTAGTAATTCTTTCATAGTGTGAAGCTCAATAATACATTTTTGTTCCAAAATGGGGAAATTGCAGTGTTGCAAAGAAAGTACTGGATGTGTACAGTGGTTCCCACATTTGAGGGTTTGTAATCCCCCCGGGGTCACGAGCTGAATCCATATTCTATTTGTAAAATGATGACACATCACAAATGTAAAATGCCAGTGAATAGTATAAGATTCTTATCTCCTCTCTTCAGGTTCCCTAAACCCGGGGAGCAGAGGCAGCGCTGGCTGGTGGTTGCTCAGAGAGACGAAGGCTCGGTCAGAAAAGGCTCCAGACTTTGCTCCAGACACTTTGAACCTGACTGTTTCTTTATGAACGAAGAGGGACATGAGGAGCTGAGGCCAGACGCAGTGCCCACCATCATTGGGGTCTCCAAACAGGTGGGGCTTACAGAGAGGGGATTTTCATGCTGGGACTTTTTTTTAAGCTTTAAGCTATGTTCTGTTTACTCATTGAAAACATGCATACTTGTAAATAATAAAATAATCCTTTTGTTTGTGTTTTTCTTCCTCCTGTCCCCAGCCTTCAGACTCAGAAGAGCCTCTGTTCCATCCCTCATCTCTGGAGGACCTCTTGACCTGTGCTGCGGCCACTGCAGAGGTTTGTCCAATGGGCTTCAACTCTGAGCAGAGTGACCCTCCCCTCCAGGAGCACCAGTACAGCCTCAGAGTCCCAGAACGTCATCCGAGAGAGGCCCCAGACCCAGTGCAGGAGTCCAGGCAGAGCGCTTCATTCACCACATACAACCACATCGCCAGGTAAGGACTGAAGCAAGACAAAACCCAAGACTGAAGTAGGACTAAACCAGGTCTGAAGCAGGGTTAAACCAGGAGTGAACTAGGTTTGAGCTAGGAATGAACTCGGATTAAACCAAGATCAAACAAGGACTCCTATCCACTTTTATTTTTACTGCACAAAGCATTGATTAAATAAAATAGATATACATAATGAAGTATAAAATATTCAAATCTTTTCCTGCTGCAGGTATCTGAGCCACAGGATTCTACCTCAACAAAGTAAGAAGAGAAAGGGCTCTTTGAGGAGGATGGCCAAGCGCTTCACTCTCATTGGTCAGTCACTGTCGTCATTGTCACTGTTACAAAATAAACAAATTAAAAAATAAATTTGAATTTTATTACAGTTATAATATGATGTTTTTCAGATGGAGTCCTCTATTACAACCTGCGCTCTCCTCCGGTCAGGGTCCCCCGCAGCAGAGAAGAGGTCTGGACTAACTCACAATGAAGATTCTGTTAATAAATGGTTTTATTTCATTGCAAATATCAAATGGTACCAGCAAAATGACTGGCACAGGGTTTGGTTGCTGGACCAATTATGCAAATTCAATTTGCATAATCACATAAAACAGTCTTGGGGTGCGTTAACATTTGTTCTGGATTGAGCTCAGTGTGATTCTTTCCTGGTCTAGTCCTGGTTTAGTACCATGTTTAGTCTCAAAAATTATAAAGCATTTTTATTCTCAGCAAGCTAGCTGTTGTTAGCTTCACTGTTGATGCAAAACCCAAAGTTGTGAAAAGGGGTGGAGGAGGCTAGGAAGGCATTAAGAAAGTGAGGAACAATTAACTAGTTTTGTTTTTAAAAAGTGTAAGTAAAATTCAGGAAAAGTGTCTTAAATTGGTTTGAGTTATTTATTTGACAGGGACAGTGTACATTAATGAACATTTCTGTAAATGCACCAGATTTAGCCAAGAGGCTAGTTTTCATCTGCAGTCCCTGGACAGATGTTACATTGTCACCCTAAGAAAAAAAACAGGTTAAAACAACGTACACACAAAATTATTTACATTATTCACATGCTTTCAGGCTCCTCTTGTGTGCTTCAGGTGAACGCAATCCTGCAGCAGTTCCACGATAACGGCGGTCACTATGGACATGGCACCTGTTTTAAAGCCATTGTGAGACATTATTACTGGTACTCCATGAGCAGAGACCTGTCATGTTGGATCTCCCGCTGTCCCACCTGCCTCAGCCGATCAAAGAGGAAGTGGCTCCGCTGCAGCATCATGACCTGCACCAACTGCTGTGGGCCCGTGGAGAGGAAGCTGGGGCTCACCTTCCACAAGTATGAACTTTTAAACTGAAACTCTGAACAATCTAACAACAGTCTGAACTCTGGCACGGGTTCTAAAAGTATGAAGGTTTAAAGGTGCACTATGTAACTTTTGGTTGGAGGCCCGTCACCTGCTTGTTTCTATGGATATGCTATTGCTCTGCCTGGAATGTTCCACATTATGATATTAAACACCTTTACCTTACATTTATTCAATTACAGGTGGTTTTAGAGTTCAAAAATACCTAGAAAAACAGGCATTCTAACTGTGAGTGGGGCTGCCTCTCCACAGATCTGACCAGTAACATAGCCAAGTTTGGTCTCCATGAAGATAGAAAGGTTTAATGCCATACTGTGAATTATTTCAAACAAAGCAATAACATCTCTATGGAGAAGAACATTTGACGGACCCTCCACCAGAAAAGTTAAACAGTGCACCTTTAAATAGTCTATGCAATCAGCTACCGCCTAAGTGGCTAGCACTCTGGGCTCACAGCAAGATGATTTCAGGTTAATCTTTGGGTCATCTGGGCCTTTCTGTGTGGAGTTTGCATGTTCTGCCTGTGTCTGAGTGGGTTTCCCCTATCAACCTAAAAACATGCACAATAAGTCAAATCCTCCAACTAAGGTAGTCCTGAACAAGATTAGCTCAAGATTCAAGATTGTTTGTCATATGCAGGATCAACACAAGGTAAACAATGCAATGAAATGCTTTGGATCAGAGGAACCGTTGACTCGCTAAGATAGTTAAGAAGTACTAATAGCATGCAATAACAGTACATGGTTAAAAAAGTGTTGCAAAAAGTGCAGGGGAAAAGGTAAACAATATAATTTTAAAAATGTATGCTGGTGTTCATACCAAACTTCCTCAACTTCTCAGGAAGTGGAGTCTTTGTCGGGGCTTTCTTTACCACAGTGTCTGTATGTAGTCGTGTCCAGGGTGAATCCTCAGTGATGTGTACCCCAAGGAACTTGAAGCTGCTGACCTGCTCCACCTCAGCGTCGTTGATGATAGTCAACAGTCTGGATAATCTTTTGATAATCTCAAAATCATTCAAATCAGGAAAGAATAATTGCTGTTGTATCCTTGAGCAAGTTATCTGCAAAAGATTATAATACTTGCAGTCTTTGTGACATCCACCCCCTCTCCCTCTGTAGTTTCCCCATGGACAGCCCTCCTCTGCTGGCTCGCTGGCTGAAGGCAGCGGGGCGTCCTCACTGGTACCCTCACCTCTGGTCCTCCGTCTGCTCTGTTCACTTCACTGAGGACTGCTTCGACCGCTCAGGGGGCAGAGAGGTGCTCAAGCCAGACGCAGTGCCCACCATCAAGACTCACAGAGATGAGATGGTAAGAACCAGAAACTGGGACTGATCCAGAACTAGACAGGACTGAACCAGGGCTCAACCAGGATTAAACCAGGACTGAACCAGGATTTAACTAAGAGCTTAACAAGGACTGAATCAGGACTCAACCAGAACCAAGCAAGGTGTAAACCAGAACTAAACCAGGACTTCAACCCAGGATTCAATCAACTAAGGCTAAACCAGAACTAAACTATAGCTAAATGAGGACAAGACCAGGGTTGATGGTTAGACAACTTTTGGAATGAAGATTGGTCAAAATCAGGACTTAACTTTGAGACTAAACCCAAACTTGGACTAAACCAGGACTTAACTTACATGGTTCATGTTGGACTTGGTGAAGAATTAGACTAATTTGAGCTGTTGTTGTGTTTTGTGACCAGATCCAGGGTCTAAACGAGGGTCAAAATGGTGCAGAGGTGGACGAGGATCAGGAGGTGAAGTTAAATATAATGAATAAAAACACCTCCCTGATATAAAGCCTGACACAGTTTGGTTTGTGTTTTGAAGGATGCGTTTTTTGCCAAATATGACGCCGTGGAGTTGTACATCTCCACTAGGACCTACCCCCCTGGACTCACCTATGTTGAAAAGAACACCTTCAGGAGGTTCTGCAAGAAGTATTTTGTCAAAGGTTTGGATCAACGTGATGTGTTTGATTTGCACACAAGAGCTGATAAGAAATGTAGCCCTTCTCTTCATAAGGGAATTTCAGAGTAGCAGGCAATAGATTGTAGAAGAAGTTAGTTGAACAAATTGGGAAAAATATCTGATTACAATATTTTCTGATTGCGATTATATTTGGGATTTATATTTTAATAATAGGATTCTATTCAAAGTTCACATTTTAAACACATCCAGAAGAACTGACAAGAAGATTGAAATATGAACTAACAATAGTATTTCAGAACATGTTTGTACAGATCTAAACTACAGGGTTAGCCATTTTTATGCAGAATAAGACGTTGTTTTGTTGTTTTTGGAGTAAATTAAATGAATATACTTAAAAATTGCAGCTGTTGTGATTTGCTAATTGTGTCTGTTCAAATTGCAATTTCAGTTTGATTGTGATTAATCTTGCAGCGTAATTTACATGCTTTTATTGCTAAAAAAAAAAAAGGCTAAGCAAGATTTTTTTAACCTATGTCTAGAATTCAGTCTTCATTTTACTAATAAAATAATTAATTACAGAGCTGTGGGTGGGGATAGGGGGTAAGTGAAAACTAAAAGATTCTGAGCACTCAAGCCTCAAATGTAGGAAAATACAGGATTACCCAAACATGCAGGAATCAAAATACAATTTAGTAAATAAATGATGAGAGAAGTCTAATATAGCTTGATTAAGAGCTCATAAACGTCAATTATTAGTTGGTTTGTAATATCTTTTTTGATTATGATACAGGCTAAAATCTGGTCCACTGCTTGTGAAAGTAAGAGTACCTGTTCCGCAACTCTGTCACACATGACTTTAAAGGTTCTGATATCAGTAAAACAGCAGTGATGCTACATGTTGATTTGTTGTGTTTTCAGATGGAGTTCTTCACATTCGGTTGAGAGATCGAGCGGTGCCAGTGCTCAGGAATAGACAACAGGTGAACGAGGCTCTGAGGGAATATCACGATGAACTCAACCATCTGGAAGTCAACAAGTGTCTGAGACTACTCAATGAGAGGTCAGAATACTACTACTGCTACTACTCTTAATACTATTGCTACTATTATTACTGCTACTGCTACTACTACTATTACTACTACTACTATTACTACTACTACTATTACTACTATTACTATTACAAGACAACAAATGTCTGAGGCTGCTCAATGAAATATCAGGAAATTCTACTACTACTGCTACTATTATTACTACTACTGATACTACTACAACAAGTTGTCAAAAAGTGTCTGAGGTTACTCAGTAAGATGTCAGACATACAACTACTGCTATTATTATATTACTACTACTTCTCATTCTACTACAAGAGGTCAACAAGTGTCTGAGGCTACTCAACGAGAGGTCAGAGACCACTACTACTACTACTGCTACTACTACTACTATTACTACTACTACTACTGCTACTGCTACTACTAGTAATACTGCTATTACCACTGCTACTGCTAGTGCTGCTACTTCTACAACTACTACCACCACTAGAATGTTCAACGAGAGGTCAGAAAATACCACCACTAGTGCTGCGGCTGCTGCTGCTACTACAATTATTACAACAACAACAGCTTCTACTATGAATACTAACATGATATGCCTAACCACCTAGAAGTGAAAAGTTGTTGCTACTACCACTGTTTCCACTACAGTGGTCCCTCGTTTATCGCGGGGGTTAGGTTCCAGAAATAAAACGTAATGAGTGAAATCCGCGAAGTAGGACAACTTTATATTTTACAATTATTATACATGTTTTAAGGCTGTAAATGCCTTAATAGTGCCTTAAAGGAAAAGTAACGTTTTTTTTTTTACAATTTCAGCCTTATTTCTGTAATAAAACAAGTTGTTTTACTCACCCATAGCACTTTGGTGTCATATGGAGCACTTCCGGAGATGTTTTAGATTAGCGTTAGCCTAGCGCGACTTCTAGCCATAGCTCGGGGCATATAACATATTCCCCAAGCATGTAATATGCCCCGTGCGGGCTCCAAATAACATAAACTTTAGCACTTTTCAAATCATAGAAGCCCGATGTCTTAGTCTACGATTTCGTTTGAAGCAAAAGTGGCCTGTAATCCGAGATTTATCCATAGTTTACAGCTTTGCGTTTCATGTTTGCGTCCCAGGAGCTGAGAGCACAGTCCGCACATGTGCACTGGCCTCCTCATCTACTCGAAACTATGGATAAATCTCAGATTACAGGCCACTTTTGACCACACAAAATCATAGGCTAAGACATCGGGCTTCTATGATTTGAAAAGTGCTAAAGTTTGTGTTATTTGGAGACCGCAAACAAGTGCCCCGAGAACTCACATGATGGAGATCGCAAATCTAAAACATCTCCGGAAGTGCTCCATATGACACCAAAGTGCTATGGGTGAGTAAAACAACTTGTTTTATTACAGAAATGAGGCTCAGATTGTAAAAAACGTTACTTTTCCTTTAATAGTGAAGCGTGGGGGCTCCGCCGGGAGCCCCGCCGGATGCGCGAGGGGAGCGGAGACATGAGTCACTGGATCTGCAGGAAGCACCGCGCTCATTGCCACGTCCCGGGACGCGACGCGCACCAACCCCTTGGAGAAGTGCGTGTGGTCAAATCCGTAACAGAGCAGCACGACCGGCGCAAGGCCGGGGCTGCGAGCACGAGATTGAACCGCGGCGCCCGGACCATGCCTCCCCCTCAGGACCGCGTCCTTGCAGCCCTAACCACAAACCCAACACGCACAAACGAACGCAAGAGCCGCACAAAACCAGCAAAGAGCCGCACGGGGTGATTTAATCCTGGTTTAGACCTGGTCTAATCCCGGTTTAGTCCAGGTCTAGACCTGGTCCAGTCCTGGTTTAGTCCAGGACCAGTCCAGGTCTAGACCTGGTCTAGACCTGGTTTAGACCTGGTTTAGTTCTGATCTAGACCTGGATTATTCCACGTTTAGTCCTGGTCTAGTCCTGGTCTAGTCCTGGTCTAGTCCTGGTCTAGTCCTGGTCTAGTCCTGGTCTAGTCCTGGTCTAGTCCTGGTCTAGTCCCGGTCCCCCCTGCATCCCCATCTATCAATCAGCAAAGGTATACTGTCTCTTAGCCAATCAGGACGCAGAACACAATGTTACACTATAAAAAAATGTTACACTATTAAAAAAAAAGTATTAAAAAAAAAAATCCACGAAACGGGGACAGTGAACCGCGATAGCGCGAGGGACCACTGTACTCATAATACTACTGTTAGGAATACTGTTATTACTACTACCACTACCATAATTGCAGATAAAATGGGTAATCAGTACAATACAATACAATACAAAAATACTCATACTATTATTACTTCTACTGCTGAAAGAAATTAGAAGTGTAAAACATAAAAACTACTACATGTGTATATTTTTAAGTTCTTGTTTCCTCTATGATATTTTGAGAAATTGGGTTAATAATTAACATGTATACAACATAGTAACTGTCTAATATTTTTGATAAAAGGAGAAGTTCAATTTGTCAACTGGACAAAGTTTGTTTGGTTGAAAACGTTTCTCCGCTCATCCGAGAGGCTTCGTCAGCTCTGGCCCTCATGCTGGTTAGACCCTGTTTATATCTAGCTGCAAGGGAGGAGCTACCTACCCTGAACAAAGCTCTGAACCTATCCCAGCTACTCTCTTTTGTTTTACGAATTCCTCTGGCGTCTAGTATTAGCATATCTATAAGTCCTAGGCGGCGCTCACTACACTGAAATACCTCTGAAACTATCAACTAATCTGTCTCTTTGTATTTCAAATTTCTCTGGCGTCCAATTCCCTATTCAAGACAAAGACCCTCTCCACCCCTCTGCAATGGCTTGTCTGTCCTAATGATTCTTTGTTTGAGAATCGAATTATAGATGGGAGACAAGTTGTGTCTAACTCCCCCATTTCTGTTTAACGACGGATTCTCTTTTTTGACAAAAATAGCCTCTTTAACTCCCCTCTCAAACCAGTTCTTTTCCCTGGCTAAGATCTGAACCTCACTGTCCTCAAAAGAATGGCCCGCGGCTTCTAGGTGAAGATGTACGGCAGATGACTGTCCACTCTGGCACGCCCGCCTGTGTTGGTACATCCTCTTGTGAAGTGGCTGTTTTGTTTCTCCAGTGTAGCGCTCACTGCAGTCTTCACTACACTGAATGGAGTAGACCACATTGCTTTGTTTGTGGCTCAGTGTTTTGTCCTTTGGGTGGACGAGTTTTTGTCTTAAAGTGTTTGTGGGTTTGAAATAAACTGGAATTTCATATTGTCTGAAAATCCTCTGTAGTTTTTCCGAAACGCCGACCAGGTACGGAATCGCTACCCCTTTCCTCGTGGGTTCGGATTCTCTGTTGTCTTGTTTCTTGCCCTTGTCTCTCTTGGTTTTGTTGACAGCCCATTTAGGATCTCCACAAACAGAGAGGGCTTCCTGCACATGTTGTTCTTCTTTCTCCTTACCCTCTGTGCTTGTGGGAACCACTTGGGCCCTGTGTTGTAATGTCCGAATAACACCCAGTTTGTGCTGCAGTGGGTGGTGTGAATCAAAAAGCAGGTATTGGTCTGTGTGTGTGGGCTTCCTGAAGACTTCTACTTGGAGTCCCCGGTCTCCTCCTATCGTTACTGCACAATCTAATTTGCAGATTTGCCAACTCTTTTGCCAACTCTGCCAACTGCTGGAAATTTGTCTAAATACCACCTATTTCCAGTTCAGAGGGAACTTTTACAGGCAGATCCACGGCTGTGCGATGGGCTCACCGTTGTCCCCTATCATGGCTAATTTATACATGGAACAATTTGAACAGAGTGCCTTAGCTTCATATCCAGGCACTCCGCCCACACACTGGTTTCGTTATGTTGATGATAATTTCACAAAAATCAAAATTCAAGATTTGGAACCTTTTACTGC
The DNA here is from genome assembly GCA_036785185.1 of Paratrypauchen microcephalus. Lineage (NCBI taxonomy): Eukaryota > Metazoa > Chordata > Actinopteri > Gobiiformes > Gobiidae > Paratrypauchen > Paratrypauchen microcephalus. The sequence goes on from JAVJIX010000242.1 coordinate 814,155, forward strand.
ACATATCAATTCTGTAGATCCTAATATCAAATTCACCCGTGAAGATGCCAATGATGACACATTGGCATTCTTAGATTGTGCAGTAACGATAGGAGGAGACCGGGGACTCCAAGTAGAAGTCTTCAGGAAGCCCACACACACAGACCAATACCTGCTTTTTGATTCACACCACCCACTGCAGCACAAACTGGGTGTTATTCGGACATTACAACACAGGGCCCAAGTGGTTCCCACAAGCACAGAGGGTAAGGAGAAAGAAGAACAACATGTGCAGGAAGCCCTCTCTGTTTGTGGATATCCTAAATGGGCTGTCAACAAAACCAAGAGAGACAAGGGCAAGAAACAAGATAATAGAGAATCCGAACCCAGGAGGAAAGGGGTAGCGATTCCGTACCTGGCCGGCGTGTCGGAAAAACTACAGAGGATTTTCAGACAATATGAAATTCCAGTTTATTTCAAACCCACAAACACTTTAAGACAAAAACTCGTCCACCCAAAGGACAAAACACTGAGCCACAAACAAAGCAATGTGGTCTACTCCATTCAGTGTAGTGAAGACTGCAGTGAGCGCTATATTGGGGAAAACAAACAGCCACTTCACAAGAGGATGTACCAACACAGACGGGCGTGCCAGAGTGGACCGTCATCTGCCGTTCATCTTCACCTAGAAGCCGCGGGCCATTCATTTGAGGACAGTGAGGTTCAGATCTTAGCCAGGGAAAAGAACTGGTTTGAGAGGGGAGTTAAAGAGGCTATTTTTGTCAAAAAAGAGAATCCGTCGTTAAACAGAAATGGGGGAGTTAGACACAACTTGTCTCCCATCTATAATTCGATTCTCAAACAAAGAAACATTAGGACAGACAAGCCATTGCAGAGGGGTGGAGAGGGTCGTTGTCTTGAATAGGGAATTGGACGCCAGAGAAATTTGAAATACAAAGAGACAGATTAGTTGATAGTTTCAGAACTATTTCAGTGTAGTGAGCGCCGCCTAGGACTTATAGATATGCTAATACAAGACGCCAGAGGAATTCGTAAAACAAAAGAGAGTAGCGGGGATAGGTTCAGAGCTTTGTTCAGGGTAGTTAGCTCCTCCCTTGCAGCTAGATATAAACAGGGTCTAACCAGCATGAGGGCCAGAGCTGACGAAGCCTCTCGGATGAGCGGAGAAACGTTTTCAACCAAACAAACTTTGTCCAGTTGACAAATTGAACTTCTCCTTTTATCATGGATTCTACCTGGATGACTGAGGGACTTTTCACGCATGTCTAATATTTTCTTATGATTTCATCTTATGTGATAGATGTAACTGGAGAACGATGCGCTCGGATATCGCTCAGTGGATCAGTAAATGTGTAGTGTGTCGTCTGAAAAACAAACCCAAAATTCCTCCTGTTCACAAAAAAGATGGAAACAAGAAGCTCAGGCCTCAACTCCGCAAACACAGGTACAAAACAGGGCAGTAAAGGTGTACTGTGCAACTTCTAGTGAGGGAGGTGTTAAAGCTTTGCCTGTAATTATAAAAGGAGAAATTCAATTTGTCAACTAGGCAAAGTTTGTTTGATTGAAAACGTTTCGCCACTCATCCGAGAGGCTTTGTCAGCTCTGGTTCTAGTGCTGGTTAGACCCTGTTTATCTCTAGCTGCAGGGAGGAGCTCACTACACTAAAATAGTTCTGAAACTATCTCAACTAATTTGTTTCTTTTGTTTTTCGAATTTCTCAGGCGTCTAGTATTAGCATATCTATTCAGCCCTAGGAGGAGCTCACTACACTGAAATAGCTCTGAAACTATCTCAACTAATTTGTTTCTTGTCCGGCGTCTAGTTTAGCATCCCTATTCAGCCTAACGACCCTCTCCACCCCTCTGCCCTGGCTTGTCTGTCCTAATGATTCTTTGTTTGAGAATCGAATTATAAATGGGAGACAAGTTATGTCTAACTCCCACATTTCTGTTTAACGACGGATTCTCTTTTTTGACAAAAATTACCTCTTTAACTCCCCTCTCAAACCAGTTCTTTTCCCTGGCTAACTGTCTTAGCCTGGGAAAAGAACTGGTTTGAGAGGGAGGCAATTTTTGAATTTTTTGAATGTGAGCATTTGCCCACTCTGCCCACTCAAGTCTGTTACGGCGACGATCTGGAGTCAGGTTAAGACCCGGATGAGGACGACGAGCATGCAGTTGAGCTTCCCTGAGACGCAGGGATGAAAGAGTTCCATTTTTTTAGCGGATCTATGCTTTTTTTTCAGACGCAGGGTAATTTTATTTTTTATATCTGTGCAAATTCGTTGAGAAAGATTTTGGGTGTATATATATGTATAGTTGTGTTTAGGGTCGCCAACCGTCCCCTGAAAAACAGAATCGTCCCATATTCAGAACAAAAGTACGTGTATCTCATATTAAACTTCGTATTAAACTGTTCGTATTAAACACGGGCGTGAGCCCGTGTCTGGAGCCGCGGACCGAGCGAGTGAGCGCAGCTCTTTCGCAACAGCGTGTACCATTGCGTGTACACAGGTTAAACTTTATAAAACATCCTATACCTCATCCTACCTGCCTGTGCCTCACTTAACACGTCGCTCCTCGCTTTTTCACCTGCGCCTTTTAGCGTGCATAAGCTCCTCCTCAATGCCTCTGAATAGACGAAGTGCAAAGCAAAAGCAAATCCAATATATACTACTAGTAGGCCTACCTGTTAATAAAATGTGTTTTTTTTGTACTTTTATGTACAGTTTCACTTTATTGCTAACATATAGCATATAGAAATCCAAAAGTCAGAAATTTAAAATTTTCCTGCTGGATGTGGAGGTCCTGCGCTGGTGTGGTTACACGTGGTCTGCGGTTGTGAGGCCGGTTGGATGTACTGCCATATTCTCTGAAACGCCTTTGGAGACGGCTTATGGTGGAGGAATGAACATTCAATGCACGAGCAACAGATCTGGTTGACATTCCTGCTGTCAGCATGCCAATTGCACGCTCCCTCAATGCTTGTGACATCTGTGGCATTTTGCTGTGAGACAAAACTGCACATTTCAGAGTGTCCTTTTATTGTGGGCAGTATAAGGTACACCTGTGCACTAATCATGATGTCAGATCAGCATCTTGATGTGGCACACCTGTGAGGTGGGATGGATTATCTCAGCAAAGCAGAAGTGCTCACTATCACACATTTAGACAGATTTGTGAACAATGTTTGAGAGAAATGGTAATATTGTGTATCTGGAATTAATTTTAGATCTTTAAGTCCATCTCATGAAAAATGGGAGCAAAAACAAAAGTGTTGCATTTATATTTTTGTTGAGTGTATTTCAGTGTAGTGAGCTCCTCCTAGGGCTGAATAGATATGCTAATACTAGACGCCAGAGAAATTCGAAAAACAAAAACAAATTAGTTGAGATAGTTTCAGAACTATTTCAGTGTAGTGAGCTCCTCCCTGCAGCTAGAGATAAACAGGGTCTAACCAGCACTAGAACCAGAGCTGACGAAGCCTCTCGGATGAGCGGCGAACGTTTTCGACCAAACAAACTTTGTCCAGTTGACAAATTGAATTTCTCCTTTTATCATGGATTCTACCTGGACGACTGAGGGACTTTTCACGCATCTTTGCCTGTAATGTTACACTGTATGACATTCTACTTATCTATTTTTCATGTATTAAATTGCAGGTGTATTTATTGGTCAAAAATACCTTGAAAAATGAGCATTGTTAAAGATCCCATGACATGGTACTTCTTGATGCTTTTATGGCTCCTTAATGGTTCCCTAATACTGTTAAATGAATCCTTCTTCAAAATCAACACTCACTGCATGAGATATGACTCTGACAGTCTTCGTGAGGCTAGATTTGTGTCTAAAATGCTTTATTGTGGGTGTTGCTACTTCACTGCAAATGAGAAGGACAGAGAGATTGGCTGAGGAGCGGGGGGGCGGCTTTCCCCCGCTCGAAGCGCAGCTCAGCGCAGCTCAGCGCAGCTTGTTTAACACAGGAAGACAGATGAGAGACTTTGCAATGAAAAAAAGCATATTTACACAGAAAATAAAATTAAACCACTGGTATTTCAGAGGTCCAGAGGGTCGGGTAAGGGACTTGTGAGCCTAGAAACACTCGGACGTGCCTCCAGTCAAATAAAAAAACGCATTTCGCATTGCGTAGCGCATTCACAGTCCAAACTCTCTGGGCGGGATATACAGGGACGCTGAGCGGAGACAGAGGGAGGGGCTGGAGCTGCATTTGCCGATCTGACGTCAAAAAGGTGCCTTGTCCGAACTCGCCCGTTTGAACACTGGTTTCGTGTAACACAGAAAAGGATTGCAAATGCTCAGTTTAGACATTTCACAACTTTTAGCCATGGGGGGGGGGGGGGGGCTAAACGGGGTAGGGGAGCTCACATTAACGTTCAAAAACCTCAGAAAGTGAAAATTTCATGCCATGGGACCTTTAATGTTTCCTCTGCACATATGTCACGGCTTGTCTCCATGGAAATGGATAAGTGCAACACTTTAATGGGGAACATTCCAGACAAAGCCATCTCCATGGAGACGACCAGGTGGCAGACATACATCAAGAAAGTTACATGGTGTCCATTTAAAAAGTCATATATCAAGACTTCTCAATGTTCTGTTATAAAATCTTATGTTTCAAAATCAAATATGGATTTTCATGATAATGGCAATTTTGTAACATATACATTATTCACTATTACTAAAGGATGTACCAATATTTTGCTAAATGTTAGATTCTATTGTATAAAAAGTTGGTGCACTATGTAACTTTTCAGCCACTTGTTTGTTTTCATGGAAATAGATACGTTAAATCCTCCAGCTGAGGTCCTGATCAAACCGAAGCAAGAAGATCATGGAGATGGTCCCCGGGCGCAGTAATGTGTTTCCCACTGCTCCTGATAACAGGATGGGTTAAATGCAGAGAAGAATTTCGCCTGTGTGAGATCAATAGTCACTTCTTCTTCTAAATGCCATACTTTGGAACATTCCAGGCAAAGCACTGAAACAATCTACCAGAAAAGTTACATAGTTCAACTATAATCATTGTGGTATCAATATTGGTATTGACTATCTAATTTTAGTTTGAATTTTAGTATAATGACAAAGTTTTGCTGTTTATAAATCAGTGGGAGCTCATGTTACAGATTAAGATGTAAGATGTTTTGTTTAGTATCTTCCTATAATCATGTGTTCATAGGGCGCATAGTGATTCAGATGAGGAAGAAGAGGATGAAAATGTAAGCAACGGAAGTGAAACTGAGTCTGACAGAGAAATAAAAGTGAGTGAAACTCGTCTTCTCCTCTCAGTATATTTTGATTTATCTTCTGTTTTTGATTCAGGTGGAGAGGGTTCAACCAAGACCTCAAAAGCAAATTCAGATCCAAACCAAGACCCCAAACCAGTCTCAAATTAAAGTCCGGGTTCCTGCTCAGAACCAAGTCCCAAACAAAGTCCAAACTCTAATAGAAACCCCAAATTCCAAAGTCCATATTCAAGTCCAGAATCAGGTCCAAGCACAATTCCAGTCCCAAGCCCCAACCCAAGTTCTGTCTCAAGTCCAGACTCAATCACAGACCCAAATCCCGACCCAAGTTCTTCCTCAAGTCCAGACCCAAGTACAGACTCCAGTCCAGGTCCCCATCTTGGTCCAGCTTAGCCCTCCTTTAAATCTTCAGTCTGGAGGTCCCATTCTCCTGACCCCGAACATGCTCATGGCCCAGATCTGGGGACAGGAGCAGAACCCGACCAGTACCAGCGCTAAAGCAGTGACACAGGGGAAACAGGCCAAACAGAGCAAGGTGAGGCTCTCAGACACTAGTGTCCCACATAAAATGAATGAATTATTATTTAAATGAGAGCTGTTGTGCAAAATTGAAATTTCAGAGCTTCTAATAATATTTTAACCAACTTTTATCCCATACCGATTGTTCTGAATATAGAGAAGCCAATGGACAATAAGCTCTGATGATATTTATGAGCTGATAAGGAGGGCAATTTCTGATTATTTTCCCCAAATTATATTATATTACAATTTTCTACACTCACACATTTTTCACATTTTTTTACTACTTAGTGGACACTGTATAAAACTAAAACATCAGACTCTGTTGGAGGTTTAAGGCCAATAAAAAGGCAAACTTGATAACGATATCTCTCTATATATCTTGACAGACCCAACTAATGCTCCAGTACTTTCAATGGACAATGCAAAAATGATCAAAAACGTAAATCAAAAAATATTCATACCTGTCATACTTTCAAGTCTGTTTGTAATGTAAGTATAGGACGTCACATATATGGGAATAACTCACCTTTCTTGTTTTTGTTACAGATGGAGAAATCTGATATCCAGACGTTGAATTCAAACGCGATGAACTACCAGCACGAGGAGCAAGTGCAGACGAGTCAGGGCAGACAGCAGGTCCTCAGGGTGCAGAGGGTGGAAGTGTCCCACACAGAAGTGATCCAGGCCTCTCCCTCTGAGGACACACAGAAACAGGTGGGGCAGAAATCACTAACAGGAGGTTTTTAGTTTGCCAGGTGGTGGTAATCAGACAATTCATGGGTGTCAGCGTCCTGTGTGAGGACTTTTACTTGTATATTGCTTCGTATTGTTGTAAATACTGAATAACTAGACTTTTCCCGAAAACAACCATTGCATTATCATTCATTTTTTGATACATGTCTGATCTCTTATTTATCAGAATGCTCAGAGTCCACAGAGACCCACACACAGCAGCAGGGGGCGCCCTCTGAAGAGAAAGTTCTTTCCAGATGAGGAGGTGCCAGTGAAGAGGGTGCAGAGGGAGAGTGTGGAGCCTGTGGTCTCCAGCTCCAAACCAGAGTGTACAACACAGAGTCCACAGAGACAGACAGAGCAGAGGGACAAGAAGAGAGCAGACAGGTACAACAGCTCATAATATACATTTATGAGAGAAATACTGCGCTGTTTTTATGATTATCAATTACAAAATTAAGTGTTATAGTTAAAGAGGGAGTGTTATGCAAACTTTTTTTTTTAGCTTTCTCTGTTAAACAATACTCCTAAAAACATGCTTGAAGAGATTTTAGACATCACCCATGCATGTTTGAGTAAATTGCCATTCTCTCCCAGGCTCTATTCAGACCTTCCTTATGATTAGCAGTACAAGTCTGTACAAGGCTCCGCCCACAAGCCTACGTCGCTCACGTTCCCAGACAACAATTTCCCATTAATACAAACACAAAATGACACACTATGACTTTACAAACTGGATGCAATGTCCAGTAGTTTCATTAGCAAGATGGAATGTCATTCTGAAGGGGGAGCAAAAATAATTTTTATTTACAGAAGAATACGGTAAATGGTAACATGGTGATCTTATGTGTCAGCAGTTAATACCCCACAGAAGTGCAATACCCCTCTTTCATTCATCATTATTCAAGGTTATTGTATTGATTGATTATGTGTAATTAAATAACAGAAAAAGCATAACATATATAACTATTTGATCTGAAACAATCAAAATGAGTTTGATGAAGATGTCTGGACTTTAAAAATGCAGAGGAACTTCAGGCTTCAACTCCAAGGATGTTTTTGAGGAGGATAAATAAGGTTAACAGCCTAAAAAGTTGGTTTTGCCGACAAAAGGTTTGTCACATATCTGATGTATTTGTGTGACCTGTTCTTGTCTTTCCTTCTTTTGCTTGTGCTGCCTCTGCTGACAGTGAGCGACCCCTGGAGGCTCGTGTGGTGGTGCAGCAGTGTAGTTGCGCCAGAGTCAAAACCCGAGCTGGAGTCGACAGAGCAGAGTATGCACAGGTCAGTGGAGGGAGATGTACCACTATATTCTCACTGTTAAAGGGATATGCCACCCCCAGGTCAAATTTGGGCATCTCCCCACAGTCCAGAGACTAAAATAAGTGATGGAAAGCGTTTTCCTGCTCACCCAGCCATTGTCCGAGTCTGTCGCCACTGACCGCCGCGGTATCTGCAGCTCCTCCGCCTTAGACTGGAGTCTAACGTCGCCAGAGAAAGATTTTGGCCAAAAGGAATTAATTTGCTCGATGCGTTTCCCAATTACTTTGTGTGTAGTGCGCATTCATATCGAGTGCAAATAAATGTGCAAATCAACACGGAGAGCTTGACTTGGTCATTTTGGGTGGGAACTATTTTCCAGTGTGGAAGAATAAAGCCGAATCACGCACCACGCTGTGCAACAGGGGAATTCCCTTCCTGGTGCGTAACTGGGATTCCCCTGGCAGCGTGCTGCGTGCTGCGGCTTTATTCTTCCGCACTCCCACCCAAAATGACCAAGTCAAGCTCTCCGTGTTGATTTGTACATTTATTTGCACTCGATATGAATGCGCACTACACATAAAGTCATTGGGAAACGCATCGAGCAAATGAATTCCTTTTGGTCGAAATCTTTCTCTGGCGACGTTAGACTCCAGTCTAAGGCGGAGGAGCAGCAGATACCGCGGCGGTCAGTGGCGACAGACTCGGACAATGGCTGGGTGAGCAGGAAAACGCTTTCCACCACTTGTTTTAGTCTCTGGACTGTGGGGAGATGCCCAAATTTGACCTGGGGGTGGCATATCCCTTTAAGGCCTAAATTACGATTATTTAACATTTCATGAAAATATGTGCTTAAAAACTGCCAAATAACAGGTATAATGTGTGAAATGTGTTCAGATTGGAGAGGGCCTCGTGGTTTACGTGTGTTTCTTTGAAGGAGCCACAGATGACACCACACAGAAAATAGGTGAGAACTAAAAACATGGTTTTACTTTGGAGTCACAGAGTAGCACGAGGGTCAGTTTCCCATTCAGCTGGTTTATATTCAAGCGTCAAGCTCTATTCAACTGAGAGCTGACGTCCTGATGTGAGTGGGTGCCTAGAGGAAACTCCACACAGAATGTCAGAGTCAAACCTGGAACCTTCTTGCATTAGTGGCAGCCACTGTGCCACAAAAACCATCCAGCAGTCATTCCCAACCCTGGGATTGGGACCCAAATTTAGGTCTCCCCATTGAGATTTTTACGGGATCCCATGGGTTTTTTAGAAAAGCGGTCCAAACACAATTATGTGAATGTTACTAACCATAAAAGTAATTATATTTTCCTTTTCCATGAGGTTATCAGGTAAGAGAATGATGTGGGGGGCACTGGGAGCAAAAGGTTGGGTACCACCGGTCTAGCACATCAATCAAGTATAAAACAGGCTTTTCTATTGTTGTATAATGCGTATTATATCCAGACCCTCCAGGAATTCGCGATGTTGCGATTTGCAACTTCAACGCAACTTCAGCCAATCCCCGCGAATTCAGGGCGGTGTTGCAATTTTGACCAATCACCGCAACTTTTCCGCAATTTTTCCTAATTTTGACCAATCATCGGCGACGTATTGAACGACAACCAACTTCCTTCTGTGTAGGAGACATAACTGAGATGAGGTGCACGGTGCGTTTATGTGTGTGTGCGGCAGAGGCGGTGGGTCACGTGAGTGTGGGTGTGTGCACGTACGGAAGTGTGTGTGTGTAAAAGCGCGCGCTCACCTGTCACACAGAGGAGAGAGTCAGGGTTGGGGTGTAGCCGTATTTTTTGTTGAACGCAAACCATTCATTCATCTTTCACGTTAATCTGTTCATCCTGCTGGTTTTCATGAGTTCCATTTCATCCTGCTGCGCTGTCATAGCTGTGTGCGCTCTTTTTGTAATAAATGCACAAAACGCATATCTGGATCTCAGCGTATCTGTCACCACAGCCTCCTCTTTGCGCGTCACAAATCTGCGAGCCATAGGACCCAACCTCATATTCTCGGCGGCTAAAAGGTTTGAGTTTGGAAGCCGCAACATTCTGCTTTACTTCCGTGTCCCAGTTCCCAGAGCGCACAGCTCGGAGCGCGGCCCGAAGGGGGCTCAGACTGCAGTCAAGGAGGTGCACACTTGCTCAGCCCCGACTGCAGTCCGCGGACCGCTTAACGACTGCGGTCTTCGGACCGCGTGTTAACTGCGCATGGGACAAAAAAGAAGTGGGACAGCAGTCGTCGCGCCGGTGTACTGTCGAAATGTGTGACGCACATGCCCTTCGGGCCACGCTCCGAGCCGCGCGCTCTGGGAATTGAGACACGACTTCTAATGGCAAAGAAACATGTGCGGCGCCATTTGCCCACAAAAATAACAGCAAATGGCCGCGTGTCTTTGTATTATTCTTTGTCAGTAATAACTCAGTATTCAAAATATTACTCAATTTTAATTACAAAAAGCGAAAATCGCAACTATTTATCGCAACTTTCACTTCCTCCCGCAACAAAACCGCAACAAAAACCTTAAAAGCACCGCAACTTTCATCGCAACTTTTTGGAAAAGCTCCCGCAAATTCAGGCATTTTAGCCCGCAACAATCACAAAAAATGCCAGCGAAATCCTGGGGGGTCTGTATATCAGAGACAACCAAGATTCAAAAAGTTCAATTAGCCAAAAGTTTATTCCCCTAACAATGTTTCTAATGCAGAGCTCAGGGTCAAAATCTGCGCTCCAGTGCTTATGGTATGTAAGCCTTACCCAGATGCATAAAGAATGACACCTCCCCAAATAACACATACGTTCATGAATATGCAAATTAAAATTGTATCAAGTTTCGTATCAGGTTTCTGCTGCGCCTCCCCACTCACACCAGACCACACCAGACCACATTCCTTGTCCTCTTTGGAGATATCCCCATCCTGATGCCTGCACATTCCTCATTCAAATAATACACAAATAAAGTTTATATGTTGTGTGATATAGGAATATGATAAGTGATAATACAATAAGTATATGCATGCATCTAAAGAAAAAACTTTATTAATTCAATATTTCTTCGGTGTGGTCGCTTCTTTCTTCTGTTCTCTCTGTCTCTGTCTCTCTGTCTCTGTCGTAGCGGACTCCATCATGAACACTCGTTTCTTCCGCACTTCGCTCCGTCGGCAGGTCTGCTCTGTGCTGGACCTGCCTGGCTCTGTACTGTTGGTGCCTCAGGAGTCTCTGGGGTTTGAACCAGGCCCGCGCCGGAGCATGCAGAGCAGACGCCTAAGCGAGGCCTGGGTGGGCAAACAGCTCTTCTCCAGCCTCTACCTCCACTGCACCCAGCTGCTGTGTGCCAGGGCGACAGGAGGGGGTGCCGTGGAGCAGGGGCTGTATGGGCAGAGGCAGGAGATCGAGATCACCTCCACAGAACCAATGAGCCATGTCCTGGAATTTTAAACGTGCACTGTGGAACATTTCTAGTAGAGGGTCAGCCACTTGCTTGTCTCCATGGAAATGTTATTGCTTTGTCTTGAATGTTCCACAGGATATATTAAACCTATCTATCACAAGGAAGACAAGCAGGTTACAGCACTATACTACATTACAATTTAGATCACTCACAGAAGGAATTCATGTATTTTGAACAGTAGAAACACCCGTAATGAATAAATGCTAGTTGGGTATGTTTAATGTTATTGCTTTACTTGGAACATTCCAGGTAAAGCAACATCTCCATGGAAATGAGCAGATGGCGGACACTCCACCAGAAAGGTTGCGCAGTGCACCTTTAACCACAATCAGGAGCAGAGTCAAAACCCACATGTTTCCCTGATCATTTCTATTAGTAAGGACTTCCGTTCTTCTGTATATCCCTCAGAATCCCTCGGTTGTCCAGGTAGAACCCACGGCAAAAGGAGAAATTCAATTTGTCAACTGGACAAAAGTTTATTTGGTTGAATACGTTTCGCAGCTCATCCAAGCTGCTTCTTCAGTTCTGGTCAGACGCTGGTGGACACTGCCTATATCTTCCTGAAGGGAGAAGCTAACTACAATGAAATGACTCTCTCTGTCTCTCTCTGTATATATGTATATGTATGTATGTATGTATGTATTGATATACTCTGATTTACTTCCTTGGATGTATATTTGTATTGTGTTGTGCACTGAAAACGCTTAAACATGCAAGATAAAATTACCGTACTTTATTTTAAAATGAAAGGCTATTAAGTGCTTTCAGTTTCACAGAGGGAAAGCATTTTTTACAGTTACAGTATTATTTTAAAATGTTTTTGTTTATGACTGGCATTATCACATTTACTCTGTACATTATACATTTGATCATGTCATTAACCCATGAGCCACAACCTGACAGTTCCAAGAAGATTGACAACAAGAGCAATACCCACACACAACTAAATGTAGACCAGAGGTAACATTAAATGTGGATAGATCGACATTTGGACACCAAAACAGAGTAGGGAAGAAACTGAATACATGTACCGAAAATACATAATCTGAATACTATTTTGAGTAACTGTGTCCTGGTACATTTCAGAATCCAGTGCTCTCATTGGCCCATGTAAAAGAATGCCATCTATCCATCCATCCAGTCATTTTCTTCTGTGAATCCTGGTTCGGGTCACGGGGGCAACAAACGGATCTGCCGCCCAGGTCTCCCTGCACCAGCCCCCATGGATCCTCCTGCAGGTGGTGGGTCCATGGGAAGACGGCCCCACATCGCTCCTTTGGGCCAGGCCACCAGACGCTCACCGTTGAGCACCCACCCCAGGCCTGGCGCGTCGGTTTCTTAAAGTCACGTGACTTTACAGGACCTGTGTGAACTGATGCTGACGTGCCAGACTGTTTATAAAGGTCCCATGGTATGAAATTTCACTTTCTGAGTTTTTTGAATGTTAATATGAGCTCCCCTACCCTGTTTAAGGGCCCCCTCATGGGAAATGTGTAAACTGAACAATTGCGATCCTTTCCCGCGTTTGAAAAAAGGACCGCCCAAACAGGCGAGTTTGAACAAGCTCCCCTTATGACGGCATAAGGGGAAAGGTTTCCACCCCGTCTGTCTGGATGTCCACCACCTGTCTCTGGAAAACCCGCCCAGAGAATTTAGACCGGCCCTTGTGCAAAAGAGCTACGAGCTACTAGCTGTGGTTTGTTTTTCTGGGAGAGACGTCAGGGCTCCTAAACGAGTGAAACACGGCAACTGCTCTGTCCCTGGATGTGATGATGAAGAAAAGAGTATGTTTTAGTTCCTTCATCCGAGCCTCTGAAACAGCAGTGGTTCAATTTTATTGTCTGTGGAAACATTGTGTGTCTGCACCAAACACGGATGACTTTTTTTTTTTCATGGGACTGCTGGACTGGCAAGTCGGTACCAACTCTCCACGCCGCATCAGCTACAGATGCTGAACAAGTAAGTCATCTGTAAAACTACATGATATTGTGTCTGTGCTGTATATGTTTGTCTGGCTTGTTATTTGTAGAATACAGGGAGTCCTCGGGTTACGACGTTGATCCGTTCTTAAGACGCGTCGTAACCCGAATTTCGTCGTAAACCGGATTTTGCCTTTGATCTTCCAACCAAAGCACCAATAACCTTTCCATCGCAATAATTAGACCACTACGATGCTTGTTTATCACTGTCGCTTTCATAGGAGCAGATCAGAGCTCACATCAGGTACTTCCGCCCACATTGGGCACGCACACGAGGCCGTCTTCTTCGCCCTACAACCACAACAGAGCGTATTCTTCCGCCGTGCGCCGCGCGCCGCGTGCGTTTGTTTACATCTTTTACCACGCTAAACCGTGTAAGACGGAATGACGCGTAATATATACATATTTTTTTTAATGGGGGCGCGTTCGTAACCACGAAACGTCGTAACCCGAGACCGTCGTAACCCGAGGACCCCCTGTATGTTGTATTAGCTAAGAGCTCTCAGCTCGGTTAGCAGGCTATTCTGCCCTACAAAGCCAAAAGAAATGACTGCATACTCTGTCAAACGGAGTTCAGACTGGAACTTAAAGGGATATGCCACCCCCAGGTCAAATTTGGGCATCTCCCCACAGTCCAGAGACTAAAATAAGTGGTGGAAAGCGTTTTCCTGCTCACCCAGCCATTGTCCGAGTCTGTCGCCACTGACCGCCGCGGTATCTGCAGCTCCTCCGCCTTAGACTGGAGTCTAACGTCGCCAGAGAAAGATTTCGGCCAAAAGGAATTAATTTGCTCGATGCGTTTCCCAATTACTTTCTGTGTAGTGCGCATTCATATCGAGTGCAAATAAATGTGCAAATCAACACGGAGAGCTTGCCTTGGTCATTTTGGGTGGGAACTATTTTCCAGTGCGGAAGAATACAGCCGAATCACGCACCACGCTGTGCAACAGGGGAACTCCCTTCCTGGTGCGTAACAGGGATTCCCCTGGCAGCGTGCTGCGTGATTCGGCTTTATTCTTCCGAACAACAACAACAGCAACAACAAAACAACAACAGGAACAGCAACAACAGCAGCAGCAACAAAAGCAACGAAAGCAACAGCTACAACAAAAGCAACAACAGCAGCAGCAACAAAACAACAACAGCAGCAGCAACAACAGGAACAGCAACAACAAACAAAAGAACAAATAAAAGACAAGCAAACAGACGACCGAAGTCAGTCAAAGGCCAAGCTAAACAGGTGAGTCTTGAGCCCACTCTTAAAAACATGAACGTTCTCTGCTGCCCTGAGGTCCTCCGGCAGGCAGTTCCATAGACGAGGGCCGTAGTACTGAAAAGACGCCTCTCCGTGAGTGTGTGTCCTGACTTTGGGAATGACCAGGAGCCTGCTGCCGGAGGAGCGCAGGGCCCGTGAAGGTTCATAAGGGGAAAGCAGTTCTGAAAGATAGGAAGGCCCAAGACCATTAAGACATTTAAAAACCAGTAAAAGAACTTTAAAATCTATCCTGAAACTCACAGGGAGCCAATGCAGAGATTTTAAGACCGGTGTAATGTGATCCCGCCCTCTGGACCTAGTCAGGACACGTGCTGCTGAATTTTGCAATAATTGCAAACCTGAAATACTCTTTTTGGGAAGACCAGAGAGCAGGGCATTACAGTAGTCTATACGGCTGGTGACAAAAGCATGCATCAGTGTCTCCGTATTGGCCTATACAGTGGTATACAGTGGTCCCTTGCTATATCGCGTTTCACTTTTCCCGACCTTGCTGTTTTGCAGATTTTTTATTTTGATTAATATTTTTTTATAGTGTATCAATGTGCATTGTGTTCTGCGTCCCGACTGCCTAAGGAACACCCCGCGCATTGTGTTCTACTGCATTGTGTTCCGTGTCTACTGTGCCATGTCTACTGTACAGTGTACAGTACAGAATGCGTTCAGCTTACTAGCAAATTTATGTAAATGTTCGATCGCGAGCAGTGTGACTACCCAACAAGTTTTCTCCCCGACAAATCCACAATGTCAATGAAATGTTCTGCACCAAAGAAGGCACCTGCAGTTACACCCAAAAGGCAGAGGAAGATGCTAACCATCGCACAAAAAGTTTAACTTCTGGATATGCTGAAAGAAGGAAGAAGCTACACGGCTGTAGAGCGCCATTATGGAATAAATGAATCTTCGGTTCTTTACGTACAGAAGGAAGAAAACAACATAAGGATGACGGCAGCAATAAGTTTTAACAAGGATGCAAAAAGGGTTGTAACAGTCTGCAACAAAACCATCGTAAGGATGGAGTCTAGTCTTTATCTTTGTGGATCACTGACTGCAGAAGAAAGAACATTACGCTGAATACCAATATCATGTGCACAAAAGCTAAAAAGCGTGAAAAGTCCCTCAGTCGTCCAGGTAGAATCCATGATCAAAGGAGAAGTTCAATTTGTCAACTGGACAAAGTTTGTTTGGTTGAAAACGTTTCGCCGCTCATCCGAGAGGCTTCGTCAGCTCTGGTTATTGTACTGGTTAGACCCTGCTTATATCTAGCTGCCGGGAGGCGCGTCCTACAATGACAAAAGCTCTGAAAACGATCCCCCCTAATCTGTCTCTTTGTTTTTCAAATTACTCTGACGGCTAGTTTCGACCCCCTATTCAACGTCTAACGACCCTCTCCACCCCTCTGCCCTGGCTCTGTTTGACTGGTCTAAGAATCGCATTATAAATGGGAGACAAGTTATGTCTAACTCCCCCCATTTTAACTCCCCCGTCATTAAACAGAAATGGGGGAGTTAGACATAACTTGTCTCCCATTTATAATGTTATAATGTTTATAATGTGTTATATGTGAAGTCCGAGGTGTAGATGGTGAAGAGGAAGGGTGAGAGGACAGTTCCCTGGGGGACCCCAGTGCTACAGACTACCACCTCTGACTCACAGCCGCACAGCCGCACGTACTGTGGACGGTCAGTGAGGTAGTTGATGGTCCAGGCAGCAAGATGCAGGGTTGGGTCCGTGTGAAGGGGGAGGGGGATGTGGCTACTGGCCCGGGGAAGTGTGAAGAGGAGGAGGGGGGAGTCGGCAAAGGGGGTGAGGGGCGAATCAAACCTGTTGAAGTAACAGTTTAATTCGTCCGCCCAGCGCTGATCACCATCAGCTGTCCCTCTGCCACTCTGTCCAAAACCAGACATGTTCCTCAGTCCTCTCCACGCGTGCACTCCGTGCGTTGTTCTGGGCCAGCTGCTCCTCCCTCTTCTTCCCATAGTCCTTTTTGGCCCGTCGGATCCTCCACTGGAGCTCCCTCTGGACCCTTT
This sequence comes from Paratrypauchen microcephalus, assembly GCA_036785185.1. Classification (NCBI taxonomy): domain Eukaryota; kingdom Metazoa; phylum Chordata; class Actinopteri; order Gobiiformes; family Gobiidae; genus Paratrypauchen; species Paratrypauchen microcephalus. Next base: position 830,674 of record JAVJIX010000242.1, read on the forward strand.
TCTGCTCCTCTCTGTCCCCTGAGCTGAAAGCCCTTTTGAACAGATGTTGAAGAGCATCTATCAATGGGATGCATCTGCCAAAAGAATCAAGGAACTATGGAGCAGCCTCAGGCTAAAAGAAAGGTTTCCGCCGTGTGGGACCATTTTGATTTCATATCAGAAAATAAGGTGTTTTAATTTAGTTGTTGTTTCACCCTGTTCCTCTCAGAGTTTCCACTTGATCTATCTGAATACAAATTCATTTCAAAGTGAAGAAAAGCTTTCAGGTGCACGCACACGCTCACATAAGCACTTAAGTTACTCAATTATTATATTACAGTATTTATACTACTTAATCAGAACTGAAGAAGTAGCTTGGATGAGCTGCGAAACGTATTTGTATTCCAAAAAAACTTTCTTCAGTTGACAAATTGACTTTCTCATTTTGCCATGGATTCAACCTGGACGACTGAGGGATTCTTCACATATTACTTAATATTGAAGGCCCTGAGTTGTTATCTCATTTAACTCTTTCACTGCCAGCCTGTTTTCAAAATCTAAGCCTGTAGAGTGCCAGAGATTCAGAGAATTTTCACTGATTTTACAAGACTCACAGAATACTGAGTCCTTTGACTATATAAACATGGCACACATCAAAATAAAGCCTAGACTCTCTTCTTTCACCTGGAAAAAAATTATGTTTCTAACCTTTTCGGTTCTCAAATAACTGATAGTAGAACATAGGGAAGTTTCAGCAAAAACACTGGTTTTTGAGCAAGAAATGGAGAAAACGAGCGTTGAGTTCAGAGAAGGATTTCGAGCAGATCAGTGACTTTGACATCAATATTTATTGATTTAGTGACACCTCAAACATCTAAAATAACAGAGAAAGAGATTTTTGATGACAAAGTACATTTTTTATTTACAAATATAAGAATATAAGGCTCTGTGAATAGTGCCAAGAGATGTTTACAGGATATAATAATATCTTTTCATATAAAATAGAACTTTGTTGAGGCTTTGTCTGAGGCCCAGAGTACAGACCCATAATAAAAACTAATACACACACACACACACCTACACACACACACACACACACACACACACACACACATATATATATATATATATGTACATACACACAAGCCCATGCATAAACCTTTACACACACACACAGCTACACACGCACAACTTAATTCATTACAATTACCACACAGCACAGCAGCATTACTGCTCCAAGTCAGTAAACTTCTTCTTTGGAGCTGTCGTAGTTCTGAGGAGACTCCCTGATCCGCGCAGCGCACACATGACACGCCCCCTCCTCGAGCACAGCAGATCTCTGCTCAGACCTCGCTGCTTGATCCGGCTTGTCTCTGCGATCCTCTGATCCAGGATCCTGGGTCCCAAGAGCGATCTGATCGCTCCATAGGCGCTGATCAACAGTTATCTGCTTTTCCGGGTTCTCTGGCCTCGCCATCTTACACACATCTATACACACACTGCACTCCTCCTTTCTTCCCCGGCTCTGATCGGCAAATAATGATACAACATCGCCATCTACAGGTTGAGAGATGTGAATTACACCTCAAAAGTTGCTCCAGGCCGTATCCTAGCAACCCCCGCTGAAAAACGTGTTGAACGTCTATAGACGTTCTGGCAATCAACGGTTGGGTTCGCCCGAACGTCTATAGACGTCTCCGGCAGCCAATGAGTTAATTGTATAAACACAGAAGTCACATGTTTTATATTACTTAAACACTGGGATTATATAACTGTTTCAATGCTTACACTGATAAATGTTTCATATTTTCTGCATGGGTATTAGACAGATTGCAGTTGTGTCTCTTCGGGAATGTGGGCAGGTTGGCCAGAGACGGACATAAGGAAAAGGGAGTCTCTCACAGCTGTGGCCGTTCCCGTGAGAACGAGGAGGAGCCTGGGCTGAACCTGATCATCATATTTGCATATTCATAACTGGGTCTGAGGGAAAAGGGGGATTGCTACTTCTTTGTATGCGCCGATTAAGTCGTATGTAGGTTGTACGCACCAGTGCAGAAATTTGGACCCAGAGCTCTGTATTAGAAATATAGTTACACTGCCTGACAAAAGTATTAGGACAATTGTGTATTTCTGAACTCTGGACGAAACTTCTGGTTCCAACAAGATAATGACCCAAAGCACTCGTCCAAACTGTCTAAGGGTAATTTGGAGACGTGTGAACAGCGTCACAACTGCAGGTTATGACATGGCCCCCCAGTCTCCTGACCTGTCACCCATTGAAAAAGTGTGGGATTATTTGGATATTACAGTGCGCTCCAGGAATCCGACTAACGTTAAACACCTGTGGAAATGTCTTCAGGATGAGTGGAAAACTATAGAGGATGTACATCTTGAAAAATCATTGGACAGAATGGCTCGAATTTGTAAAGCTGTGATTAAGGCCAAAGGTGGTTATTTTGATGAAAAAGCTATTTAACTTGATATTGTTACATTTTTGCAATAATCTGCTTTTGCACATGATGTGGTGGAGGTGAAACGAGTGTCAGACAGGTTGATGTGTGTGAGGGTAGAAATAGAAGGGATGATGATGAATGTTGTCAGCGGTTATGCCCCACAGGTGGGCTGTGAGTTAGTAGAAAAAGAGAAGTTCTGGAATTAACTTGATTTGGTGGTAGAGAGCATCCCCAGAGGAGAGAGAGTTGTGATTGGAGCAGACTTTAATGGTCATGTAGGTGAAGGGAACAGAGGTGATGAGGAAGTGATGGGCAGGTTTGGTGTTAGGGATAGAAACTTGGAAGGACAGGCAGTGGTAGACTTTGCAAAGAGAATGGAAATGGCAGTGGTAAACACCTATTTCCAAAAGAGAGAGGAACACAGGGTGACCTACAAGAGTGGAGGTAGGTCCACACAGGTAGATTATATCCTGTGTAGAAGAGGTAATCTGAGGGAGATTAGGGACTGTAAAGTGGTGGCAGGTGAGTGTGTAGCCAAACAGCACAGGATGGTAGTGTGTAAGATGACGATGGATATGAGAAAGAGGAAGAGAGTCAAGACAGAGAAGAAAATCAAGTGGTGGAAGTTAAGGAAAGAGGGATGTTGTGAGGACTTCAGGAAGGAAGTGAGGGCCGTCCTGGGCCCTGTTGAGGAGTTCCCAGACGATTGGGAGACTACGGCCAGGGTGATTAGGGAGACAGGTAGGAAGGTTCTAGGTATGTCTTCTGGGCAGAGAAAAGAAGACAAAGAGACATGGTGGTGGAACAATGAGGTTCAGGAGAGTGTCCAGAGGAAGAGGTTAGCAAAGAAGAGATGGGACAGTGAGAGGACAGAAGAGAATAGACTAGAGTACAGAGAGAGGGCAAAGGAGGTAAAGAGGGAAGTGGCAAAGGCCAAACAAAAGGCATATGAGGAGTTGTATGATAGGTTAGACACAGAGGAAGGAGAAAAGGAGTTGTATAGATTGGCAAGACAGAGAAATCAAGCTGGTAAGGATGTACAGCAGGTGAGGTTGATTAAGGACAAAGATGGAAATGTAGTCACCAGTGAGGAAAGTGTGTTGAGTAGATGGAAGGAATACTTTGAGGAGTTGTTAAATGAGGAAAATGAAAGGGAGCATAGAAATGAGGAGCCAGACACTATCAGGAAAAAGGTAGATCAGATCAGAAAGGATGAAGTTAGAAAGGCCCTAATGAGGATGAAGAGTGGAAGTGGGTCCTGATGACATACCAGTGAAGGTATGGAAGTGCTTAGGAGAAGTGGCAGTACATTTCCTGACTAGGTTGTTTAATGAAATTTTAACGAGTGATAAGATGCCAGATGAGTGGAGGAAAAGTGTTCTGGTGCCAATTTATAAGAAGGGTGATGTGCAGAGTTGTAGCAATTACAGAGGGATAAAGTTAATGAGTCATACAATGAAGATTTGGGAGAGAGTAGTTGAGGCGAGGTTGAGGAAGGAAGTTGAGATTAGTGAACAACAGTTTGGTTTCATGCCCAGAAAGAGCACCACAGACGCAATATTTGCCTTGAGGATTCTGATGGAGAAGTACAGAGAAGGTCAGAAGGAGCTACGTTGTGTTTTTGTAGATTTAGAAAAGGCCTATGACAGGGTACCAAGGGAGGAATTGTGGTTTTGTATGAGGAAGTCAGGAGTGGCAGAGAAGTATGTTAGGTTGGTGCAGGACATGTATGAAAATAGTACAATAGTAGTGAGGTGTGCTGTTGGAAGGACAGAAGACTTCAAGGTGGAGGTGGGACTACATCAAGGATCGGCTCTGGGCCCCTTCTTGTTTGCTTTGGTGATGGACAGATTAACAGATGAGGTCAGACAGGAGTCGCCATGGACGATGATGTTTGCAGATGACATTGTGATCTGCAGTGAGAGTAGGCAGCAACTAGAAGAAAATCTAGAGAGGTGGAAGTTCGCATTAGAGAGAAGAGGGATGAAGGTCAGTCGTAGCAAGACAGAGTACATGTGTGTAAATGATAGGGAGAACAGTGGAACAGTGAAGTTACAAGGAGCAGAGGTGGTGAAGGTGGAGGATTTTAGATACTTAGGATCATCTGTTCAGAGCAGTGGAGACTGTGGAAGAGAGGTGAAGAATAGAGTGAAGGCAGGATGGAACAGCTGGAGAAAAGTGTCAGGAGTGATCTGCCATAGAAGAGTGCCAGCTAGGGTGAAGGGAAAGGTTTACAGGACAGTTGTGAGACCAGCCATGATGTATGGATTAGAAACACTTGCAATAGGCAGAAGACAGGAGGCAGAGCTGGAGATAGCAGAGTTAAAGATGCTCAGATTCTCTTTAGGAGTGACAAGGATGGACAGGATCAGGAATGAGGTCATCAGAGGGACAACACAGACAGGAAGGTTTGGAGAAAAAGCTAGAGAAGCCAGATTGAGATGGTTTGGACATGTTCAGAGGAGGGACAGTGGATATATTGGTAGAAGAATGTTAGAGATGGAGCTACCAGGTAGGAGACAAAGAGGAAGACCAAAGAGGAGATTTATGGATGCAGTGAGGGAGGACATGGAGGTAGTTGGAGCCAGAGTAGAAGATACAGAAAACAGGGCCAGATGGAAAAAGTTGATTCGCTGTGGCAACCCCTGAAAAAGGGACAAGCCGAAAGGAGAAGAAGAAGATGCTTTTGCACATGATGAAATTTGTTTTAATATATCAATAAATTGATTTGTTGTCATTAACAAATATGAGTTGTAATACTTTTGTCAGGCAGTGTAGGGGAATAAACTTTTGGTCAATTTGAACCTTTTTGAATCTTGGTCGTCTCTGGGTAGAATACAGTATATACCAGACCCTCCAGGAATTCGCGATGTTGCGATTTGCAACTTCAACGCAACTTCAGCCAATCCCCGTGAATTCAGGGCGGTGTTGCAATTTTGACCAATCACCGCAACTTTTCCGCAATTTTTCCTAATTTTGACCAATCATCGGCGACGTATTGAACGCCGACCAACTTCCTTCTGTGTAGGAGACATAACTGAGATGAGGTGCACGGTGCGTTTGTGTGTGTGTGCGGCAGAGGCGGTGGGTCACGTGACTGTGGGTGTGTGCACGTACGGAAGTGTGTGCGTGTAAAAGCGCGCGCTCACCTGTCACACAGAGGAGAGAGTCAGGGTTGGGGTGTAGCCGTATTTTTTGTTGACCGCAAACCATTCATTCATCTTTCACGTTAATCTGTTCATCCTGCTGGTTTTCATGAGTTCCATTTCATCCTGCTGCGCTGTCATAGCTGTGTGCGCTCTTTTTGTAATAAATGCACAAAACGCATATCTGGATCTCAGCGTATCTGTCACCATAGCCTCCTCTTTGCGCGTCACAAATCTGCGAGCCACAGGACCCAACCTCATATTCTCGGCGGCTAAAAGGTTTGAGTTTGGAAGCCGCAACATTCTGCTTTACTTCCGTGTGACAAAACGAAACTGCGGCCGTGTCCCAGTTCCCAGAGCGCACAGCTCGGAGCGCGGCCCGAAGGGGGCTCAGACTGCAGTCAAGGCGGTGCACACTTGCTCAGCCCCGACTGCAGTCCGCGGACCGCTTAACGACTGCGGTCTTCGGACCGCGTGTTAACTGCGCATGGGACAAAAAAGAAGTGGGACAGCAGTCGTCGCGCCAGTGTACTGTCGAAATGTGTGACGCACATGCCCTTCAGGCCACGCTCCGAGCCGCGCGCTCTGGGAATTGAGACACGACTTCTAATGGCAAAGAAACATGTCTGCGGCGCCATTTGCCCACTAAAATAACAGCAAAAGACCGCGTGTCTTTGTATTATTCTTTGTCAGTAATAACTCAGTATTCAAAATATTACTCAATTTTAATTACAAAAAGCGAAAATCGCAACTATTTATCGCAACTTTCACTTCCTCCCGCAACAAAATCGCAACAAAAACCTTAAAAGCACCGCAACTTTCATCGCAACTTTTTGGAAAAGCTCCCGCAAATTCAGGCATTTTAGCCCGCAACAATCACAAAAAATGCCCGCGAAATCCTGGGGGGTCTGATATACAATATACAACAAAAGTGACTCTTATTGCAGGGCTCTCAAGTCTCACGCATTGAGAGTGTGACACACGCAATTCGACGCCACATGGCATTTCTCACGCTGATTTCTTTTTTTCTTTTTTTTTTTGTGCCCAGAATATCGGTCTGTGTGGCTTAGTTTATGCAGGCTCCGCACGTTTTCAGCGAAAAATACTCCCCCTGCTCCGGGAGCACGGTCCGAGCGAGGCCGGAGCAGACGCGCCGTCCCCCGGGCACGTCCTGAGCCTCAGTCCCGGTGCCACGTCTCCTCTGAGACGCACCGACTCCGGTCCCGGTGTCTCCGTCTGTGCGTAACGTGTCCCCCCCGACGGCTTACGCGCGGAATGCCCTGAGCCGAACTGCCCGCGGTGAGACGCGGTGAGACGCGGTGAGACGCGGTGAGACGCGGTGAGACGCGGTGAGACGCGGGCCCGGTGCATTAACCAGACTCTTACATGAATCCGTTAAAAATGTCCCGCTCCCCCCCGCCCCGGTCCCTCCTCCCCGCCCCTCTCAGCGCGCACTGACAAAGTGCGGTGATGATAAAACAAACTGAGAACCATCAGGTAATAACTTCATTTATATAACTCTCATTAGTTGCTTTGTAGTTTAAGTTTGCTCTTTAGACAAACAGGGCTCTCAACACGCAATTCGACGCTCACACGCTCACACGGCATTTCTCACGCAATTCAAGTGCCCCCCCCCCCCGTCCTCGGAAATTACAGTCTCACGCACGACCCCGCTCAAAACTTGAGAGCCCTGCATTGACACACTCCAGCCTCACCTGTGCCGTGTGAGTGGGGTTTTCTACAGCTGGAGAAGTTGTATCAAAAAAGCATAACAGACTCGATTTCAAAACGTTGGGATTTATTTTTATTTTTTTTTACAATTTTTTATTTAAAAAATTGTAAAAGTTCACAACCATTCTCATTCACATTTTCACTTTACGTTATGATGCATGTCCACATTATTTATTGATGGTATTTAAAAATATCAAAGATATTTTAAATTTAAATGAAGATATGAAATAATACAATATCAAATACAATGTGGGGCCAAGCACCGAAGGTGCATGTAGGCCTCAGCATGTAGGCCACATGCAGGGTCTGACAGGGTCTAACAGAGTCTGACAGGGTCTAACAGAGTCTGACAGGGTCTGACAGGGTCTAACAGAGTCTGACAGGGTCTAACAGAGTCTGACAGGGTCTAACAGAGTCTGACAGGGTCTAACAGAGTCTGACAGGGTCTAACAGAGTCTGACAGGGTCTGACAGAGTCTGACAGGGTCTAACAGAGTCTGACAGGGTCTAACAGAATCTGACAGGGTCTACCAGAGTCTGACAGGGTCTACCAGAATCTGACAGGGTCTACCAGAATCTGACAGGGTCTACCAGAATCTGACAGGGTCTAACAAGGTCTAACAGGGTCTAACATGGTCTGACAGGGTCTACCAGAGTCTGACAGGGTCTACCAGAGTCTGACAGGGTCTACCAGAGTCTGACAGGGTCTACCAGAGTCTGACAGGGTCTACCAGAGTCTGACAGGGTCTAACAGGGTCTGACAAGGTCTGACAGGGTCTAACAAGGTCTGACAGGGTCTACCAGAGTCTGACAGGGTCTACCAGAGTCTGACAGGGTCTAACATGGTCTGACAGGGTCTAACAGCGTCTGACAGGGTCTACCAGAGTCTGACAGGGTCTACCAGAGTCTGACAGGGTCTACCAGAGTCTGACAGGGTCTAACAGCGTCTGACAGGGTCTAACAGCGTCTGACAGGGTCTACCAGAGTCTGACAGGGTCTAACAAGGTCTGACAGGGTCTAACAGGGTCTAACAGAGTCTGACAGTTCTCATAAACTATAATAACCTTGTTGCAGGTGCTGGGGTTTAGATAGACAGAGTCTGACAGGGTTTAACAGGGTCTGACAGGGTCTAACAGAGTCTGACAGGGTCTAACAGTCTGACAGGGTATAACAGGGTAGTTAGACCCTGTCAGACTCAGAAACAGTGTCTAACAAGGTTTGACAGGGTCTGACAGGGTCTAACAGAGTCTGACAGGGTCTAACAGTGTCTGACAGGGTCTAACAGAGTCTGACAGGGTCTAACAAGGTTTGACAGGGTCTGACAGGGTCTAACAGAGTCTGACAGGGTCTAACAGGGTAGTTAGACCCTGTCAGACTCAGAAACAGTGTCTAACAAGGTTTGACAGGGTCTGACAGGGTCTAACAGAGTCTGACAGGGTCTAACAGTGTCTGACAGGGTCTAACAGAGTCTGACAGGGTCTAACAAGGTCTAACAGAGTCTGACAGGGTCTAACAGGGTCTGACAGGGTCTAACAAGGTCTGACAGGGTCTAACAAGGTTTAACAGATCAAAGACACATCAAAGACAGATCGGTTGCTAGGTGCGTTGCTAGGCAATTCCTGAAAATTCCTTTGAGCTGCTGGTGGCACTAGACGGTTGGGGCTGGGGGCCTATAAATTGCTGTGGGTAATGAGGAGACTGGCTGGAATGTGCATGCCAAATTTCACCTCTTTTTACCAGACGGTTCATGGTTCAGACGTCCCACCTGCATATTTTTACTTATCACAACGTCCTACCTGCTCTTACTAATGTGGAAGCATATCTCTCAAGGAGTGACGTAGTACGAACTCTCAAGGAGTGACTTAATGTTCTGCGCATGCGTTCAGCTTGGCAGCCGCTCATAACGGGGAGGTAATTTTACCAGAACTTCATACCTGCACTTACTAATGTGGAAGCCGTGTTGTGATGGGGTAATTTTACCTATGAATGTCCTACCTGCATAGAAACAAACATTAAAACAGCGATGACAAAAAAACATGACACTGGAAGCACACAGCAGGATTTTCTGAGGGGGTAGGACGTTTTGAGAAGGTAGGAAGTTTCAACAGAACAAGGACAAAAGTTCAAGAAACTCTCAAGGAGAGACGTAATGTTCTGCGCATGCGCAGTATGAACTGTCAAGGAGTTACGTAATGTTCGGCAGGAACTCTTGATGGTGTTGGCATGGAGGATACTTTAATTCTGTTCGTTACTCGTTTGATACCAGTGTTTACCTTATTTGTCCTAAAACCCAATATCCTATGCCTCCCAGATTCGTTTGTGGTGATGGAGACGACCAGAGACGAAAGTATAATCCAAAGGTTTTTTTTTATTATTTATGCCCTAACAGAGGAGTCTAATTACGGAGCATCCGGATTCTACCTGTCCCTGGTGGTACAGAAAGAACAAGTGTATTTCCCTGTACAGGGAGTCCTCGGGTTACGACGTTGATCCGTTCTTAAGACGCGTCGTAACCCGAATTTCGTCGTAAACCGGATTTTGCCTTTGATCTTCCAACCAAAGCACCAATAACCTTTCCATCTCAATAATTAGACCACTACGATGCTTGTTTATCACTGCCGCTTTCATAGGAGCAGATCAGAGCCCACATCAGGTACTTCCGCCCACATTGGGCACACACACGAGGCCGTCTTCTTCTCCCTACAACCACAACAGAGCGTATTCTTCCGCCGTGCGCCGCGCGCCGTTCGCGTTTGTTTACATCTCTTACCACGCTAAACCGCGTAAGACGGAATGACGCGTAATATATACATATTTTTTTTAATGGGGGCGCGTTCGTAACCACGAAACGTCGTAACCCGAGACCGTCGTAACCCGAGGACCCCCTGTATTTAGATTTTATACATTCTGTGTTAGCAGCGTTTGTCTAGGGGTGGAGTCGGGCCATCCTGTGTGCACTTGCTGGCTGGTTGCTCCCGGTAGTAAGACAGGGGAGTATTCGTCTATCAGCGGAATGTTGCTTATCATCTCGTTCTCAGGCTCTTTGGGACTCTCCGTTCCCCCACAGGCGCTCACTGCTACAGTAGCAGTGCTACTCAAAGCAAACATTGTGGCACACAATAATACAGTAATTCTCCTAAACCAGGGGTCGGCAACCTTTACCACTCAAAGAGCCGTTTGGAGCCGTTTCACACAGTAAAGAAAACAGTGGGAGCCACAAAACCCTTTTGAAATTTAAAATGAAATGACACTACATATAACATTTTTTTATAACATCTTTGTGCCATAGAATTACATTTTGAAAATGAACAAACTAAAATAAAATATATTTTAATTAAATACACTGGTCGCTCGCTGTTTCGCAGATTTTTTTTATAGTGTATCAATACGCATTGTGTTCTGCATCCTGATTGGCTAAGGGACTGTAGACCTTTGCTGATTCGTCAGTCATTCTCCTCCGTGTCTCCTGTACAGTAGCTACAGAATGCGGTCAGTTTGCCAAATGTATTTAAACGTGATCACGAGCAGTGTGACTCTGAAGCAGTGAGGACTGAGCGGTCTGGTATTTGGGCACATGCCAGAAGGGCCACGGCCGAGCGTCTCACCTGGGGCCGGTCGCACCGGTCATGCTGTTCTATTACGGATTTGACCACGAGTGCAGGTGCACATGTCCGCGCGCACACTTCTCTGGGTGGTCAATGCGCGTCGGGAAGTAGCGGCGGTGTTTCAGCAGAACGAACCTGGAGTCAAGGTGGTGGAACCAGTCCTGAGAGCACATGGAAGCGTTCTCACAACAACAAAACCCGCAACAGCGCAGCGGCGCCTCGGTCAGAGGAACTGTGAAATACACGCATATTTATACACGCAATATAAAGCTGACTACTTCACGGATTTAGCCTATCGTGGGTTATTTTTACAATGTAACCCCCGCGATAAATGAGGAACCAATGTACTGAGCCGCATCCGAGGGATCAAAGAGGGTTGCCGACCCCTCTCCTAAACCCATATCTGTGTATGTATTTATTTCTACAATGGGTAGGAAGAAATGATAGAACACCGGTGGCACAATCGCTTCAACTGCTTCGGTGTTTCATAAAGCCTCACTTTGCCCATCCCTACCTCAAATATAAACCTGAAATACAAAACCTTAACTTTTTTCTAGCACTTACTGACACTGACTCTCTCAAACTACAACCAACCTACGACGCCCACAAGGTGCCGCGAGGTACGACGCGCTTTTATTTTGAAAAGTGACACGTAGACTAAACCAGTCACGTGACCGGTGGAAGTGAGGCTTTATGCCGGTCACGTGGTTTTTGGCCTCGGTGCCTCCGGCTTCAAATGAGCCATCACTAGATACAAGTATTTTTCCCACAATTATTCCCATTCTGAAAGACTCCAAAAGTCTAACTTGGTAACACTGTTATCATTATTATCAATGTAATGCTTGCTCTCCAGCTCCGCGTGGTTAGGGGGCAGTGTGTCTCCGTGTCTCCGGCCCCAGAGCGGAAAGCGCCGGTGCTGTGGCCCGAAGCCCCGGAAAGTCTCGGCCCGGCTCGACCCCAATGGAGGAGCTACCGCCTGAAGTAGTGGTGCATATCCTGGGCTTTTTAAACACGACGGACAAACACGCGGTCCGCTGCTGCTGCCGCTCCCTGCAGCTCCTCTCAGACCACCCGGCTCTGTGGCGCCATTCCTCGGTCTTCCTCACCGACCTGCGCCGCTACACCTACGGCTTCTGGGACACGCTGAACCGCCGCAGAATCACCAGAGTCGCGGTACGCTCCGGAGCTTTGTGTGCACATTGGAAAATGTGCTGATTTTGGTAGGGTTCTAGACCAAATGCTAAATTAAATATTTTGTTAAGAACCTTGGTTCGATTTGATTTGGGAAAGTGAGGAGGAAAAGCTTTTGAAATTCCATAAGTTTCGCCTCATGTGACGTAAACAACGAGCGGTGCCTGTGCGCACATGGAAATGTGTGCATTCTTTGGGTTCGAGACTAAATGCTCATTCATATAATACATATTTTTTTCCCTCTTCATTCGTGTACATCGTTATTTAATTCAGTTTATTAACGCTAATGTTAAATGGGAAATATTTAGCTTCTGTGGGGTTTTAACTGCAACTCATAACATACTTACCAGTAGATCACCATGTTACCTTTTAAGGTTTTGAAAATCCTATATTCGCCCAACACAACGTATTAACATGTTTTATAAGTTTCACTTTTGGATTTGACGTTCAGACTCTCCCATCCCTTTGCTCTCCACATTACGTCACTCCCCCTTCAGAGCACAATCGGTGTGCATTGCACTAATGAAACTACTTCACATTGCATCAAGTTGTTGTGTACAGTTTTGTATGGCGTTTTTGTATATTTAAGGAGAATTGTCAAGTGGGAGCATGGGTGAAGTAGGTTTGGAAGCGGAGCCTGGCACAGAAATCTCCAGGTAACAGTAGGGAGAGTTGACGTAGGGCCTGGGAGAGGTCGGTAGATTACACAAACATGCATGGATAACATCTAAAACCTCTTCAAGCATTCTTTTGATGAGAGCACAACATATAACTTGGAACTTGGAAATTCCAGGGAGAAGAGGTTGTTTTCCAGTCTAGATTTAAACTGTTCTTCTGATTGCTCTACCTGTTGTGTAATATGTTTTAGGTCCGTCACCTTTGCCGTAAAGAGTGGCGTCGCCTCATCACATTCCTGCCATCCTTAAACGCTATTGTGTTTGTGGACGGAGGGCGGCTCTACAAAGAGAAGTACCTGGTAAATTTATCGCGTTTCCCAGAGCTCCGAGAACTGGGAGTCCGGAACGCCACATGGGAAGAGCGCATGCTGAGCTGGAGCCTGGCTGACCAGCTACGAGAGGTACAGGGAGAAACCATAGACCAGTGTTCCCCAAACTGTTCCACAAAGGGCCAGTGTGGCTGCAGGTTTTCTTTTCAACCAAGCAGCAGCACACCAGACTTGACTCATTTAATCAACTGATCAGTCTTCAGACAGCTGAAGGTGTGGTCTTGGTTGGTTGGAAAGGAAACCTGTAGCCACACCGGCCCTTTGTGGTACAGTTTGGGCAACACTGCCATAGACTGTCTATATTAATGAGCATAGCTAACTTGGTGATCGCCACATTTCAAATAGGAAGTGAGCATGGGGGTACTTACTACTCCATCGACTCTGTTTCTAATTGACTTTGCATTTTAAAAACGTTCATCCCTCTCTGTAACTGCTGCAATGAGCCTCACCATTTTGGTCCTAAAATGTTTGTATTAACCCACGCTATATGATCCTGGTGTTTTTATTTCGCTGAATAAATTCCTATTTCCATGAATACATTTCCTAAAATATTCCTAATATAGAACTCTTCTCCAAATTCACCCCTATAATTTCCTCTTTTTCATATTCTATGGGGAAAACCACCGTGATAAAGAGGTTCATATTTTACTAAACCTTTTTGTTTGTTTTTTATTCTATAGCTGGGTTTCTGATGACATTACAACATTCTATTGGCCCATAAAAGGTGGAAGTAGTTCTTCTTCTCTTAAAATCTAATACGCATATGGGCAGCTAAAATTAGTATTGCAGATTTTTTATTGTAAACTGTAAAATCTTCACACATACTCAAACATGCAGAAGATCTAGAAAGAACTGTGAGTAAGATAATGATGAGTCCATCACGCACTCTGCTCTCATCAGCGTGATATGTATTTGAAGTTTGCTGAACCAGAAGCAGGAGTACCTAAGTTTTGTCTAGTTGCCTACATTAGAATGTCCAAACTAAATGCCCCTTTAAACCCTGATCCCACTTTCTCCCTCAGCGCCTGACCCACCTGAGTGTGTGTAACGTCCGTCTCCCTTGGCCTGTTGAGTTCGTCTCTGCTGCATCTTGTCTCATAAACCTGCGCTCGCTGCTGTTCCACCAACATTCTGAGGGGCTAGGGGGCGCCACCATCCGGCCAGTGCCCTGCTTGGCTTTCCACAAGTTGCTACAGAATCTGACCCATCTGCTGTACTTGTCCTGGGGCATGAAGGGAGAGCCACCGGAGCCTCTGGAGGAGGACTACTTCAACCCTCCAGATCCACAACTCACAGACGGTAGGCCAATACACATTCTTTTACTGTGAATACTTAAAGCAGGGGTGTCAAACGTACGGCCCGGGGGCCGGATCCGGCCCCCCAAGACCTTTAATCCGGCCCTTGGCTGATGTTCTATTAAAATATTATAATTATATTTAAATTTTCTATTAAAAATATTGGTAATTTTTAAGCGCCGGTTCTCCGCGCCTTTTTTCTGTGCCGCTTAGCATAGCAGCGCCTCTGTGCGTAGCCTCCCACCAGAGCAGCACGAATGAAGCCTCGCCTCTTTCCAAACGCTCCAAAGGACTGTTTTTTTGCCTGTTGACCGTGACACCCTCATCAAGATGTCAAAAATGAGAAAAGTGGACGCCGAGTGCAGGATTTTCCAAGAAAAATGGACTAATTCCTATTTGTTCATGGAGGTAAATGGGAAACCTGTATGCTTGGTGTGTTTGCAACAAGTGGCGGTGCTAAAGGCATATAATCTTAAACGCCACTACGAGACACGGCATTACGAACAATACAAGGACTTGAATGCAGAATTGAGAAGAAAGAAGACAAACGATTTATTGCTACGACTGAAGAAACAGCAGTCTGTTTTCACCCGGAGCCAAGAGGTTAGTGATGCCGCCGTGAAAGCAAGCTACCTGATCGCTAGCAAAATGGCGTCCTCATCGAAGCCGTACAGTGAGGGTGAGTTTGTCAAATCATGCATGCTGAAGGCTGCAGAAATTGTGTGTCCTGAGAAACGACAAGCATTTGCGAGCATCAGCCTGTCGAGGAATTGTGTGGCAGAAAGGATTTCAGAATTATCAACTGATTTGGACAGCCAACTGAAACGCAAAGTAGAGTCTTTTGTGGCATTTTCTGTTGCCATCGATGAGAGCACTGATATTACAGATGTCGCTCAACTGGCCATATTTATTTGTGGCGTTGATGAGACTTTGACTATTACAGAGGAGTTTCTGGAGTTGGACCACAACAGCTGAAGACATTTTCTGTGCTGTTGTTGGTGCGCTGGACAGAGTAGGTGTGGACTGGTCTCGTGCGGTCAGCCTGGCTACTGACGGTGCGCCCTCAATGATTGGAAAAAAGGCGGGTGTTGTGACAAAGTTCAGAGCGAAGGTTCAAGCTGCAAACGGTGGCGGTGATTTTTTTTACATTTCACTGTATTTTGCATCAGGAAGCATTGTGTTGCAAATCACTGAAAATGGATCACGTCATGAAGGTTGTTGTCGCCACTGTTAATTTCATCCGAGCCAGAGGTCTGAATCATCGTCAGTTTGACCGCTTTCTCAGTGACAGTAACATTACCCATGGTCTGCCACATCACACTGAAGTCAGATGGTTAAGCCGAGGTGCTGTGCTAAAGCGTTTCTTTGAGATACACGAGGAAATTGGACAGTTCATGATGATAAAAGGCAAACCCATCATAGAATTTCAATGTGAACAATGGCTGCAGGACCTTGCATTTATGGTTGGTATTACAGAGCACTTGAATAACTTGAACAAAATATTGCAAGGGCGCAAAAAAATTGTCAGAGTATTATGAGAGCATATGTGCATTCAAATGAAAGATGCGTGAAAAGTCCCTCAGTCGTCCAGGTAGAATCCATGATAACAAGAGAATCCTTCTCTGAACAGAAATGGTGGCGTAAGATATAATTTGCATCCCATCTACAATTCCATTATTAAGCCTAGATCAAACAAACAGGGAAACAATGGGGCTAGCCAGGTCAGGGCCAGAGGTGTGAAAAAGCAGGCGTGTAGGGATGAATAGGGATCGTTAAGCTAGACGCCAGAGAAACAAAAGACCGAAACCAATGAGATAGTTCCGGAAAGTAGTTAGCTAGGTAGCTCCTCCCTACAGCAAGATATAAGCAAGTGTCTTACCAGTATTCTTATTAGAGCTGACGAAGCCTCTCGGATGAGCGGCGAAACGTTTTCAACCAAACAAACTTGGTCCAGTTGACAAATTGAACTTCTCCTGTTATCATTCAAATGAAAGCTCAAGGTGTGGGAGGTTCAGCTGGGAAATAGTAACCTTGCTCATTTCCCCTGTCTGAGACATGTATGTGAAGCCAACCCTGCAGCTGACATGACGCTGGACAAAGACGAGATTGAAGGATTGCTGAGGGAGTCTGAGAGACGATTTCAGGTCTTTAGCAACCTCGAGACAGAATTTGCAGTTTTTCGCACACCATTTACAGTCAAACCCTCTGATATCAGAATCAGAATCAGAATCAGAATCCGAAAGGTTTTAATGCCATATGTTTGAACAAGTTCACAACATTAGGAAATTGCTGCGGTGCTTGAAGCACCGCAGACATGCAACTAGAAATAATAGACTTACAGTGTGATGTAACATTCAAGAACACATTTTTGTCTGTGGGCTTGGACACATTTTATCAGTTTCTCTGCCTAGGATATTCTAAATTAACAGCGCTGGCTGCAAAAATGCTTTGCATGTTTGGGACTACCTACCTTTGTGAGCAAGTTTTCTCATTAATGAACATTAATAAAACAAAGCTGCGCTCAAAGTGAACACACAAGCACTTAAATGACATTCTGAAGTTGGCAGCTACTCAGGACATGGTGCCTGATATTGATGCACTTGTGCAGGATAAAAAATGACAAGGTTTCAGGAGCAAAAAGAAAGCATGACTAAATTCTATGAAATGCATAGAAGTTAATGTTAAAACATTGTGTTGAAATTGCATTGTTCTTAAAGTTTCAGGTTGTTCATAATATTATAATATTTTGTAACAAAGAGTTCATCAAATAAAAAAGACTTCTGTAATAGATTTGTGTTTCTCTGCACAAATATTTGGACTTATTGCTATTTTTGGGGTATATATACCATGAGTTTTCTGATCTGGCCCCTTTGGGATCAAAGTAGGTTTGATACGACCCCCGGACCAAAATGAGTTTGACACCCCTGACTTAAAGGGTTGTGTATGTAGAAAAAGGCTTTCTAAACATTACCCATCTGCCCACTGAGAAACACAAACGTACTGATTTTATAGAATTTGTTTTGGTCTCAAGATGGATGAACTCCTCACTTTAGGTTGCCAGATCATACAGCTAGAACCAACTTACAATGATTAAACCCCAAAGGACAGGGGTAAAGAAATGTATGTATCCTATGCTCCAGTGACGTGTGGTGAGGGTCATGGGTTAGGGTTAGGGTTAGGGCTGAGGGTCATGGGTTAGGGTTAGGGTTAGGGTTAGGGCTGAGGGTCATGGGTTAGGGTTAGGGTTAGGGCTGAGGGTCATGGGTTAGGGTTAGGGTTGGGGCTGAGGGTCATGGCTGGTGAGGCACTGACGTCATCAATGATGTCACCAGGTGTCTGCAAGTAAATATGCCCAGTTTCTCTCCCTGTAAGTGACTGGTAGCCCGTAAAATTTTTGATGAGAAGCTGAAAATGAATTATTATTGTTCAGTGCATTTTCTAGAGTGCACCGAGTAGTGACATAAATTAAAATAGCGACGTTTTTAGCTCGATCTGGCTCTGAATGTGAGTGGTGGACCCCTCGTGTTTAATGAGGCTTCTTTGCAAATTTTTCAGGTCACAATATTCCATCTGAGCAGAAAAGACGATTTTATTACCACGCTGTTTGAAAAGAGCGAGACTTTCGTCCAGTAGCTCCACCGTTGATCTTCCTTTAATTATAAACTCCTGCTTCGATCGAAAGTCCAGTTTAGAAAACTGCTAGAGCTTTAATATGAAATCTTCCTCCATTTAAAAAGTAGGGCCAGACAAGAAGAAAAAAAATACAAATTCATTCATTCATCTTCTTCCGCTTTTCCATTTTTTGGGTCGCGGGGGCAGCAGTCCAAGCAGTGTTCTACTGCCCAGAACACAATGCACCAGCCCCCATGAATCCTCCCACGGGTGGTGGGTCCACAGGAGGACGGCTCGCATCACAACAGGCCTTGATGTATCTTCTGTCATGGGGGCTACCAGTGTCCGCAGACACTGGGGTGAGGTGGGGGTAAGTGTCTTGCCCAAGGATCACACGCGGTCAACCCGTCAAGAGGGGGATTCGAACAGCCAACCCCTGGATCACTAGAGAAACGCTCTCCCAACTGAGCTACTGCCGCCCAAAAAAAAATAAATAAATAAAAAATAAATAAATAAATACATACAATCATATATACAATTGGATAAATATAACCATTTGATAAATTTTTTCATTTGACTTTTTTTTCTCTCTGTGATGACAGGTGAGGCAGGGCCTGCACAGTGACTGCACCTCACTGCTGTGCTCGTAGTTCCCTCTGACCCCTGTCCCCATCAGTGAGATGTCTTTGTTTTTTTAATATTCAAACTGAAAATGAACTCGTGTATTTTTACCTTTGTCTGATGAAAACTTATTCCATTCATTGTTGTAACCAGTATAGCCACCCTTCTTCTCAGTAATGGTCATAAGCCTGTCATGGAGTCTGTCAGTTTCTTGGTCTGCTGATGATCAACTTTTAGTGCAGCAGCATCCACAGCATCCTCAGACGCTGTTCAGAGAAGTGTACTGGTTTCCTTCACGTATTGTTTTTAGCTTCAAGTGCTGTAGTATTTTCATTCAGTATTCTACGCCTGTCTCACTGTGTAATATACTTTTATCATGTTTTTATTAGTGCTGTCAGGCGATTAAAAAATTCATCAAATTAATTGCAGGATTTGTAATTAATTAATCACATTTTAATACATTTTTTAGGTGGTTTATTGTGCTCTCCCACAGTGCAAAAAAAGGTGTCAAACGTGCGTGAAAAAATATTTACAGTAGTACAGTGAAAAGACTGCAGACTTCCCCTTTCAGTCTTTCAGTCTTTGGCTCACTCTTTCTCTCCGTGCACGTTACCTCCACTGTAAACAAGACAAGACTGTTGGCAGACCTGCAGAGTGCACCTATATACCCCCATTCCCCCTCCCACATTATCATTCGAAAGCTTATACAGTAATCCCTCGTTTATCGCGGGGGTTAGGTTTAGGGCTGGGTATCGATCAAAATTTTCCGATGCCGATACCAATATCGATAACCGAAAAAGGTACTGGTCAGGAATCGGTATCAAAATGAAGGTCCTATTTTATATTAATTCTAGGAAAAATTTAATTTCATTACACATTCTATTCCACATACTGGAGTTTATTTTCCGTTATTCAAGTTATTTCCAAAGTTTTTTTTTAACCCGTTTTTCTGACTGGAGTCACATTCTCTTACTGGTTTTGCAGTGGTATTTACCTCTGCACATTTACCAAATGGATGTTGTGACAAACAGATGCATTTGTGCACTTTTATTAGGCAAAATTCAACCACATGTCGCTCTAGACCTGCTCTGTGCTGTAGACCTGCTCTGTGCTGTAGACCTGCTCTGTGCTGTAGACGTGCTCTGTGCTGTAGACCTGCTCTGTGCTGTAGACCTGCTCTGTGCTGTAGACCTGCTCTGTGCGGACGCTGTAACATAAATTTAGATTAGTTTTTGCTTTGCATTTCGTCTTGCTCTTCTAATCAGAGCGAAAAGACAAGGAGCAACGTGAACGCGGAAACCAGCGTGGTTTCCGCGTGTTCCAGACGAGCACACGGGCTGCACTGCGAAAAACACGGTAAAAGTTTATTGCTAAAGGCAGCGGCCATAATGAAATATGATCACAATCATCTCGAGACCAAGACCGGACACCGATCGACACGGTAATACGGCTCAATACGGGACGCATACTTTTGTTTCTGAATACGGGACGATTCCATTTTTCAAGGGACGGTTGGCGACCCTACACAGACGCGCTGTGACCAGTGGCTCGAGTTTCATTGAATTGCTTAACAAAATTTCTGCATGAGAAATGGGCGTGTGAACTCATTAAAATGCGTGTGTCACACTCTCAAAGCGGGAGACTTTCACACCAGCAAAGTCCGATGGTTCACTTGCTTTGGTCCGGACCAAATTTTTAAAAAAAATTTATATTTTGGTTTGGTTCGCTTTCACACTGCAGTTTTTCCCCAAGCGAACTAACATCTATAAACAAAAGCACGTGAGCTGAGGTCACTCAGCCATTGGAAAGAAATGAGCCCTGTCGGTGTCCAAACCCGGAAGGAGGAGAATAATGCTGTTTTCAATCTAGCCTTAGCGATATGGTTTGCTCAGTTTTTACATTTTGCACAAATGTTTGAGCAGCATCGTGAGGTTTACACTATTTTACAATCAATTTCCAAACGATGAAGACACAGGGCAAGACGACTATGGAGGACAGCGCTCATGTGTGAATCAAGTTCTGACTCTTGCTCTTCACGCAAAACATAAGTAAGCCTCGTAAGTTTCGTTTTGTTTCGTTTCGTCAGCCTCGGTTTCCCATAATGCTTGACTTACGACGGGAGCTCGTTAAGTACAAAAAGCCAACTTGTGTCAGATTGAGTCCGGTCTGCATTCTCACCTCAAACGAACCGCACCAGAGTTCGAAAGGAACCGTGCCGAGACCGACCTTTTTAGGTGGTCTCGGTTCGCTTGTTTGTTCCGGATCGAGACTTTTGGTTTTTATTCACACCAGCCCAAAAGGTCCGAATCAAAGGAGCAAACGAACTCTTCGTTTTAAACGAACCAAACAAGGCAGGTGTGAAAACGACCTAATATCCTACAGTACCGTTAACATACATAGGTAAACTTGCAACAACCTAGCTAGCTCCTACCTTAACAAACAAAGCAGATCAATGGAATTTGCAGAACAAACTTACCCGATGAAATATCAGACACAGCGCTGTGCTCAGTACTTTTCGAGTGTGGTCGTAAAACGTCCTGTAGCTCTTGTCAGATATGCTGCACTGCGCAGTATTAGAGTCGGTCTTACGAAAGTATAACCACGCTTTCGACTTCGACATTTTTGTACGGTTTGACGACTCCGCAGCCAAGCTAATTGATTAGCTAACTTATTAGCACCCTACAAGTTAGGCGAATCTCGCCTTGCCTGTGAACGACGTTTCATAGGCCATAAGCACACAGGCACGTATCTGAGCCACACGTGATTAAGCTCTGGGTATCGAAACGTGGAACCAAAAGACGAGGCATATTTCGATACCCAGAAGCATTTCGGTCGGTGCCATGGAGGAACCGAATTTCGATGCCCAGCCCTAGTTCGGTTCCAGAAATAACCCGCAATAAGAGAAATCCATGAAGTAGGACAACTTTATTTTACAATTATTCTACATGTTTTAAGGCTGTAAATGCCTCACCACACACATTATACGCCTTTTTTTTTTTAGACTGGAATTAACCTTTTCTCACATTTCTCTCGTTTAAACACTCAAACTGTCATAGATTTTCAACAAAATTTATTAATAGTGACGCGTGGGGGGGAGACACGGCCCCGGAAGCCCCGCCAGATGTGAGAGGAGCACTGCCATGCCACATCCCGGGCGCGACACGCACGAACCCCTTGCAAAAGTGCGCGACATGCACCCCTCACCGTGGACAAATCCCTGACAGCAGCGTGACCGGCGCGAGGCCGCGCGTACACCGGGGCTGCGAGCACGAGACCGAACCGCGGCGCCCGGAAAGCGTCCTCTCAGCCCGAGCAACAAACCAACTGCACGAAACCAGCAAAGAGTGGTTTAATCCTGGTTTAGACCTGGTCTAGTCCCGGTTTAGTCCAGGTCTAGACCTGGTCCAGTCCTGGTTTAGTCCAGGGTCAGTCCAGGTTTAGACCTGGTTTAGTCCACATTTAGTCCTGGTCTAGTCTCTTAGCCAATCAGGACGCAGAACACAATGTTACACTATAAAAAAAATCGGGGGGAAAAAAAATCCACGAAACAGCGAGGCTGCGAACAGTGAACTGCAAGAGAGCGAGGGACCACTGTATACACCATTCCACTATTAAATGACTCATATTTCTGGTGCCAAAAGGTGAGCATGTACAGTAGCTTTCATGCAATGTGAATAAATAATATACAAAGCTTCAAATATACAGGGAATACAAATACTGGAGGATTTAAACTACCGGTGCGGATATGTCCGGGTTTGCCTGAGAAGGTGGGAGCACGTGGGTGAGTAAATGATCGGGTTTAGTGCGATTTGGATGGGCAAAACTGGAGCTTCTAAGTGTGCACCCTGAGTCGCGGCAGAACACGCTGGAGAGGTTATGGGAATTAGTTTATGGTTGATAATGAAAAGGGTTCGGCGCGTGGAGCGCAGCAGATACGGAAACAGGCGTGTGCGTCTTCACGTGCTCTCCCCGGGGACAATGCTCTTACTGCTCCGTCACATTTTTATAAATAAACGTGCCGTTCAAAGGCCCTGCACGCCAAATATAAAATGCGCGCGCATTGAATTAATTGCGTTAATTTTTACAACGCGTTAATTTGCGGTGTAATTAATTAATCTAATTAACGCTTAACTGACAGCCCTTGTTTTTATAGGTAGGCAACTGTTAAAGGGATGGTGTTTTTTTTTTTTTTATGTTAATCTGTATGGGTTTCCTTCTAAAAGTTACGTGTGTTGACACTAGGGGTGTGTATTGGCAGAGAAGTCACGATTCAATTCGAATCACGATTCATATGCCACGATGCGATACTATCACGATGCATCACGATACTTGAATTATTGCGATGCATTGCAATATATTCGACATAGTTCAGTGAAAATGTACCAAAAAAAAGAGGATAACTTAAATATCAGTGTCTGTGTATCTGGGTCGTGTCTTCAACTAATACAGAACTCTGAGCAACTCAATTCATAACTGAATTTATTGAATAACAAAAACAAATAAACCAAACCAATAACAAAAAAAGTGCAGAGGATTTTTTCTAAAACAAAAAATGATGTTCAAACATTTGCCATTTTGGAGGTAGCTACCATCATAACAAACAATACCCTTTCACAAAGAAAAAAGTGCAGAGGATTTATAAAAAAAAAATAAACTAATTAATTTATTAATATAAAATGATTAAATATTAAATTATTAATTAATAATAATCGATTTTTGGCATCAAGAATCGATGCAGTATATTGTGAAAGTTAGTATTGCGATGCATTGTCATGACGATTATTTTGCACACCCCTAGTTGACACCGGCTTGCCTCTGACACTCTCAGCTGACCCCGGTTCGGCTCGCTTTCTGGAGCTCAGGTAATTAGGTCCGGTAACTTCTGTAGAACATTAAATAAAGCTTGTTTTTCTTCTCAAAACAAAACATTTGTCCGAAAGGTGATATAGTTGCGTCCCAAACAGTTGTCAACGAAACATCCAGCAGCGAACTAAGCGATCGCGTATTGTGTCTGACAACTTGTATCACAGAGCACATATCAGCTGTATTAGCCTGATCACTTGTAAACTTCCCCTTGCGGCGGACCGCATCTGCGGTACACTTCCGCTAAAGGTGAACAGGCTGATACAGGTGATATGTGGGGCAAAGCACCGAAGGTGCATGTAGGCCTCAGCATGTAGGCAGCATGCAGGGTTTAACAGGGTCTGACAGGGTCTGACAGGGTCTAACAGTCTGACAGGGTCTAACAGGGTCTGACAGGGTCTAACAGTCTGACACGGTCTGACAGGGTCTGACAGGGTCTAACAGGGTTTAACAGGGTCTAACAGGGTCTAACAGTCTGACGGGGTCTGACAGGTTCTGACAGGGTTTAACAGGGTCTGACAGGGTCTAACAGGGTCTGACAGGGTTTAACAGGGTCTGACAGGGTCTAACAGTCTGACGGGGTCTGACAGGTTCTGACAGGGTTTAACAGGGTCTAACAGGGTTTAACAGGGTTTAACAGGGTCTGACAGGGTCTAACAGTCTGACGGGGTCTGACAGGTTCTGACAGGGTCCGACGGGGTTTAACAGGGTCTGACAGGGTTTAACAGGGTCTGACAGGGTCTAACAGTCTGACAGGGTCTGACGGGGTCTAACGGGGTCTGACAGGTTCTGACAGGGTCTAACAGTCTGACGGGTTCTGACAGGGTCCGACGGGGTTTAACAGGGTCTGACAGGGTCTGACAGAGTCTGACAGGGTCTAACGGGGTCTGACAGGGTCTAACGGGGTCTGACAGGGTCTAACAGGGTCTAACGGGGTCTGACAGGGTCTAACAGGGTTTAACAGAGTCTAACAGGGTCTGTTGGCCAGGCTTCCCAGGCTCCCAGGCTTCCTATGAAGGGTTCCCGAGATATGAGCTCACTTCGGCTAGATCAAAGACACATCAAAGCCAGATCAAAGGTACATTTCTGTGAGCTCATATCTCGGGAACCCTTCATAGGATTATTTTCAAACTTTTCACAGGTATTCTAGTCTGTCCCAGGATTCCCCACAAAAAATTACAGGTCCCCAGCTCAAACCCTCTAGCGCCACCAACAGGTCAAAATTTGGGGGACATTTCTGCTTGTAACTTTTGAACCGTAAGTCCGATTTTCAAAAACACACGTCATCAAATTAGGCTGGGTCACTGCTTGGCCCCACATTGCCGCTTGCAGCTATATTTCCTCTTGTTCTTTTACCCTCTGTTTTATATTGTATATTATACAGACCCCCCAGGATTTCACAGGCATTTTTTGTGATTGTTGTGGGCTAAAATGCCTGAATTTGCGGGAGCTTTTCCAAAAAGTTGCGATGAAAGTTGCGGTGCTTTTAAGGTTTTTGTTGCGGGAGGAAGTGAAAGTTGCGATAAATAGTTGCGATTTTCGCTTTTTGTAATTAAAATTGAGTAATATTTTGAATACTGAGTTATTACTGACAAAGAATAATACAAAGACACAGAGATCACGGATATGGTCCTAAAACAACCTTACCAACATCGAAAATAAATGACTACTAGGAGGGGAACTGTTTCGCGCGGACTTTTGCTGTTATTTTAGTGGGCAAATGGCGCCGCAGACATGTTTCTTTGCCAATTCCCAGAGCGCGCGGCTCGGAGCGTGGCCCGAAGGGCATGTGCGTCACACATTTCGACAGTACACCGGCGCGACGACTGCTGTCCCACTTCTTTTTTGTCCCATGCGCAGTTAACACGCGGTCCGAAGACCGCAGTCGTTAAGTGGTCCGCGGACTGCAGTCGGGGCTGAGCAAGTGTGCACCTCCTTGACTGCAGTCTGAGCCCCCTTCGGGCCGCGCTCCGAGCTGTGCGCTCTGGGAACTGGGGACACGGCCGCAGTTTCGTTTTGTCACACGGAAGTAAAGCAGAATGTTGCGGCTTCCAAACTCAAACCTTTTAGCCGCCGAGAATATGAGGTTGGGTCCTATGGCTCGCAGATTTGTGACGCGCAAAGAGGAGGCTATGGTGACAGATACGCTGAGATCCAGATCTGCGTTTTGTGCATTTATTACAAAAAGAGCGCACACAGCTATGACAGCGCAGCAGGATGAAATGGAACTCATGAAAACCAGCAGGATGAACAGATTAACGTAAAAGATGAATGAATGGTTTGCGTTCAACAAAAAATACGGCTACACCCCAACCCTGACTCTCTCCTGTGTGTGACAGGTGAGCGCGCGCTTTTACACGCACACACTTCCGTACGTGCACACACCCACACTCACGTGACCCACCGCCTCTGCCGCACACACACACACAAACGCACCGTGCACCTCATCTCAGTTATGTCTCCTACACAGAAGGAAGTTGGTCGGCGTTCAATACGTCGCCGATGATTGGTCAAAATTAGTAAAAATTGCGGGAAAGTTGCGGTGATTGGTCAAAATTGCAACACCGCCCTGAATTCGCGGGGATTGGCTGAAGTTGCGTTGAAGTTGCAAATCGCAACATCGCGAATTCCTGGATGGTCTGATTATATTTGTTGAGTGAGCAGTTTCCCTTGTGGATCAATAAAGTTTGTCCAAGTCTGATACATCTAATATAGGATAAATTACCTTAAAAGTTTCAAATACAGTGACATTTGCATTATTATTATAATCATTATTCAGGATTTTTATTTTGACCAGGGATTACGTTTGTACAGTTTACAGTTATTCTCAGTATGAGGCCCTGCGTTATGTGAAAGCTCAGAACCCCCTGAGCTGCAGAGGCTGCACTAGCACTGATTCATGACTGGCTGCAGGTGCTGGGGTTTAGGTAGTGACCATCCAGATCAGAGAGAGCCATTTTAGGTTTAAACACACTTTGGATTTCAACATTGAAATCCAAATGAGAGACTCATATGAAGCTCATTCTGCTTTCTGATTGAATAATTGTCTTGAACCAAAACACCAAATTCTAACAACTTTGCATCCTGTCCAATGTTTTTGTAACTAAGAATAAATCGATATTACCATTGCTAGCAGAAAGAGCTATTTGCTTGAACATGTTTATTTCATATCAAGGGACACTGTTAGGTTGTGTTTATGAAATCAAAACTCCAAATTGTACATACATTTCCTTTTTAAAAAGTGTCCTCTTTCTGTGTGCATCCCCCTAGACGAGGAATGGCGTTACGGTGGCCCCAACCTCACCTCTCTGGAGCTGGTGGATTACCCAGAGGCCATCCTTCCTGAGAGCGCTCTGGACAATCTGTCCTCTCTAAAATCTCTCACCGTCAGATACAAGTCCATCCACCAGGGCCTCGAGTGCAGACTCAAGCACTGGCTCTCCCCCCTCACACAGCTGCAGGACCTCACCATTGCAGGTAACACGCACCAGGGACCTAAGACCAGGACTAGGACCAGGGACTAGGACCAGAGACTAGGACCAGGGACAGAGATGTGCTTTTAATGCTCAAAAATGCATTGTCAGCAGAAACAGTAGCCACATTAGCAATTTCACCTGTAGTTGTAGCATTAGCGTAGCCACATTGACAGTCTCAATCTTCTTTGATTGCAGGAGGCCATGCGATCTCAAACTATGCGTGTTCCATCCCCCCCACGGTGACCCGGCTGACACTGCGTTTGACCCTGACGCTAAAGGACCTGGAGATCATCTCACCCAGAGTCCCAGGCCTCATGCACCTCGATATAGAACAGAACCGCTCCAGTGGCTTCCTCTGTAGGCGGATTCCAGCACTGTTCCCCCACCTCAGGACGCTGCGGTTAAGGTCAGTGCTCACAGGGTTAACATGCAAAGAGTCTGAGGGACTTTTTTTTCCAGATAAGCAAATTCTGTTACTCCATCCATTTTCTTCCCCTTATCCGGGGCCGGGTCACGGGGGCAGAAATCCAAGCAGGGACTCCCAGACTTCCTTCACTCCGGACACAACCCCAAGGCGTTCCCAGGCCAGTGGAGAGACATAAGCCATGTCCCAATTCCCAGAGTGCACGGTTTGGAGCGTGGTTTGAAGGGGGCTCAGACTGCAGTCAAGTCTGTGCATACAGTGCCGTGAAAAAGTATTTGCCCCCTTCCTGATTTCTGTGTTTTTTGCATATTTATCACTCAAAACATTGTCAGATCATCAAACCAATTTTAATATCACACAGAAACAACCCAAGGAAAGACAAAATTCAGTTTTTGAATGATGATTCCATTTATTAGTGCACAAAAAAAATCTAAACCTATCTGGCCCTATGTGAAAAAGTAATTGCCCCCCCTTGTTAAATCACAAACTAACTGTGACTAACCACAGTTTTGAGAAAACTTAGTTCAGTTCTACATGCCACACCCACACCTGATTGTCACCACCTGTGTTGAATCAAGAAATCACTTAAATAGTTCCTGTCAAACAAAGTGAAGTTGGCTACAACATCTCAAGAACAAACACATCATGCCACGATCCAAAGAAATTCAAGAACAAATGAGAAAAAAAGTGATAGAAGTCTATAATTCAGGAAAAGGTTACAAAGCCATTCCCAAAGCTCTGGGGCTCCAGCGAACCACTGTCAGAGCCATTATTCAAAAATGGAGGAAACTGGGAACAGTTGCAACCCTTCCCAGGAGTGGTCGACCAACTAAGATTACTCCAAGAGTGCGACGACGGCTCATTCAGGAAGTCACAAAAGAACCTAGACGCACATCGAAAGAACTACAGGCCTCGTTGGCCTCAGTTAAGGTCAGTGTTCATGACTCCACCATTAGAAAAACACTGGCCAAAAATGGCATCCATGGAAGAGTTCCCAGGAGAAAACCACTGCTTTCACAAAAGAACACAAAGGCTCGTCTCACCTTTGCCAAAAAGCACCTTGATGACCCTCAAGACTTTTGGAGAAACATTTTGTGGACCGATGAGTCTAAAATTGAACTTTTTGGAAGGTCTGCAGCCCGTTTCATCTGGCGTAAAAATGGCACAGCATTTGATAAAAAGAACATGGTGCCCACAGTAAAGCATGGTGGTGGCAGTGTGATGGTCTGGGCCTGCTTTGCTGCCTCAGGACCAGGACAACTTGCTGTGATTGACGGAAAAATGAATTCTGCTGTTTACCAGAAGATCCTGAAGGAGAATGTCCGGCCATCAGTTCGTGCCCTCAAACTCAAGCGCTCTTGGATCATGCAACAGGACAATGATCCAAAACACACCAGCAAGTCCACCTCTGAATGGCTCAAAGAAAACAAAATTAAGGTTTTGGAGTGGCCAAGTCAAAGTCCGGATTTAAATCCGATTGAGATGCTGTGGTGTGACCTTAAACGGGCAGTTCATACAAGAAAACCCTCCAATATGGCAGAATTGAAACAATTCTGCATAGAAGAGTGGGCCAAAATCCCTCCCCAGCGGTGTGAAAGACTCATCACCAATTATCGCAAACGTTTGGTTACAGTTATTGCTGTCAAAGGAGGCTCAACTGGCTATTAGATTAAGGGGGCAATTACTTTTTCACATAGGGCCAGATAGGTTTAGATTTTTTTTGTGCACTAATAAATGGAATCATCATTCAAAAACTGAATTTTGTCTTTCCTTGGGTTGTTTCTGTGTGATATTAAAATTGGTTTGATGATCTGACAATGTTTTGAGTGATAAATATGCAAAAAACACAGAAATCAGGAAGGGGGCAAATACTTTTTCACGGCACTGTATGAGTGCGCGAAGCGTGCATTTTCACGCAGTTAGTCC
>JAVJIX010000242.1:865000-960000 GCA_036785185.1 Paratrypauchen microcephalus
TGTCATTCGGGCTTGAGAAATGTAGTAGGATGGTGACCAAGCGAGGGAAGGTAGTCCACACAGAGGGGGTCTCACTCCCAGAGGGAACAATAACAGACATTTTATTGCTTGTAATTGTATTGATCTGTGCCGCTGTCTTGGCCAGGACTCCCTTGAAAAAGAGATTATTAATCTCAATGGGACTTTCCTGGTTAAATAAAGGTTAAATTAAAAAAAAAAAAAAAATTGAGAACAGTTACAAGTACCTTGGTATCCCACAAGCAAATGGCAACCTTGAAGAGGCAACAAGGAAAGCGGCTACAGCCAAATACCTGCAACGAGTAAGGCAAGTCCTAAGAAGTCAGCTCAATGGCAAGAACAAGGCCCAGGCAATAAACAGCTATGCCCTGCCAGTGATCAGAACCCAGCAGGAATCATAAGCTGGCCAAAGGAGGAGATACAGACCACAGACGTTAAGACACCAAAGCTCCTGACCATGCATGGAGGGTTCCATCCCAAATCCAGCACCCTGAGACCTTACCAGGGAGGCTGAGGAGTGTGATTCCCCTCTAATTGGAACACACCCTCCGGTCCCCCATCTTAAACCACCCAGGTCTGCCAGTCCCTAGGTACTGTCCCAGACAGTTTTTTTTTTTTTCTTTTTTTTTCTTTTTTTTTGAATGGTAAAAAAAAAATCTACTTACTATTTTACAAAAGTGAAAATTTGTAAACTTCACTATAACGTAATGTAAATTTGGTTTATACTCAACCAATATTATTAAGCTTTTTAAATCGGCAAGAACGAAAAAAAAAAGTTCTACAGTCTCCATGGGGTGCTCGAGTGTTCAGTGTTGTGAAATGCAATATAGTCTGTGTGAAGAAAACACGTTTTTTGCCGCAGGTTTTTGCGCCGTGAGCCGGAGAAGGACCTGCTGAACCTGCACCGTCTGAAGCACCTGGAGAGATTGGACCTGTTTGTGGACAGCTGCTGTCTGAATGGGGATTACTGGCCCACGCCCATCATCAAGACTGTAATCGAACAACTGCAAGAACTCACCCAGAACAGAGTCAAAGTCTACACCCAGAGGTCTCCGAGAGACCTGCTGCGAGACTGTGACTGTGTGTGTGAGGACTGAAGGGGAGAGGCCTACGACTCCACTGTACAGAGGGCAGGCCTAACACTCCCTTGCCACAACCATACGAAGAGGGAGAAGCTTGAGGTGCACCTGTACTTGGAGGGAGGGACTTAAGATGCATTTGCACAAAGCGCTTTTGCTGAACTGGAAACTATTTTTTTGTAGATATTTAGTTGGCTAAATAGAATTCTCATTTGTTTGATTAAAGAGAATATGTTTACAACACTTCACAGCTCTCAAAATTATAAATATCTCTTCGTATTAAATATGTTTTAGGGCTGAATGACGATCGCATTTTGTCTGATAATTCTTGCATTTATTTAGCGATTACATTTGTGGTAATGCGGTTCAACAGTGACAGCTCTAGGGCAAGTCATCATTTTAAAGGTCCCATGGCATGAAATTTTCACTTTCTGAGGTTTTTGAATGTTAATGTGAGCTCCCCTACCCTGTTTAGCCCCCCCCCCCATGGTTAAAAGTTGTGAAATGTCTAAACTGAGCATTTGCGATCCTTTTCTGCGTTACAAAAAATCGGAGCTCAAACGGGCGATTTTGAACAAGGAAACTTATTGACGTCAGACCGAAAAAAGAAATGCAAATGCAGTTCCACCCCCGTCTGTCTGTACTCAGCGTCTCTGTAAATCACGCCCAGAGAGTTTGGACTGCGAATGCGCTAGGCAATGCGAAATGTGTTTTTTTATTTGCCTGGAGGCACGTCCGAGTGTTTCTAGGCTCGGAAGTCCTTTATCTGAGCCTCTGGACCTTTGAACAGCAGTGGTTTAATTTTATTTTATGTGGAAATGTGTTTATTTTTCAATGGAACGCTTCTCATCTCTTCTCCGCGCAAAAACACGGAAATGGATCAGCTGAGAGCAGAGAGTTTGGCCACACCCCCACCCTCTACTATAGGCCAGCTCTTTTCTCATTTGCATTCAAGCAACAACGCCCAGAATAAAGTGTTTGAGAGAGATATTTATGACTCTTTCTCATCTCATCTCTGTTTCTCATGCACCGAGTGTTGATTTTGAAGAAGGATTCATTTACAGTATTAGGGAACCATTAAAGATCCCATGACATGGTACTTCTTGATGCTTTTATATGGCTCCTTAATGGTTCCCTAATACTGTAAATGAATCCTTCTTCAAAATCAACACTCAGTGCATGAGATATGACTCTGACAGTCTTCATGAGGCTAGATATGTGTCTAAAATGCTTTATTGTGGGTGTTGCTCCTTCAGTGCAAATGAGAAGGACAGAGAGATTGGCTAAGGAGCGGGGGGCCGGGTTTCCCCCGCAGCTCGGCACCGCTCTCTGCTCTCTTCCATGTTTTACACAGGAAGACAGATGAGAGACTTTGCAATGAAAAAAAGCATATTTACACAGAAAATAAAATTAAACCACTGGTATTTCAGAGGTCCAGAGGGTCGGGTAAGGGACTTGTGAGCCTAGAAACACTCGGACGTGCCTCCAGGCAAATAAAAAACCGCATTTCGCATTGTAGCTCATTCACAGTCCAAACTCTATGGGCGGGATATACAGGGACGCTGAGCGGAGACGGAGGGAGGGGCTGGAGCTGCATTTGCCGATCTGACGTCAAAAAGGTGCCTTGTCCGAACTCGCCCGTTTGAACACTGGTTTTTTGTAACGCAGAAAAGGATCGCAAATGCTCAGTTTAGACATTTCGCAACTTTTAGCCATGGGGGGGTAAACGGGGTAGGGGAGCTCACATTAACGTTCAAAAACCTCAGAAAGCGAAAATTTCATGCCATGGGACCTTTAAGGAGCCATATAAAAGCATCAAGAAGTACCATGTCATGGGATCTTTAATTTAAAAAGTAAATCTGAAACATATTTTGCCCCATTTACTACTTTGTTTTTAAATTTATGGGTAATTTTTTTTTTTTCAGACTCAGGGCTGTAAAGTTGCTGTATTGTCTTTTTGACTGAGAAATTTAATGATAAAATTGCAAATGCCATTGAATGTGGTCAGACTGAGAATCTGCTCTTGTCATAATATCAACTCTATACTAAGGAATACAGATTTGGATACTACAATCATAATAAACTCTATTTCAATAATAGACTGTAATTTTCAACATTAAATAGTATTTTCTGGGGGGTGCTAGTGAGCACCAGATGGAGTAGACTCGTTTTTGCTGAGCTCCTCTCCATGATGTAATATATTTTGATATTTCATCTAGAATACGACAGTTTACCCGACCTTTTGTTAATTTAATCGACTATTAATAGTAGGAGGATGGGAAAATCGAAGGCAGAACGTGGAAAACGGGATAAAGATGAGACGGCAACACAGTCTTCGCCAACGCTAACACCAGCAGGCACTGTAGGGTTGCCAACCGTCCCTTGAAAAACGGAATCGTCCCGTATTCAGAAACAAAACTGCGCATCCCGTATTGAGCTAAAAAGGGACGCACTTTGTCCCATATTTCCATGTGAATCAAAAATAGTGTCAGTGCCCAATACTTCGATCTACCAGTCGACTGGTGGCGAATACTACACCGGTCTTGGCCTCGAGATGAGTGCAATCATTACAGCCGCTGCCGTTAGCAATAAACTTTTACCGGTGTGAGGGACCGCGCGGGGCTTCTCACTGCAGCCTGCGCGCTGCAGCCTTCTCGCTGCAGCCTGCTCGCTGCAGCCTGCTCACTGCAGGCTGCTCACTGCAGGCTGCTCACTGCAGGCTGCTCACTGCAGCCTGCTCGGCTGGAGCAGCAGACACCACGCGCGCCGCCAGCGCACGCAGCTTGTTCGCTACAGCGTGTACCTTCACCTCACGTCCTTTTCACTCACTCTTCCCCGCGTATAGTGCACACAGGCTCCTCCTCAATGCCTTTGATTAGAAGAGCAAGACGAAATGCAAAGCAAAAACTAATCTAGATTTATGTTACAGCGTCCGCACAGAGCAGGTCTACAGCACAGAGCAGGTCTACAGCACAGAGCAGGCGTACAGCACAGAGCAGGCCTACAGCACAGAGCAGGTGTACAGCACAGAGGTCTACAGCACAGAGGTCTACAGCACAGAGCAGGCCTACAGCACAGAGCAGGCCTACAGCACAGAGCAGGCGTACAGCACAGAGCAGGTCTCCAGCACAGAGCAGGTCTCCAGCACAGAGCAGGTCTCCAGCACAGAGCAGGTCTACAGCACAGAGCAGGCCTACAGCACAGAGCAGGTCTCCAGCACAGAGCAGGCGTACAGCACAGAGCAGGTCTCCAGCACAGAGCAGGTCTCCAGCACAGAGCAGGTCTCCAGCACAGAGCAGGTCTACAGCACAGAGCAGGCCTACAGCACAGAGCAGGTCTACAGCACAGAGCAGGTCTACAGCACAGAGCAGGTCTACAGCACAGAGCAGGCGTACAGCACAGAGCAGGCGTACAGCACAGAGCAGGCGTACAGCACAGAGCAGGCGTACAGCACAGAGCAGGTCTACAGCACAGAGCAGGCCTACAGCACAGAGCAGGTCTCCAGCACAGAGCAGGTCTCCAGCACAGAGCAGGCGTACAGCACAGAGCAGGCGTACAGCACAGAGCAGGCGTACAGCACAGAGCAGGCCTACAGCACAGAGCAGGCCTCCAGCACAGAGCAGGTCTCCAGCACAGAGCAGGCGTACAGCACAGAGCAGGCGTACAGCACAGAGCAGGCGTACAGCACAGAGCAGGTGTACAGCACAGAGCAGGTCTCCAGCACAGAGCAGGTCTACAGCACAGAGCAGGTCTACTGTGACATGTGGTTGAATTTTGCATAATAAAAGTGCACAAATGCACAAATCTGTCACATCCATTTGGTAAATGTGCAGAGGTAAATCCCACTACAAAACCAGTAAGAGAATGTGACTCCAGGTAGGAAGTTGAAAAAACAGGTTAAAAAACAAAAATCAAAGAAGGGGTTCTCAAACTGTGGGTGAGGGTCCAAAAACGGGGCACAGAGTGTTTAAGTGCAGTACAGTTTGCTTGGCTTATTTTAAGATTAAAATGAACATTCATCAGATAAAATGGAGATAGATTTATGAAAACGTATTTATGTGAGTCAGCCTTTTCCCACATGAAGATCATTAAGCCCAAGTATCGTTCCACCATGACTGATGATCATTTAGAAGTGAGCTTGAGTCTGGCTGTCAGCAGCTACTGTCCAGACTACACATCCCGAGCTGATTCCATCCAGTACAAGTCACATTCTGTGAGAAGGTCGTGCAAAGTGGGATCATCAAGAGGGAGAGGGAATCCCCCCCCCCCCAAAAAAATGGGTGGTTGACATCTTGGTTTTTATTGGCTAGAATGACCCCAGATTGCATCTCAGAGCATCTAGAGTTCAAAAATTTTCCAGGGGGGGCATGCCCCCGGACCCCCCTAGCTTTTCAGTGACTTTCAGCTTTTTTCCATTACTTGTCACTTTCATCCCTGTTTATATTAATTTATACAGCATTAAGTTAAGCAGGACAGATATTTCTTTTATTCTGTTAATTTTTGTTATTTTGTATTAAAAATAAATTGCTGATAATTATTTATTTTCCCTGTGTTCATAGCACTCAAATGTGCATCTAATTCAATTCACGTTTGAGTCAAATGGTTAAAAAGTCGCTTCACACATACAAAAAAGGGCTAAAAAGATTCACAACACCACGAAGGATGACGGCAATCGGGCCGGCCGGTCCTGCCAATGAGGTGTCCCTTATTTATTTTTCAGGGAGTTGGCAACCCTAACTGTGGACCAAGTGGATTCCAGAGACAACGATACAGAGTCGGGCAGCATTCTTTTGGCGATCGAGAACATGAACAAAACCATGACTGACAGATTCGACGCATTAGAGGCAACCCTTGCATCTAGGGTGCCCACCGACATGAAACGGGAAAGGAGGACAAAGGCCCTAAAGTGAGGACCCCTTGTTTTTGTTTTGTTTTCCCTGAGGGGGGGGGCTGTTGTAATGCTGGATATTCTAAGCTGCGCGCCTGCACAATTGCGCACTGCTCGCACATTCTCACTGCACAAGAAAACTTATGCAGCGCACTGTAAATCAGGGATGAAAGAGCTTTTAGCGGATCTCCGCTTTTTATTCAGCCGTGGGGTCTTTTTTTTTTTATATCTGCAGAGTGCGAGCCGCGGGGGGGGGTGCATTTGGGACGTTGCGCACAGGGGTCCAAGGAGCGCTCAGGGAGTTAGTGTGTTTGCTCAGACACATTAAAAATTCCAAGTATTACTAGTCGCAATAGAATAATATTTTTGTCTGTAGGGAAACAAGGAGCAGACCACCGGCTCATTGAGCTGACGCCCATGTGATCCCCGGACTGCACTCAGGGCTGAGCGAGTATGCACCGCCTCGACTGCAGACTGAAACCACACTCCGAGCCGTGCACTTTCTGAATTGGGAAACGGCGAACATCGCAGAGTAGCAAGTGTAAATAATGGGTGGGCATTTATGACGATTTATGCAACGGTGGCCGACAAGGGTCCGAAAGGAGGACAAAATGTAAAAAAGGAGGACATGTGACAGACGGCCGGACAGACAGCTCTAAAACCGGACTGTCCGGACGAAATCCGGACGAATGGTCACCCTACCATCCAGTCAAGCATCACTGGTGAGTCTTGGCCACCGAGTGACCACAATCGAGGAGGCTAACTCCAGCCATGATACCCGCCTCTTAAAAGTCGAACAAGCTTGCATCGAACTACAGAAGGAAAACCGTGCACTGCACGCTCCAGGCGTCAAAATATTAAAATCGTTGGCCTACCTGAAAAGGTGGAGGG
Organism: Paratrypauchen microcephalus; assembly: GCA_036785185.1. Taxonomy (NCBI): domain Eukaryota; kingdom Metazoa; phylum Chordata; class Actinopteri; order Gobiiformes; family Gobiidae; genus Paratrypauchen; species Paratrypauchen microcephalus. Next base: position 871,877 of record JAVJIX010000242.1, read on the forward strand.
AAGGCGTCCAGTGGACTTTTTGGAGAAATTCATCCCTGGACTGTTAGGTGCCAATAATTTTCCAAAGCCGGTTATGGTGGATCGAGCTCATCGCCTGGGGAGTAGATCTGATGAGGAGGACTGCGCGTCATGATAGCCAAGATCCACCACTTCCAAGTCCAGGAGAAAATACTACAACTATCTTGCCAACGGTTTCCTTTGAAATTCAATGAGAGGGCGATTCATATTTTCCCTGATTTTCCTGCGGAGGTGATCAAACAACGTGAAGCTTTTGAAGGAGTTCATGACCGGCTGAAGGAGGCTGGTCAGGGGTCAGCTTCCTTTATCCAGCCCAGCTCAGAGTTACCAGGGGAAAATCGGAGGAAGTTTTCTCCACGCCGCAAGAAGCTGTGCAGTTTGCAAAGACATTGACTTGAGTGCAAGTGCAGTGCACGTTTTGATACATTATCTGGTGTGTAAGCTTGTTACAGTTACAGGTAGGGACACCTTTTTCTTTTTCCCAAATCATTGCTTTTTGGAGAGAGAGCTTAGGGCTATTTACTTAAGTTAAACTTTCCTTTGTTATGGTCCGGCAGCCTCGATGCTTGTTTGAGGGAAACGTGCTTTCACTTTGTTTGGGAAAGTGAGGGGAGGGGGGGTATACTTGTTTTTTTTACTTGGTTCTTTTTTATGTTGTGTTCAATGTTTAAGGGCGGCATGTATACTTTCACTGTGCTTAGACATGCATAGCTCTTCTTAAGAGGTGGTGGCACTGGGATTACTTTTACTAGCTGGAATGGGTTGGGGCATGGGGCCATTAAAAGGGCAAAAGTATTCTCTCATTTGAAGTCTTTAGCTGCAGACATTGTTTCTGCAGGAAACTCATATCAAGCCAACTAGAGCAAAGTTGCTCAGGTGCAGATGGGTCAGTCACATTTTTCAGTTCACATTTTGTAGTAAATCTCGTGGAGTCCTAGTTAGCAAAAAATATTCCATTTAGGCATGTTTCTACTATTTGTGACCCTAATGGTAGATATCTCATGGTGACAGGACACATTTACTCATACCATGTTACACTTTTAAATATCTATGGTCCCAACTTTGATGACCCAAGCTTTTTCAGTAAAGTCTTTAATCTACTGCCTAATCTTTCAGATACAAATGTGATTGTAGGGGGTGACTTCAATTGTGTGATTGACAATTACCTGGACAGATCTCAACTAACTCGGTTACCTTCTGCTACCTCTGCAACTTTAAAGAATTTAATGTTATCTATGCATCTTGTTGACATATGTGTCAACATATGTGTCATATGTGTGTTAGACACAGGGTCTAACCAGCACTAGAACCAGAGCTGACGAAGCCTCTCGGATGAGCGGCCAAACCTTTTCAACCAAACAAACTTTGTCCAGTTGAAAAATTGAACTTCTCCTTTGATCATGGATTCTACCTGGACGACTGAGGGACTTTTCATGCATCTTTGTTAAGGTATTTTCTGAACAGGTGGACTGTGCCACCCAGTCTTTGAAGAGTGCCTGGGAAGAGGAGTTGAATATCCAGATTGATGATATTGTCTCGGGGGGGGGGAGGTCTCAGTAGAATACAACATTGCTGAATTAATACTAGACTCCACATTATCCAGTTTAAGGTCATGCATAGACTCCATTACTCTAAAACTAAACTGCATACAATTTATCCCACTGTTTCCCCTTTATGTCAGAGATGTAAATCTGCAGATGGAACCTTGGCCCACCTTTTCTGGTCCAAAACTGTATGACTTTTGGTGCAGTGTATTTCAGTGTTCTCTGAAATGTACGATTTTCAAGCCTGACCCACAGGTGGCACTGTTTGGATACTCAATGTTTCTGTTGTCAAAAAGCGTGCGTGTACAACACACAATTATGTATGGACAACACACAATTATGTATGGAATGGTAATTGCAAAAAGACTCATTTTAATGCTCTGGAAGTGAGAGGCAGTGCCACTTTTCAAGATGTGGCTATCTGAACTCACATCTCTGTTGCACTTGGAGAAAATCAGATATAATCTGTCCAACAATCTCAGAATTCTATAGGATTTGGCAGCCATTCCTGGACCATCTTGAGTTTAATGGAGACCTTGAAACAATGTAACAAGCTACTCACCTCTCCCTTCCTTTTTTATTTGTCTGTGCACTAGTGAGGACAGGTCATTGTCTTAGTTTGTTTTGAGTGTTTTCTCTTTTTAACTTTCTTGTTACTCTTTTATTCTTTATTTTTAAATTTTGAAATGTGTTAATTTCTGACTATTTGTACATAACATTCTTGAAAAAAATCTAAAACATTGTTGGAAAAAAAAAAGAAAAAAAAAGGTATTTTCTTTTCTATTCCCATGTGGCCTTGTGTGTGCTCCCTCAGTGGTCCAGGTGGGTTCCCTAGTGGTCCAGGTGGGGTCCATAGTGGTCCAGGTGGGGTCCATAGTGGTCCAGGTGGGGTCCATAGTGGTCCAGGTGGGGTCCATAGTGGTCCAGGTGGGGTCCATAGTGGTCCAGGTGGGTTCCATAGTGGTCCAGGTGGGTCCCATAGTGGTCCAGGCGGGTTCCCTAGTGGTCCAGGCGGGTTCCATAGTGGTCCAGGTGGGTTCCATAGTGGTCCAGGTGGGGTCCATAGTGGTCCAGGTGGGTTCCATAGTGGTCCAGGCGGGTTCCATAGTGGTCCAGGCGGGTTCCATAGTGGTCCAGGCGGGTTCCATAGTGGTCCAGGTGGGTTCCCTAGTGGTCCATGGGCGTATACTTGTCTGTGTGTTGTTCTATTTGATCTTGAGCTGTATCAGAACATTCTAAAGACATTCAGGAAAGGTTCACTTCTGTCCTGTCAATGGGACTTTCTTATCAGTAGTTTTAGTATCTTTTTTGACAGCCCTACTATCAACTTTTGATTTGTCACAAAATATGATTCATACAAAAGTACTGTACATTTCTTAGGATTTTATCATTTTTCTCTGATAAAACTACTCAAGGTTAGATTTTTGAAGTACAGCCTGGTGGTTATAGTCCTCACAGCAAGATGTTCCCTGGTTCGATTCCCAGATTGTGTTTGCATGTTCAAACACAGGTTTAACCCAGAGACTCGAGGATGTGTTAATTACAGAATGTTTTTCATAAAAACAGAAGCAATTTTGATTTGTTACATTATTTTATTGAAATCATCATAAATTAAAGTTTGTTATTAAACTAAACTCGCCCTTCAAACCTGATTGGTCTGTCCACATCTGAGATTCTGGGCCTTCAAAATGTCTGAAAATATTTACAAAAATATTTCATATCAAAGGTAGTCGTCCTGCATTAGGGGCCACAGTGGTTCAGTCAGTGCCCTCAATGGAGAGGGTTGCTGATTCAATTCTCACTGTATCCATCCCATAGTTTTTGTGCATTTAAGAGACTTTAAAATGTAATGTCCAAAATAATTACTGCATTTCAACTCATTTGGTTTGGAGTAGCAGACAGGAGCAACGCTAGACACACACTTGGCGATACTTCGAACCTTTTTAATGGGAAAAATCTAATCGACCTATTGCTGTGGATTTTTTTTTTTTTTGTCATTTTTTGGCCCAGAACCAAACAATCATCCAATTGGATTTGTTCAGTTTGTTGATGCATGTGAGTCATCAGCCACCTCATCTTCTCTCACTTCACATTAACACAGTTCATTGATTCTGCAGAAATCCCACATGTTTTTAAGTGATATTTTTCTTTTTTCCTTGTAAGCAGCCATATTTGCTTCGATACAGTTGGACCATTTGTGTCCCTGATTGGCTAATCCACCTGTCAATCACACACATCTGAACTCTGGGAAATTTACCAGTGACTAGACCCACATCTTCCGAAAGTGTTCAAGTGTTCAAGTGTTCAAGTGTTCAAGTGTTCAAGTGTTCAAGTGTTCAAGTGTTCAAGTGTTCAAGTGTTCAAGTGTTCAAGTGTTCAAGTGTTCAAGTGTGTGTTCTGAATCCCAGGGAAGGAAAACTCCAATGATGATTTTATACAAAAGAAAGTTGAAATTGTAAAAACGAGGAATTAGACACTACTAAAATGTATGTGTAGATTTAATTTGTTTGTCATATTAACTTGTCTTAATCATTCATAAATAAATGAAATGCTCCTATCTGCATCTCCAAGTATTTGAAAATTAATTAAAACTTATTCAAGATTGCAGCCTCACCACCTCAGAAAGGAACTTTACTTTTTGAGCTTAACAAAACTAAAATATTGCTATGGAAGACATTCATAACCCCTTTTCCCCATATGTACAATTTTATTTTCAACAGTTGTAAACATTCTATCCGCCTCCAGCAAAACAGGGCAAACAATGGCGCCCCCTAGTGTTCCATCAGTGTCAGTAGTCATTTTAAAGCTTTGTCCGGAAGATCCCATAGTCAGGCTTTAATACACGTTTTTGAAATTTGAGTAATGTTTCGCTTGAGTGCTGAACAAAAACATGCTTTATTTCAATAGACTGCGTTCATGTTATCGAATTAGATGATGTCATTTCAGATGGAGGGCAGGGGCCTGGAGGGCAGGGGCCTGGAGGGCAGGGGCCTGGAGGGCAGGGGCCTGGAGGGCAGGGGCCTGGAGGGCAGGGGCCTGGAGGGCAGGGGCCTGGAGGGCAGGGGCCTGGAGGGCAGGGGCCTGGAGGGCAGGGGCCTGGAGAACTCTTGTGGGAGATTTACTGTTTTTGAAAAATCTGCAAACTTAATTTCACAAATGTTGAACCTCATTTGTTAAAGGTGCACTGCGCAACTTTTCTAGTGGAGGCCCCATGTTATTGCGTTGCCTGGAATGAGCCATGCTATGACATTAAAATGATCTATAGCATTTATTGATTACGGCTGTTTCTATAGCTCAAAAATAGTCATTCTCTCTGTGAATAGGGCGACCTGTAATGTAACCTAGTCGTCTCCCTTGAAATAGATGGGTTTAACCTCTACCATGGAACATTCTAGACAAAGCAAAAACATCTTCATGAAAAAAAGCAAGTGGAGGACAATCCATCAGAAAGTTACATAGTGGACCTAAGGACTTGTCATATTAATCGTATGGCTTCAACTTCTTTCAACTGAAAATCATGTGTTTGGGTTAAGTAACAGTACCACTTTATCAATCTATTGTTACTGACAGAGAAGACGCTGGACTTTGTGCCAGTTTTTGTTTTGTGCCGATAGTGCCAGTAATGATAGAGATGTGAACCATGAACCAAGTCAACAAATCTGCAATGTGACAGTTCCACAGCAAACTGAGGATTCTGACCCGTCTCCAGCTCTGTTTTAAGATAGAGAGATTCTACAATGTGTTCATATCACATGAACACAACTTACTGAACTGTTGAAGTGCTCCTCTGCATTTTTAAAGTCCATACATCTTCAGTGGACTTTCACCATCACCAGCAGAATGTGAGATTCCAAGTTACTACCGAAAAGGAGAGGTTTCCAGATTACTTTTGGACATAAAACGTGAAAAATGCAATTTTGTTGAAAAAAGCCTAAAATGGGAGCTTAAATTGTCTTTAGTTTAAATGAGTTTCTATGGTGAAAAAGTTAAGATAATCCATCCAATGACAAAGTAAAACAGGAACACGGGGTAGACCACCAGTGCTTTGCGATTGGGAGGTTGGCTGTCCGCAAGGAAAGCAGTCGACGCAAATGTGGACCACCCAAAGGAGGCACTGACCACTAGGAGACGCACTGCGAAGCTCACAGCGTTGTTGGCCAGGAGCAGGACGAGGCGGCAGACAACTAAAGCTGCAGTGAGGGGCATTATGCAGTAACCAAGAACACACAGGCTCTGGAAGAATGACAGCGTGCCACCGAGGAGCTTTGAGTTTAAGGTGATGACGATGGAGCCGACCCACACGATCACAAACACCTGAGGAGAGGAAAGAGTATGGCAAATGTTGATCATTTCTATGAGTAACTAGACCCAGGAACTCATTGTATTATAACAAAAATCTGTATTGACAATATTCATTTTGGCTGTATTAAATATTATATCCCTGTAGAATGCCATGATATCATGAAATGACTCTTAATGAAATCATTTAGATTTTTCACAGTGTCTTTTGTGGATAGGAAAGATGTCTCTGATTGTGCTTTTCTCCCACCTGGACTGCAATAAAACATGGTATTAAAATTTGGACTTGAAACTTGACATGAAAACCAGAAATAAGTCTGGACTAGAACAGGACCAAACCCAGGATCAAACCAGGACAAGTGTGATGAACTTGTTGAAATCCAGGACTAACTAACTATCACCTCATAACTAGTTCTTACTAGGGGTGGGTATTGGCAAAGAAGTCATGATTCAATTCGAATCACGATTCATATGCCACGATGCGATACTATCACGATGCATCACGATACTTGAATTATTGTGATGCATTGCAATATATTCGACATACTTCAGTGAAAATGTACCAAAAAAAAGAGGATAAGTTAAATATCAGTGTCTGTGTATCTGGGTCGTGTCTTCAACTGATACAGAACTCTGAGCAACTCAATTCAGAACTGAATTTATTGAATAACAAAAACAAATAAACCAAACCAATAACAAAAAAAGTGCAGAGGATTTTTTCTAAAACAAAAAATGATGTTCAAACATTTGCCATTTTGGAGGCAGCTCCATCATAACAAACAATACCCTTTCACAAAGAAAAAAGTGCAGAGGATTTATAGAAAAAATAAACGTATAATTTATGTATTTATTATATAATAATTTTATAATTTATTATACAATAAAATAATTTATATAATTAATTAATTATGAATTAATAAAAATAGATTTTTGGCATCAAGAATCGATGCAGTATATTGTGAAAGTTAGTATCGCGATGCGTTGTCATGACGATTATTTTGCACAGCCCTAGTTCTTACCTCTGCAAACTGTGGCCCTCCCTGCTCCTGTGTGTCAGATGCCCCTCCCTGCAGCAGTAGAGCCAGAGTCACACAGAGCAGCAGAGGCCCCCATAGGTCCCAGTCTCTGAGCAGCGCTGAGCTTCTCTTTGGATATAACACATGGACGAACTTATTCCCCACCGCTCTCAGGTCTCTCAGAACAGTCTCCTTCACCGGTTCATCCAGAGTCGACAGCTCCTCATCTCGTCTGGAAGTCAAAAAATATGGAACAATTTAACACTTCTGTAAAACTGACAGAGGGGTGGTTAATAAAAAGGTTTTTAGTTTAGGACCTTGGGGAACCGAGCCTTTGCCATTGCTGCCCCCACCCTCTGGAACTCCCCCCTTCAAATCAGAAAGTCATATTCACACCTTCAAAAAACTGTTCAAAACACACCTTTTCCTCATAACCTATAGCCCCCACACTGCTCCTAATTACTATTTTTGTCTGTCCTGTCCTTGTTTTAGTATTACTTTATTGTGGAGCATCTTTGTGTGTGCACTACATAAAATTAAACTAATATATTAATGATTTATTCAATGACAATGGGACAGTGGTGCACTAACGTATGTGCACCACTGTCCCAGGAAAGATGCTCATTTCCACCTGTTGTCCTTGGGCAGGTTGATGTTCTAGTTCTAGTTTTGAAAACACATACAACAAAGGTACAGATTTGAGAGTCTGCTTTCTGCTCGTCACCGTGACGTTCAGGTACAGGTCATATGGCGGTGTAGAGGCAACCCCATTCACAGTAGGAATGCCTGTTTTTTGTGTTTTATTTTATTAGCTATAAAAACACATACACTACATGATGATAAGTTTAATGCCAAACAGTGAAAGATTCCGGGCATAGTAAAAAACATCACCAAGGAGACAAGCAAGTGGTATACTCTCCATAAGAAAAAATACATAGTGCAGCTTTAGTAAAGACAGAACATTTATAATAATAATAATAATTCATAGCCTTTATATAACACCTTTCATGAAACCCAAAGCGCTTTACAGTTCTTTATTCATTCACTCCACACTGGTGGCAAGATACTTTTGTAGCCACAGCTGCCAATCTGCGCCATCAGCCTCTCCAACCACCTCCAACACGCACACTCCACTTTCATACTAGGCAATGTGGGTGAAGTGTCTTGCCTAGCGACACGACGACAGTTTTTGCGACTGGCGCCCCACTGTGGCACCTGTTATTCCCAGCGTCTCCCATCCAAGTACTAACCAGGCCCTGCCTTGATTAGCTTCTGAGATCTGACAAGATTAGGCGTTGACAGGCAGGTGTTGCCACAATATTCTTCTTGGACAACAATAGTTGCTGTCTCACATGGTTCAATTCTGTTTAATTTAGTTGAATAAAAAAATTAAGATTTGAGTGATCACATTCCTTGTGTAACTCTACAATTTCTGTGTTTCTAACTTGTTTGGTGGGACAATGTTATTAACTATTATTACAAATGCATTACTACTGACATGTTTGCATTGAGGAATTGTACATCAGATAACTTGGGTTTGTAGGCCCTTGTGGCGTTTATTGAATAGTCTATTCATTTTTCAAATGTCCCTCCATGTCAACCAAAATTCTTGCTTAAAATATATATTTCTTGGTTGTCCTATGTTACTGGGTTGAAATGGTATACTCATTATAGCTGTCCAATATCAGCAAACACAGTAGAATATTATGCGTTTGGGGAAGGTAACACACAGTAAATCAGAAGTACTTATATAGCTTCTCCCTTCGTTTCCCAACAAATAATCCAGCTCCATTTGACCCAGATTTTTAATATTTTTGTAAGTGGTCCTTGATAACCATAAGACTTTACCTGGATGTCCCCATGGGCACTGATATGTCCCCTTCCACTGCAATGTCCTCGGATATGGACACATCTGCAAGTCCTGCGAACGGCTTGCTAGCATCGTCCGCCATCTTCTTTCACTATTTAACAACTTTCAAACCCAGTATTCTGCAAAATCTACGAAATCTCACGTATTTAGTTGAATTATCTTTGGGTAAATTGTCGCTAAAGGGACGGAGAGAAGGAAAAAAGCGGATAAACCTGTAGGTCTGGCAGAGAAACTGTAGCTCCACGTCAGCGGGGCAGGCTGCTGTTTCCTGCCGCAGGAGAGCGTCGCACATCCGGATTACACACGGAACACACACGGAACACACACGGGAACACACACGGGAACACACACGGGGACAAGTATGATCAAATAGAAAACAACCTTTTTCTTTCCACAAAACTGTTGGAAAGAAAAACGTATTTTAAAATTAGTGCTTGGCCTGTATAAAATTATGTTATTAAAATTATACTTGTAAAATGGAATCTAAACACATTTTCTTTATAAATTTTCTTTAGAACATTATTCTTTTAAATTTGTGACTATCAAAGATCCGGTAAATATTTATTAATTAATTGTTTTACACTGCATTTTACATGTACTTAATAATAATAATTATATTTATTTGTTTGTTTTAACAAATACATTTGATTAAGTAGTAACTAATGGTAGAATGTCATAAATATTCTGCAAGTTTCAAAAGATGTTTTATGATTTATGGATTTAAATAATTTTCTCTGAACTTTTAGTTACGCATTTGAATCTCTCCTCTGTCTTCCGCTGATGACGCAATAATCCAGCGTCGATGGTCCTGAGTCTTGTTTGTTTACATCGTGTTTTTATTCTCTTTTACAAGATAAAACATCATATATATAGTTTGGTTCTGTAAAATGTGGTCGTGTGTGGCCTAACGGCTATTCCGAATGCTATGCTCTGACTGTGTGGTGATTTTAATGTTTTAAATCTGTTAAAAAATGAATAATTTTCGGAAATTGGTGAAAAAGGATTGTGATCAGCTCCTGAACCGCTTCCAGCAGACGGAGTCCATTCGCTTCGAGACGTTCAGTGAAATTTGGAGGGACGTAAAGTTTGAGCAGATTTTCTAGTGAGTTTAATACATTTTATTTTATTTTTCAGTCTCAAAACACTCAACCAGCTTTATAAGATCTGATGTAACAACTAATTGTAATAAGGAAAGGTTTAAATAACAATTAGCTACTTTGTACTTGCTGGGGAAAACATTTTTTTGTTTCAGTTTGGATAGAAGTACCATACAAAAATAAAGCTGCAAGCAGCAATGTGGGGCCAAGCACCGAAGGTGCATGTAGGCCTCAGCATGTATTATCGTTTTGTCATGACAGCCAATCAAACGCTACGTTATAAGCAGAAATGTCCTTCAAATTTTGTCCTGTTGGTGGCGCTAGAGACCCTAAGGGTCTAACAGAGTCTGACAGGGTCTAACAGGGTCTGACAGGGTCTAACAGAGTCTGACAGGGTCTAACAAGGTTTAACAGATCAAAGACACATCAAAGACAGCAATGTGGGGCCAAGCACCGAAGGTGCATGTAGGCCTCAGCATGTAGGCCGCATGCAGGGTCTGACAGGGTCTAACAGGGTCTGGCAGGGTCTAACAGAGTTTAACAGGGTCTAACAAGGTTTAATAGGGTCTGACAGGGTCTAACAAGGTCTGATAGGGTCTAACAGGGTCTGACAAGATCTAACAGAATCTGACCCTGACAGGGTCTAACAGAGTCTGACAGGGTCTAACAGGGGAGTTAGACCCTGTCAGACTCAGAAACAGGGTCTAACAAGGTTTAACAGGGTCTAACAGAGTCTGACAGGGTCTAACAGAGTCTGACAGGGTCTAACAGAATCTGAGCCTGACAGGGTCTAACAGGGTTTAACAGGGCCTGACAGGGTCTAACAGAGTCTGACAGGGTCTAACAGAATCTGACCCTGACAGGGTCTAACAGAGTCTGACAGGGTCTAACAGAGACTGACAGGGTCTAACAAGATCTGACATGGTCTAACAGAGTATGACAGGGTCTAACAGAGTCTGACAGGGTCTAACAGAATCTGACCTTGACAGGGTCTAACAGAGTCTGACAGGGTCTAACAGGTTCTGACAGGGTCTAACAGGGTCTGACAGGGTCAGGGTCTAACCCTGTCAGAACAGACACATCAAAGACAGATCAAAGGTTGCTAGGTGCGTTGCTAGGCAATTGACAAATTTCTGCAAATTTGACCTGCTCGTGCCGCTAGACGGTTGGGGCTGGGGACCTATAAATTGCTGTGGGTAATGAGGAGACTGGCTGGAATGTGCATGCCAAATTTCACAACTTTTTACCAGATGGTTCTAGGGGCTGCCATAGACTTCCATTGAAGAAAGAATATAAAATAATAATAATCAGGAGACCAGAACATCAAAGGAAAGATCAAAGGGTTGCTAGGCAACTTTGCTAGGCAACTTCGCTAGGCAACTTCGCTAGGCAACTTCGCTAGGCAACTTCGCTAGGCAACGCAAAGCAAACACTATAGGGTGCCTAGCACCTTCGGTGCTTGTCCCCCTAATAATAATAATAATAAGAATCAGGAGACCAGAACATCAAAGGAAAGATCAAAGGGTTGAAGAGCAAACACAATAGGGTGCCTAGCACCTTCGGTGCTTGGCCCCTAATAATAATAATAAGAAGAATCAGTAGACAAGACGCATCAAAGACAAGATCAAAAGGTTGCTAGGCAACGCAGTAGAAACATTATGGTGCTTAGCACCTTCGGTGCTTGGCCCCAATAATAATAAGAATCAGTAGAAACACTATGGTGCCTAGCACCTTCGGTGCTTGTCCCCAATGACAATAAAGTGATCATATGTTTGAAACTTTGAATCGGGATACCACGTAGAAACCTACAACAAAATCAAATGACATTGTACCAACTCGAAACTGAAAAGACAAATTTAAATTTCTAAATGTTCATGTCATGGGACAAAGTTTAGTTGTGATCATGATATTGATTATAGCTTAACTTTGTGGAGCTTTGTATTCCTGTGCTCCATCAAAATGTTGACATGACAAGACATTGACATGGCTCATGCAGCTTCTTATATTGAAATGAACCCTTTCCTCTTGTTTTCAGTGGTACTGCAAGACACAATAACCGATTATTCACTCGTCTGGTTTTGGACACAGCCTACGAGTTCCTCTTTCCTCCGTTCACCTTTCAGATCCGAGTGGGAGGGCTTTACCTTGTGTATGCTCTGTTCCACACTCAGATTGCAAGTCCTCCAGAAAAGGTTAAAAATATACACACAATATTATAGTGTCAAAATAGTCATTTATATATAATGTTACTGTATTGTTTCAGATCCGTTTAGCTCTGAAGGACTGGGAGGAAATTCAGAAGTTTGAGAAGGATTCTTTAGATTCTCAACATTATGATGTGGTTTATATTCTGAAAAAACTCATGTACATGAAAGCACTTGTCTTCACTGCAATGCCCCGACTGGTGAGTTACTCCAATGTATGATATCCACCAAAATCTGTAGTTTCCAAGTGAACAACTCACATAGATTTAGTAGATTCAGTATGTACTCTACTAAGGATCAAACCAACTTGTTATAATGCGTTTTTGATGTCAGACTAATGTACAAAACTATGTGCATTTGCAGCTTGTGTTTGAGAGGAAGAAGAAGTCTCAGATGTCTCCAGTCTGTGAGAACTTCATTGAGCGGCCCTCAGCTCCTCAGACACTCATCAGCAACAACCTGCTTGAGGTAAACATCATGATACTATGGTTTTTACAGGCATGAAAATCCCTCAAGTTTCGGCGAAATTCGCCCTTTTTAAGTCAAAATAGGTGACCTACGTGAATTGTGTAGATCCGAGGAGAAAAAAAAAATTAATTGACTGAGCAAAATCCCCATCGAACTGCGCTCCAGCTTCCAATCATGTTGCAGCATAATTACCCACCGATCGCACTCCCGCCAATCATGAGCGCTGTTGTGTTTGTGCCTGTTCGCCAGTCAGCGGTGAGCGAGCCTTGTGAATATGTACGCATCATTTCAATAGAAGAAGGACAGTGAAACTGGAGAAAATACTTAACTTGCTACGTTAATGCTACGTAAGAAGGAACTCTCACCTCGGGACATGGGATACGTTCGGGATATGTCCGTTTCTCCGGAGCTCCAAATAATTAAAGTCCGTGGATATACAGACACGTGGATACGTGAACTATCAACACGGCAAACTGTTACAATGGGGCGAGTCATATTATCATATTATATCAAAAGGACATATTAGCTGACAGTCTAAACCAGGACTAAACCAGGTCTAAACCAGGACTAAACCAGGTCTAAACCAGGACTAAGGTGTGTGTGTGTCTCTGTGTGTGTGTGTACATGTGTGATAACATATTATCCTGTGTATTAATGAATTATTGAATGATTATATGGACTTTTTGTTATAAAAGCATTTCCATTTTAACAAAGTACCTTCTAATTCTGACCTGCCCTGAAACATCACACCACAGTGATGTCAGTGATTGGGGAGGGCTTAGCTTAATGTCATGCAAATTAGTTCCTTTCTGTTCCACAAGCAGATCTTTAACGTGGAATTTCTCAGGGGGGTAGGGTTAGGGTTAGCGTACCCGTCTCACCTTTTTCACCCCTGACCCGTTTTCATGCCTGTTTTTACTGCCTTTACTGCAGTGAAGTAGCTAGGTGTCACTGTTTCCTGATAGGGAAATTTAATATTCAAATAAAAGTGGTAAAGCATTGAGGATTGAGTCTTTTATTCTCATAGCTTCTACACTTACTCCCACAGTCTGCACTCTAGTTACATCAAATCCAAAATACCACATATTTCAACTGTTGAATAATAGTTTTTGGATGTTGTTTTTCAGGAGATGTCAAATGTCCACAGTCTTTATGAAAACCTGAAGTCTTCAGTCTGTCCTCAGTCCGACTCCAGTCTGAGTCTGGTCCATTCAGACCTGACCCAAACCCTCAAAGGGACCGTGCTGGACTTCTACAAGTGGCAAAAGAACAAGGTAGTTTTGTCAGTCTCACACTGTGTGGGGAAGCTGGCCAATGTGGTCTTAAGCAGGAGGCAGACTCTGAAAATATTCAATTTGACCTAAGGGTTTATTCAAAATTCACCGTGATATCGTGGCAACAAAAATATTACATATTTACAAAAAATAACTGTGCATAAGGCATAAGGAACAGAAGTTAATAAAACTAAGATAAGAAAACCCATGTGCACCCAGCTACACTTATGTGACACTGGTGTGACACACCCGCCTCCTGAGAGGCTGAGCTGAACTGGATTTATAGTTCCACCGCAGTAAGCACCTCCCTCCAGGTAAGTACACAAGAAGAGAGTGTTTTTTTTCAAACTGTTGTATAACTTGTAAATATTAAAAATCAGTGTGGAAATTTACTTAAGTTGTTCACTCAGACAGGACCAAAGAGTCCACCCACACAGAGAGTGGAAGAGACTACAGAATTTAAGCTAAGCATTACAAAGAGAGTGGTTGTGTAATTTCACTACTCCAGACCTTACATAAATGAACGATAGACCCATAGCTACAAATTTAATGCCTTTATTTGTGGCACTAAAGATGCAAGCAACAAAAAACAAAAAGGCAGAACATGATTAAAACAATGGTGTTCAGTATAGGCGCCGGAAAGGTCCCAATCCTCGTCATTTTTGTTGTCCTTGATTGCTTGTAATATCAAACGCCGACGACACAGTTCGTGTCGTATTAACGAAACCAAAAATGCTGCAGAATGCACAACGCCTACACCAATGCTGCTCCGTCAAACTCCTTGCACATAAGATAGTTGTGTTGTGTTTTTATATTGAGGAGTCATCACCCGGAAGTAGTTGGACTACAGCGCCATATAGCGTTGCGGAGCCGGCCAGGTTGCTGACCTGAATCCAATTGCGTGAGCTTCATGTGCACTCGGATTGGACAACAGACCACCCGCCGAGTAACAGGAGAAATCCAATCCTAATCCGATCCTACCATGTGCACGCACTCAATCTCTTACCAGGTTAGATATAAGGCAACTTCACTTTAGTCTAAATTTAACCATTCCATTTGCTACAAGGGCCTAAGTTAAATTAAAGTGCTTAACATAAAATACAAACACTGAAACATCAAAATCAAATATACAAAAACTAACAAAAAAAAAGAAATTGAAACCAATTCTCCCCTCCACATGGTCTGGCCCAAAACCTCCCCCCGGAGGATATAAAAATGTCCATCTCTTTTGTCTCCAGATCATGTGGAGTAACAGGTAAGTAGGTAAGTGTCTGAAATGTTCAACTAAAATAAATAGATTTAACTAAATAAAACATATTTAAAGAAACTTGTGTTGTATTTAACTTAAAGTCAGTATTATTTGATTATGTAGAAATGAACAAATATGAAATTAAATTAAGGTGAGTATACAGGGACAAAGGCCCTCTTTGTCACACACTGACAAATTGCAGCAATTTTGTTGCTTGTATCACATTTTGCCATTTTATGAAATTATTATATCAAATGTGAGGGCCCATGTGATTCCCAACCCTACAAATGTATTGTGAGAGAGCCGTGATATCAATAAGCCCCATTCTGCAATACCTATATTATACTCATACATATTGAACAGAATTTAATTTTTAAATGATTGCCTTTTGTCTTTCTATCAGTCTTTCTAATGTTGCATGTTTCATTTCAGGGCTCAGGGTCGAGTCGAGATGAAGACAGCGGAGAGGGACCGTCCACTCAACAGGAGGTCAGAATTCTGTTTCTCAATTTGGAAAAAGACCAAACCAAATGTAAAGTTCTTACAGTTGCATTATTTGGGTTTAACTGCTTTTGAACACATAAACCATTGTATTTCACATTATTGCACCTGCAGCCAATCCTGAGTCAGTGCTAGTGCAGCCTCTGCAGCTCAGGGAGGGAATTCTGGAGGTTCTGAGCTTCACATGAGGAATGGTCTGACATATACAAAAGAAAATCTTGTATATGTCCTCTATCTGCAAGTTAGGGTTTAGATGTGATTGTAGAACCTGTTTGAACTTGTGTGAGTTCAGGATACACACAGGCCCTTTAACATTACCTATGTCCACTGTAGAGTTCCAGAAGAGCACAACTTTTGGCCTCCATCAAGTCCAAAGCGTACGGACAGGCAGCAGAGGTGAGAGTGGACTATTCAAACCTGTACCAAACCCTAACATGACAAAATTCACTTTTATTTCATTTAAAAATTTAAAACTTTATTACTTTGAGGCATCAAAGTCTCGACGACATCGTGTGGTAGAGGTGGATCATGTGACCAAACCAGAGCCAGGCTCCAGCCCCTCAGCTCGTTATGAAAGAATTAAACGGAAAACTCTGAGATACAGGGCCATCAAAAACGTCCAATTGTCAGGTGAGGAAAAACTTTGGATTTACAGTATATATATATATATATATATATATACACACTGTATGTTAGACCTAGTGTAGTTTTAGTTTAGTCCCTTGTTCAGTCCTGGTCCAGTCCTGGTTTATTCTTGGTTTCTTGTTTTCAGGGGATGTGTGGAAAGATGTTTTTTCTAAAACTAGAATCACTCGTCTCACTGCTCGGGATAATGGTAAAAAAACAAAAACAAAATCAATATATAAAATGTCTCCTTCTCCCACATCTTTACACTTTATTTAAATAACCTTTTTGTTCCAGAAAAGCCTCCTCGATGCTTCAAGAAATTCAAATGGAAAACCAAAGACAACTGAAGTTCAATTGTTATATAGTATTTAATGCATATAAATGTGGTGTTTTAAGATTTCCATTGCTTTTCAATTGTAAAACCACAAATGAAAACACAATGATTTTAAAGTGTGTGATTTGCAAGAAATTAAACATTTTAAAGCTTGATTCTTATTTTAACATGCTTTTTTTTGTTCTGGTTTGATTTTTAGTTCATGTTATGCTCTGGTTTAGATCTAGTTTAGTCCTGGTTGCCCAATGCTGTAGATTGTTAGGCCCGAGCGCTAAAGCGTAGGGCCTATTGTTATTGTTCTGGTTTTTCTTATTATTATTATTATTTATTCTTATTATTATTATTTTCCTCCCCCCTTTTTGCAGGTTTTGGGTACTTCCCATCAATGAATACTCACAAAATTTTGCACAAAAACTTTTTACCAGACGGTTCTAGGGGTTGCCATAGACTCCCATGGGTAGAAGAATAATGTATAAGAATCAGTAGAAACACTATGGTGCCTCGCACCTTCGGTGCTTAGCCCCAATAATAACAATACAAGCATCAACATGGAAAAGAGGATATTGCATGTTTGGACTATACAGTGGAGTTATACAGTCTGATGGAGGTGGGGATGAAGGATCTGCGGTAGCGCTCCTTCTTGCACTGGGTGTGCCTCAGTCGGCTGCTGAAGGAGCTGCTCAGCTCCTCTACAGTCCGGTGCAGAGGGTGAGAGGTGTCGTCCATGATGGACGTAAGTTTGTCCAGTACCCTCCTCTCAGCCACCTCCTCTACAGAGGACAGCCCAGGACAGAGCTGGCCCTCTTGACCAGCTTATTAAGTCTCTTCCTGTCCCGTTCTGTGCTGCTCGGGGCCCAGCAGACGACAGCGTAGAGGAGAGCAGAGGCCACCACAGAGTCATAAAAAGTCTTGAGCAGAGGCCTGCACACTCCAAAGGACCTCAGTCTCCTCAGGAGGTGGAGGCGACTTTGGCCCTTCTCGTACAGGGCGTCGGTGTTGTGGGACCAGTCCAGTTTATTGTTGAGGTGAACACCCAGGTACTTGAAACTGTCCACAGTCTCTATGTCCTGCCCCTGGATGTTCACCGGTGAGTGAGGTAGTGGTCTCCTCCTGAAGTCGATCACCAGCTCCTTTGTCTTACTGGTGTTAAGGCTCAGGTGGTTGCGCCCACACCAGTCTACAAAGTCTCTGATGACCGAGCGGTACTCCAGCTCGTTCCCCTCTGACACACAGCCCACAATGGCCGAGTCGTCAGAGAACTTCTGGAGATGGCAGCTGTCTGTGTTGCATGTGAAGTCCGAGGTGTAGATGGTGAAGAGGAAGGGTGAGAGGACAGTACCCTGGGGGGCCCCAGTGCTGCAGACTACCACCTCTGACTCACAGCCGCACAGCCGCACGTACTGTGGACGGTCAGTGAGGTAGTCCATGGTCCAGGCTCCCGCGTCCTCCAGCTTCCCCCGCAGCAGCGCCGGCCTGATGGTGTTGAAGGCGCTGGAGAAGTCAAAGAACATGACTCTCACAGCACTCCCGGCGGTCTCAAGGTGGGTGAGCGCCCGCTGCAGAAAGTAGATGACGGCGTCCTCTACTCCTACGTTTGGCTTGTAGGCAAACTGCAGCGTGTCCAGGGTGGGGCTCACCACAGAGCGGAGGTGGCTGAGGATCACCCTCTCCATGGTCTTCATGAGGTGGGAGGTCAAGGCGACTGGTCTGTAGTGGGCCGGTTCCCTGGTGTTTGTTGTTTTGGGAACCGGGACCACGCAGGAGGTCTTCCACAGGAATTATGTAGGCCTATTATTATGTATAAAAATGGACATGTAGAGGATATGACTGATAAAAGAGACTTTTTTGTTTTTTGCTATTACTTGGAACAAAGGAACATTTCCATAGAAACACGAGGCTCTCTTCCTGACCAAATGAGTCAGGTTTGTGGAGATGCAAGCCCGCCCAAAGTAAGGTCGTTTTTCTACGTTTTTTTTAGTGCAGTGAACACAAACAAATGAAAACACGTGCTTTTATTTTAGTCTATTCGTTGGCAAATAAAATAAAATAAAAGTTATATACTGTGGCTTTAAATATTTGTGGATTTTCAATTTATTTCGCCGATTTCGTTCAAAATCAGTGAGTCTGCTCTTCATCTAAAATGTAACTATACTTTTTTTTGTTTGTTTTTAGCCCAGTTTTAGTCTCATTTTGCCCCAGTGTCTCTTTCCTTCCCGGTCCTCCCCCGCTCCCCGCTCCCGGAGCTCCTCTCGCGGACAGGCGGAGGCACCGGGATGCTACACCGCTCCAAAGCCGCTGTGTTTGGCCGTGAGAGCAGCCATGGCCTCGGACAGTGAGTACTACCTCCATCACACCTCGTACACACAATTTCAACCATTTTTTATCATGAATCATCCAACAAAAATGACCGTAAATGCGTTTAAATCCGCCGTTCTCTCGCGTTGTTGGTGCGCGATCTCTTGGCCTATAATATTACGAGCCAATGATGCAGCAGGTTATCGATAAATAATCTATATGCTAATACGGCTCGAAGCTTTGATAATGGTTTAAATGGATGTGGAAGTGTAATTATAATGGCATTTCCTCCACGCGTGGTGTGATCCAGCGCATGACGCACATGAACATGAACACTAACACACGCTAACACACTAACACACACTAACACACACTAACACACACTAACACACACTAACACACACTAACACACACTAACACACACTAACACACACACACACACACACTAACACACACACACACACTAACACACACTAACACACACACACACACACACACACACACACTAACACACACTAACACACACTAACACACACTAACACACACTAACACACACTAACACACACACACACACACACTAACACACACTAACACACACTAACACACACACACACTAACACACACTAACACACTAACACACACACTAACACACACACACACACTAACACACACTAACACAGAGCCGAGCTCTTCCCTTGGCCTAGATTTGAACTTGGCGTTGTAACTGGTTCAGTCCTGGTTTAGTCCTGGTTTAGTCCCTGGTTTAGTCCAGGTTTAGTCCAGGTTTAGTCCTGGTTTAGTCCTGGTTTAGTCCTGGATTAGTCCTGGTTCAGTCCTGGTTTAGTCCTGGTTTCGTCCCAGGTTTAGTCCCTGGTTTAGTCCTGGTTTAGTCCTGGTTTCGTCCCTGGTTTAGTCCCTGGTTTAGTCCCTGGTTTAGTCCTGGTTTAGTCCTGGTTTAGTCCCTGGTTTAGTCCTGGTTTCGTCCCTGGTTTAGTCCCTGGTTTAGTCCCTGGTTTAGTCCTGGTTTAGTCCTGGTTTCGTCCCTGGTTTCGTCCTGGTTTAGTCCTGGTTTAGTCCTGGTTTAGTCCCTGGTTTAGTCCTGGTTTAGTCCTAGTTTAGTCCTGGTTTAGTCCTGGATTAGTCCTGGTTCAGTCCTGGTTCAGTCCTGGTTTAGTCCTGGTTTAGTCCTGGTTTAGTCCTAGTTTAGTCCCTGGTTTATTCCTGGTTTCGTCCCTGGTTTAGTCCCTGGTTTAGTCCTGGTTTAGTCCCTGGTTTAGTCCTGGTTTCGTCCCTGGTTTCGTCCCTGGTTTAGTCCTGGTTTAGTCCTAGTTTAGTCCCTGGTTTAGTCCTGGTTTAGTCCCTGGTTTAGTCCCTGGTTTAGTCCTGGTTTAGTCCTGGTTTAGTCCCTGGTTTAGTCCTGGTTTAGTCCTGGTTTAGTCCTGGATTAGTCCTGGTTCAGTCCTGGTTCAGTCCTGGTTTAGTCCTGGTTTCGTCCCAGGTTTAGTCCCAGGTTTTGTCCCTGGTTTCGTCCTGGTTTAGTCCTGGTTTAGTCCCTGGTTTAGTCCTGGATTAGTCCCTGGTTTAGTCCTGGTTTAGTCCCTGGTTTAGTCCTGGTTTAGTCCTGGTTTCGTCCCTGGTTTAGTCCCTGGTTTAGTCCCTGGTTTAGTCCTGGTTTAGTCCTGGTTTAGTCCTGGTTTAGTCCCTGGTTTAGTCCTGGTTTCGTCCCTGGTTTAGTCCCTGGTTTAGTCCCTGGTTTAGTCCTGGTTTAGTCCTGGTTTCGTCCCTGGTTTCGTCCTGGTTTAGTCCTGGTTTAGTCCTGGTTTAGTCCCTGGTTTAGTCCTGGTTTAGTCCTAGTTTAGTCCCTGGTTTAGTCCTGGTTTAGTCCTGGTTTCGTCCCTGGTTTCGTCCCTGGTTTAGTCCTGGTTTAGTCCTGGTTTAGTCCTGGTTTAGTCCCTGGTTTAGTCCTGGTTTCGTCCCTGGTTTAGTCCCTGGTTTAGTCCTGGTTTAGTCCTAGTTTAGTCCCTGGTTTAGTCCTGGTTTAGTCCTGGTTTAGTCCCTGGTTTAGTCCCTGGTTTAGTCCTGGTTTAGTCCCTGGTTTAGTCCTGGTTTAGTCCCTGGTTTAGTCCTGGTTTAGTCCTGGTTTAGTCCTGGATTAGTCCTGGTTCAGTCCTGGTTCAGTCCTGGTTTCGTCCTGGTTTAGTCCTGGTTTAGTCCCTGGTTTAGTCCTGGTTTAGTCCCTGGTTTAGTCCTGGTTTAGTCCTAGTTTAGTCCCTGGTTTAGTCCTGGTTTCGTCCCTGGTTTAGTCCCTGGTTTAGTCCTGGTTTAGTCCTGGTTTAGTCCCTGGTTTAGTCCTGGTTTCGTCCCTGGTTTAGTCCCTGGTTTAGTCCCTGGTTTAGTCCTGGTTTAGTCCTGGTTTCGTCCCTGGTTTCGTCCTGGTTTAGTCCTGGTTTAGTCCTGGTTTAGTCCCTGGTTTAGTCCTGGTTTAGTCCTAGTTTAGTCCCTGGTTTAGTCCTGGTTTAGTCCTGGTTTCGTCCCTGGTTTAGTCCCTGGTTTAGTCCTGGTTTAGTCCTGGTTTAGTCCTGGTTTAGTCCCTGGTTTAGTCCTGGTTTCGTCCCTGGTTTAGTCCCTGGTTTAGTCCCTGGTTTAGTCCTGGTTTAGTCCTGGTTCAGTCCTGGTTCAGTCCTTGTTTAGTCCTGGTTTAGTCCTGGTTTAGTCCCTGGTTTAGTCCTGGTTTAGTCCCTGGTTTAGTCCCTGGTTTAGTCCTGGTTTAGTCCTGGTTTCGTCCCTGGTTTAGTCCCTGGTTTAGTCCAGGTTTAGTCCTGGTTTAGTCCTGGTTTAGTCCTGGTTCAGTCCTGGTTCAGTCCTTGTTTAGTCCTGGTTTAGTCCCTGGTTTAGTCCTGGTTTAGTCCTGGTTTAGTCCCTAGTTTAGTCCTGGTTTAGTCCCTGGTTTAGTCCTGGTTTAGTCCTGGTTTAGTCCTGGTTTAGTCCCTGGTTTAGTCCTGGTTTAGTCCCTGGTTTAGTCCTGGTTTAGTCCCTGGTTTAGTCCTGGTTTAGTCCAGGTTTAGTCCTGGTTTAGTCCTGGTTTAGTCCTGGTTCAGTCCTGGTTTAGTCCCTGGTTTAGTCCTGGTTTAGTCCCTGGTTTAGTCCTGGTTTAGTCCTGGTTTCGTCCCTGGTTTCGTCCCTGGTTTCGTCCCTGGTTTAGTCCTGGTTTAGTCCTGGTTTAGTCCTGGTTCAGTCCTGGTTTAGTCCCTGGTTTAGTCCTGGTTCAGTCCTGGTTTCGTCCCTGGTTTAGTCCTGGTTTCGTCCTGGTTTATTCCCTGGTTTAGTCCTGGTTTAGTCCTGGTTTCGTCCCTGGTTTAGTCCCTGGTTTAGTCCTGGTTTAGTCCTGGTTTAGTCCTGGTTTAGTCCTGGTTTAGTCCCTGGTTTAGTCCCTGGTTTAGTCCTGGTTTAGTCCCTGGTTTCGTCCCTGGTTTAGTCCCTGGTTTAGTCCTGGTTTAGTCCTGGTTTAGTCCTGGTTTCGTCCCTGGTTTAGTCCCTGGTTTAGTCCTGGTTTAGTCCTGGTTTAGTCCTGGTTTAGTCCCTGGTTTAGTCCTGGTTTAGTCCTGGTTTAGTCCCTGGTTTAGTCCTGGTTTAGTCCCTGGTTTAGTCCCTGGTTTAGTCCAGGTTTAGTCCTGGTTTAGTCCAGGTTCAGTCCTGGTTTTGTCCCTGGTTTAGTCCAGGTTTAGTCCCTGGTTTAGTCCCTGGTTTAGTCCTGGTTTAGTCCCTGGTTTAATCCTGGTTTTGTCCTGGTTTCGTCCCTGGTTTAGTCCCTGGTTTAGTCCTGGTTTAGTCCTGGTTCAGTCCTGGTTTAGTCCCTGGTTTAGTCCTGGTTCAGTCCTGGTTCAGTCCTTGTTTAGTCCTGGTTTAGTCCCTGGTTTAGTCCCTGGTTTAGTCCTGGTTTAGTCCTGGTTTAGTCCTGGTTTAGTCCCTGGTTTAGTCCTGGTTTAGTCCTGGTTTAGTCCTGGTTTAGTCCTGGTTTAGTCCTGGTTTAGTCCTGGTTTAGTCCCTGGTTTAGTCCTGGTTTAGTCCTGGTTTAGTCCTGGTTTAGTCCTGGTTTAGTCCTGGTTTAGTCCTGGTTCAGTCCTGGTTTAGTCCCTGTCTTAGTCCTGGTTCAGTCCTGGTTTAGTCCTGGTTTAGTCCTGGTTTAGTCCCTGTCTTAGTCCTGGTTTAGTCCTGGTTCAGTCCTGGTTTAGTCCTGGTTTAGTCCTGGTTTAGTCCTGGTTTAGTCCCTGGTTTAGTCCTGGTTTAGTCCTGGTTTAGTCCTGGTTTAGTCCTGGTTTTGTCCCTGGTTCAGTCCTGGTTTCGTCCCTGGTTTAGTCCCTGGTTTAGTCCTGGTTTCGTCCTGGTTTCGTCCCTGGTTTAGTCCCTGATTTAGTCCTGGTTTAGTCCCTGGTTTAGTCCCTGGTTTAGTCCTGGTTTCGTCCCTGGTTTAGTCCAGGGTTAGTCCTGGCTTTGTCCTGGTTCAGTCCTTGTTTAGTCCTGGTTTAGTCCTGGTTTAGTCCCTGGTTTAGTCCTGGTTTAGTCCCTGGTTTAGTCCTGGTTTAGTCCTGGTTTAGTCCCTGGTTTAGTCCTGGTTTAGTCCCTGGTTTAGTCCCTGGTTTAGTCCTGGTTTAGTCCCTGGTTTAGTCCTGGTTTAGTCCTGGTTTCGTCCTGGTTTAGTCCTGGTTTAGTCCTGGTTTAGTCCCTGGTTTAGTCCTGGTTTAGTCCTGGTTCAGTCCTGGTTTAGTCCTGGTTTAGTCCCTGGTTTAGTCCTGGTTTAGTCCCTGGTTTAGTCCTGGTTTAGTCCTTGTTTAGTCCTGGTTTAGTCCCTGGTTTAGTCCTGGTTTAGTCCTGGTTCAGTCCTGGTTTAGTCCCTGGTTTAGTCCCTGGTTTAGTCCTGGTTTCGTCCTGGTTTAGTCCCTGGTTTAGTCCTGGTTTAGTCCCTGGTTTAGTCCCTGGTTTAGTCCCTGGTTTAGTCCTGGTTTAGTCCTGGTTCAGTTCTGGTTTAGTCCCTGGTTTAGTCCCTGGTTTAGTCCTGGTTTAGTCCTGGTTTAGTCCCTGGTTTAGTCCCTGGTTTAGTCCTGGTTTAGTCCTGGTTTAGTCCCTGGTTTAGTCCTGGTTTAGTCCTGGTTTCGTCCCTGGTTTAGTCCCTGGTTTAGTCCTGGTTTAGTCCTGGTTTAGTCCCTGGTTTAGTCCTGGTTTCGTCCCTGGTTTAGTCCCTGGTTTCGTCCCTGGTTTAGTCCTGGTTTAGTCCTGGTTCAGTCCTGGTTCAGTCCTTGTTTAGTCCTGGTTTAGTCCCTGGTTTAGTCCCTGGTTTAGTCCTGGTTTAGTCCCTGGTTTAGTCCTGGTTTAGTCCTGGTTTTGTCCTGGTTTCGTCCCTGGTTTAGTCCCTGGTTTAGTCCTGGTTTAGTCCTGGTTTAGTCCTGGTTCAGTCCTGGTTCAGTCCTTGTTTAGTCCTGGTTTAGTCCTGGTTTAGTCCCTGGTTTAGTCCTGGTTTAGTCCTGGTTCAGTCCTGGTTTAGTCCTGGTTTAGTCCCTGGTTTAGTCCCTGGTTTAGTCCTGGTTTAGTCCTGGTTCAGTCCTGGTTTAGTCCCTGGTTTAGTCCTGGTTTAGTCCCTGGTTTAGTCCCTGGTTTAGTCCTGGTTTAGACCTGGTTTAGTCCAGGTTTAGTCCTGGTTTAGTCCTGGTTCAGTCCTGGTTTAGTCCCTGGTTTAGTCCTGGTTTAGTCCTGGTTCAGTCCTTGTTTAGTCCTGGTTTAGTCCTGGTTTAGTCCCTGGTTTAGTCCTGGTTTAGTCCCTGGTTTAGTCCTGGTTTAGTCCTGGTTTCGTCCCTGGTTTAGTCCCTGGTTTAGTCCAGGTTTAGTCCTGGTTTAGTCCTGGTTTAGTCCTGGTTCAGTCCTGGTTTAGTCCCTGGTTTAGTCCCTGGTTTAGTCCCTGGTTTAGTCCCTGGTTTAGTCCTGGTTCAGTCCTGGTTTAGTCCTGGTTTAGTCCCTGGTTTAGTCCCTGGTTTAGTCCTGGTTTAGTCCTGGTTCAGTCCTGGTTTAGTCCCTGGTTTAGTCCTGGTTTAGTCCCTGGTTTAGTCCTGGTTTAGTCCCTGGTTTAGACCTGGTTTAGTCCAGGTTTAGTCCTGGTTTAGTCCTGGTTCAGTCCTGGTTTAGTCCCTGGTTTAGTCCTGGTTTAGTCCTGGTTTAGTCCTGGTTCAGTCCTGGTTTAGTGCCTGGTTTAGTCCTGGTTTAGTCCTGGTTTAGTCCCTGGTTTAGTCCTGGTTTAGTCCTGGTTCAGTCCTTGTTTAGTCCTGGTTTAGTCCCTGGTTTAGTCCTGGTTCAGTCCTGGTTCAGTCCTTGTTTAGTCCTGGTTTAGTCCTGGTTTAGTCCCTGGTTTAGTCCTGGTTTAGTCCTGGATTAGTCCTGGTTCAGTCCTGGTTCAGTCCTGGTTTAGTCCTGGTTTCGTCCCAGGTTTAGTCCTGGTTTCGTCCCTGGTTTCGTCCTGGTTTAGTCCTGGTTTAGTCCCTGGTTTAGTCCTGGTTCAGTCCTTGTTTAGTCCTGGTTTAGTCCTGGTTTAGTCCCTGGTTTAGTCCTGGTTCAGTCCCTGGTTTAGTCCTGGTTTAGTCCTAGTTTAGTCCCTGGTTTAGTCCTGGTTTAGTCCTGGTTTCGTCCCTGGTTTAGTCCCTGGTTTAGTCCTGGTTTAGTCCTGGTTTAGTCCTGGTTTAGTCCCTGGTTTAGTCCTGGTTTCGTCCCTGGTTTAGTCCCTGGTTTAGTCCCTGGTTTAGTCCTGGTTTAGTCCTGGTTTCGTCCCTGGTTTCGTCCTGGTTTAGTCCTGGTTTAGTCCCTGGTTTAGTCCTGGTTTAGTCCTAGTTTAGTCCCTGGTTTAGTCCTGGTTTCGTCCCTGGTTTAGTCCCTGGTTTAGTCCTGGTTTAGTCCTGGTTTAGTCCTGGTTTAGTCCCTGGTTTAGTCCTGGTTTCGTCCCTGGTTTAGTCCCTGGTTTAGTCCTGGTTTAGTCCTGGTTTAGTCCTGGTTTAGTCCTGGTTTAGTCCTAGTTTAGTCCCTGGTTTAGTCCTGGTTTAGTCCTGGTTTCGTCCCTGGTTTAGTCCCTGGTTTAGTCCTGGTTTAGTCCTGGTTTAGTCCCTGGTTTAGTCCTGGTTTCGTCCCTGGTTTAGTCCCTGGTTTAGTCCCTGGTTTAGTCCTGGTTTCGTCCTGGTTTCGTCCCTGGTTTCGTCCTGGTTTAGTCCTGGTTTAGTCCTGGTTTAGTCCCTGGTTTAGTCCTGGTTTAGTCCTAGTTTAGTCCCTGGTTTAGTCCTGGTTTAGTCCTGGTTTAGTCCCTGGTTTAGTCCCTGGTTTAGTCCTGGTTTAGTCCTGGTTTAGTCCTGGTTTAGTCCCTGGTTTAGTCCTGGTTTCGTCCCTGGTTTAGTCCCTGGTTTCGTCCCTGGTTTAGTCCCTGGTTTAGTCCCTGGTTTAGTCCTGGTTTAGTCCTGGTTCAGTCCTGGTTCAGTCCTTGTTTAGTCCTGGTTTAGTCCTGGTTTAGTCCCTGGTTTAGTCCTGGTTTAGTCCCTGGTTTAGTCCTGGTTTAGTCCTGGATTAGTCCTGGTTCAGTCCTGGTTCAGTCCTGGTTTCGTCCTGGTTTAGTCCTGGTTTAGTCCCTGGTTTAGTCCTGGTTTAGTCCCTGGTTTAGTCCTGGTTTAGTCCTAGTTTAGTCCCTGGTTTAGTCCTGGTTTAGTCCTGGTTTCGTCCCTGGTTTAGTCCCTGGTTTAGTCCTGGTTTAGTCCTGGTTTAGTCCCTGGTTTAGTCCTGGTTTCGTCCCTGGTTTAGTCCCTGGTTTAGTCCCTGGTTTAGTCCTGGTTTAGTCCTGGTTTCGTCCCTGGTTTAGTCCTGGTTTAGTCCTGGTTTAGTCCCTGGTTTAGTCCTGGTTTAGTCCTAGTTTAGTCCCTGGTTTAGTCCTGGTTTAGTCCTGGTTTCGTCCCTGGTTTAGTCCCTGGTTTAGTCCTGGTTTAGTCCTGGTTTAGTCCTGGTTTAGTCCTGGTTTCGTCCCTGGTTTAGTCCCTGGTTTCGTCCCTGGTTTAGTCCCTGGTTTAGTCCCTGGTTTAGTCCTGGTTCAGTCCTGGTTCAGTCCTTGTTTAGTCCTGGTTTAGTCCTGGTTCAGTCCTTGTTTAGTCCTGGTTTAGTCCCTGGTTTAGTCCTGGTTTAGTCCTGGTTCAGTCCTGGTTTAGTCCTGGTTTAGTCCCTGGTTTAGTCCCTGGTTTAGTCCTGGTTTAGTCCTGGTTCAGTCCTGGTTTAGTCCCTGGTTTAGTCCTGGTTTAGTCCCTGGTTTAGTCCTGGTTTAGTCCCTGGTTTAGTCCTGGTTTAGACCTGGTTTAGTCCAGGTTCAGTCCTGGTTTAGTCCTGGTTTAGTCCTGGTTCAGTCCTGGTTTAGTCCCTGGTTTAGTCCTGGTTTAGTCCTGGTTCAGTCCTGGTTTAGTCCCTGGTTTAGTCCTGGTTTAGTCCCTGGTTTAGTCCTGGTTTAGTCCCTGGTTTAGTCCTGGTTTAGACCTGGTTTAGTCCAGGTTCAGTCCTGGTTTAGTCCTGGTTTAGTCCTGGTTCAGTCCTGGTTTCGTCCCTGGTTTAGTCCCTGGTTTAGTCCTGGTTTAGTCCTGGTTTAGTCCCTGGTTTAGTCCTGGTTTAGTCCTGGTTCAGTCCTTGTTTAGTCCTGGTTTAGTCCCTGGTTTAGTGCTGGTTCAGTCCTGGTTCAGTCCTTGTTTAGTCCTGGTTTAGTCCCTGGTTTAGTCCTGGTTTAGTCCTGGTTCAGTCCTGGTTCAGTCCTGGTTTAGTCCTGGTTTCGTCCCAGGTTTAGTCCTGGTTTCGTCCCTGGTTTCGTCCTGGTTTAGTCCTGGTTTAGTCCCTGGTTTAGTCCTGGTTTAGTCCTGGTTTAGTCCTGGTTTAGTCCTGGTTTCGTCCCTGGTTTAGTCCTGGTTTAGTCCTGGTTTAGTCCTGGTTTAGTCCTGGTTCAGTCCTGGTTCAGTCCTTGTTTAGTCCTGGTTTAGTCCTGGTTTAGTCCCTGGTTTAGTCCTGGTTCAGTCCCTGGTTTAGTCCTGGTTTAGTCCTGGTTTAGTCCTGGTTTAGTCCTGGTTTAGTCCTGGTTCAGTCCTGGTTTAGTCCCTGGTTTAGTCCAGGTTTAGTCCCTGGTTTAGTCCTGGTTTAGTCCCTGGTTTAATCCTGGTTTTGTCCTGGTTTCGTCCCTGGTTTAGTCCCTGGTTTAGTCCTGGTTTAGTCCTGGTTCAGTCCTTGTTTAGTCCTGGTTTAGTCCCTGGTTTAGTCCTGGTTCAGTCCTGGTTCAGTCCTTGTTTAGTCCTGGTTTAGTCCCTGGTTTAGTCCTGGTTTAGTCCTGGTTCAGTCCTGGTTTAGTCCTGGTTTCGTCCCAGGTTTAGTCCTGGTTTAGTCCCTGGTTTAGTCCTGGTTTAGTCCTAGTTTAGTCCCTGGTTTAGTCCTGGTTTAGTCCCTGGTTTAGTCCTGGTTTAGTCCTGGTTTAGTCCCTGGTTTAGTCCTGGTTTAGTCCTAGTTTAGTCCCTGGTTTAGTCCTGGTTTAGTCCTGGTTTCGTCCCTGGTTTAGTCCCTGGTTTAGTCCTGGTTTAGTCCTGGTTTAGTCCCTGGTTTAGTCCTGGTTTCGTCCCTGGTTTAGTCCCTGGTTTCGTCCCTGGTTTAGTCCTGGTTTAGTCCTGGTTCAGTCCTGGTTCAGTCCTTGTTTAGTCCTGGTTTAGTCCCTGGTTTAGTCCCTGGTTTAGTCCTGGTTTAGTCCCTGGTTTAGTCCTGGTTTAGTCCTGGTTTTGTCCTGGTTTCGTCCCTGGTTTAGTCCCTGGTTTAGTCCCTGGTTTAGTCCTGGTTTAGTCCTGGTTTAGTCCTGGTTCAGTCCTGGTTCAGTCCTTGTTTAGTCCTGGTTTAGTCCTGGTTTAGTCCCTGGTTTAGTCCTGGTTTAGTCCTGGTTCAGTCCTGGTTTAGTCCTGGTTTAGTCCCTGGTTTAGTCCCTGGTTTAGTCCTGGTTTAGTCCTGGTTTAGTCCTGGTTCAGTCCTGGTTTAGTCCCTGGTTTAGTCCTGGTTTAGTCCCTGGTTTAGTCCCTGGTTTAGTCCTGGTTTAGACCTGGTTTAGTCCAGGTTTAGTCCTGGTTTAGTCCTGGTTCAGTCCTGGTTTAGTCCCTGGTTTAGTCCTGGTTTAGTCCTGGTTCAGTCCTTGTTTAGTCCTGGTTTAGTCCTGGTTTAGTCCCTGGTTTAGTCCTGGTTTAGTCCCTGGTTTAGTCCTGGTTTAGTCCTGGTTTCGTCCCTGGTTTAGTCCCTGGTTTAGTCCAGGTTTAGTCCTGGTTTAGTCCTGGTTTAGTCCTGGTTCAGTCCTGGTTCAGTCCTTGTTTAGTCCTGGTTTAGTCCCTGGTTTAGTCCTGGTTTAGTCCTGGTTCAGTCCTGGTTTAGTCCTGGTTTAGTCCCTGGTTTAGTCCCTGGTTTAGTCCTGGTTTAGTCCTGGTTCAGTCCTGGTTTAGTCCCTGGTTTAGTCCTGGTTTAGTCCCTGGTTTAGTCCTGGTTTAGTCCCTGGTTTAGTCCTGGTTTAGACCTGGTTTAGTCCAGGTTTAGTCCTGGTTTAGTCCTGGTTCAGTCCTGGTTTAGTCCCTGGTTTAGTCCTGGTTTAGTCCTGGTTTAGTCCTGGTTCAGTCCTGGTTTAGTCCCTGGTTTAGTCCTGGTTTAGTCCTGGTTTAGTCCCTGGTTTAGTCCTGGTTTAGTCCTGGTTTAGTCCTGGTTCAGTCCTGGTTTAGTCCCTGGTTTAGTCCAGGTTTAGTCCCTGGTTTAGTCCTGGTTTAGTCCTGGTTTAGTCCCTGGTTTAATCCTGGTTTTGTCCTGGTTTCGTCCCTGGTTTAGTCCCTGGTTTAGTCCTGGTTTAGTCCTGGTTCAGTCCTTGTTTAGTCCTGGTTTAGTCCCTGGTTTAGTCCTGGTTCAGTCCTGGTTCAGTCCTTGTTTAGTCCTGGTTTAGTCCCTGGTTTAGTCCTGGTTTAGTCCTGGTTCAGTCCTGGTTTAGTCCTGGTTTCGTCCCAGGTTTAGTCCTGGTTTCGTCCCTGGTTTCGTCCTGGTTTAGTCCTGGTTTAGTCCCTGGTTTAGTCCTGGTTTAGTCCTGGTTTAGTCCTGGTTCAGTCCTGGTTTAGTCCCTGGTTTAGTCCTGGTTTAGTCCTGGTTTAGTCCCTGGTTTAGTCCTGGTTTAGTCCTGGTTCAGTCCTTGTTTAGTCCTGGTTTAGTCCCTGGTTTAGTCCTGGTTCAGTCCTGGTTCAGTCCTTGTTTAGTCCTGGTTTAGTCCCTGGTTTAGTCCTGGTTTAGTCCTGGATTAGTCCTGGTTCAGTCCTGGTTCAGTCCTGGTTTAGTCCTGGTTTCGTCCCAGGTTTAGTCCTGGTTTCGTCCCTGGTTTCGTCCTGGTTTAGTCCTGGTTTAGTCCCTGGTTTAGTCCTGGTTTAGTCCTGGTTTAGTCCTGGTTTCGTCCCTGGTTTAGTCCTGGTTTAGTCCTGGTTTAGTCCTGGTTCAGTCCTGGTTCAGTCCTTGTTTAGTCCTGGTTTAGTCCTGGTTTAGTCCCTGGTTTAGTCCTGGTTCAGTCCCTGGTTTAGTCCTGGTTTAGTCCTGGTTTAGTCCCTGGTTTAGTCCTGGTTTAGTCCTGGTTTAGTCCTGGTTCAGTCCTGGTTTAGTCCCTGGTTTAGTCCTGGTTTAGTCCTGGTTCAGTCCTTGTTTAGTCCTGGTTTAGTCCTGGTTTAGTCCCTGGTTTAGTCCTGGTTTAGTCCCTGGTTTAGTCCTGGTTTAGTCCTGGTTTCGTCCCTGGTTTAGTCCCTGGTTTAGTCCAGGTTTAGTCCTGGTTTAGTCCTGGTTTAGTCCTGGTTCAGTCCTGGTTCAGTCCTTGTTTAGTCCTGGTTTAGTCCCTGGTTTAGTCCTGGTTTAGTCCTGGTTCAGTCCTGGTTTAGTCCTGGTTTAGTCCCTGGTTTAGTCCCTGGTTTAGTCCTGGTTTAGTCCTGGTTCAGTCCTGGTTTAGTCCCTGGTTTAGTCCTGGTTTAGTCCCTGGTTTAGTCCTGGTTTAGTCCCTGGTTTAGTCCTGGTTTAGACCTGGTTTAGTCCAGGTTTAGTCCTGGTTTAGTCCTAGTTCAGTCCTGGTTTAGTCCCTGGTTTAGTCCTGGTTTAGTCCTGGTTTAGTCCTGGTTCAGTCCTGGTTTAGTCCCTGGTTTAGTCCTGGTTTAGTCCTGGTTTAGTCCCTGGTTTAGTCCTGGTTTAGTCCTGGTTTAGTCCTGGTTTAGTCCTGGTTTCGTCCCTGGTTTAGTCCTGGTTTAGTCCTGGTTTAGTCCTGGTTTAGTCCTGGTTCAGTCCTGGTTCAGTCCTTGTTTAGTCCTGGTTTAGTCCTGGTTTAGTCCCTGGTTTAGTCCTGGTTTAGTCCCTGGTTTAGTCCTGGTTTAGTCCCTGGTTTAGTCCTGGTTTAGTCCTGGTTTAGTCCTGGTTCAGTCCTGGTTTAGTCCCTGGTTTAGTCCAGGTTTAGTCCCTGGTTTAGTCCTGGTTTAGTCCTGGTTTAGTCCCTGGTTTAATCCTGGTTTTGTCCTGGTTTCGTCCCTGGTTTAGTCCCTGGTTTAGTCCTGGTTTAGTCCTGGTTCAGTCCTTGTTTAGTCCTGGTTTAGTCCCTGGTTTAGTCCTGGTTCAGTCCTGGTTCAGTCCTTGTTTAGTCCTGGTTTAGTCCCTGGTTTAGTCCTGGTTTAGTCCTGGTTCAGTCCTGGTTTAGTCCTGGTTTCGTCCCAGGTTTAGTCCTGGTTTCGTCCCTGGTTTCGTCCTGGTTTAGTCCTGGTTTAGTCCCTGGTTTAGTCCTGGTTTAGTCCCTGGTTTAGTGCTGGTTTAGTCCCTGGTTTAGTTCTGGTTTAGTCCTAGTTTAGTCCCTGGTTTAGTCCTGGTTTAGTCCCTGGTTTAGTCCTGGTTTAGTCCTGGTTTAGTCCCTGGTTTAGTCCTGGTTTAGTCCTAGTTTAGTCCCTGGTTTAGTCCTGGTTTAGTCCTGGTTTAGTCCTGGTTTCGTCCCTGGTTTAGTCCCTGGTTTAGTCCTGGTTTAGTCCCTGGTTTAGTCCTGGTTTCGTCCCTGGTTTAGTCCCTGGTTTCGTCCCTGGTTTAGTCCTGGTTCAGTCCTGGTTCAGTCCTTGTTTAGTCCTGGTTTAGTCCCTGGTTTAGTCCTGGTTTAGTCCCTGGTTTAGTCCTGGTTTAGTCCTGGTTTTGTCCTGGTTTCGTCCCTGGTTTAGTCCCTGGTTTAGTCCAGGTTTAGTCCTGGTTTAGTCCTGGTTTAGTCCTGGTTCAGTCCTGGTTCAGTCCTGGTTCAGTCCTGGTTTAGTCCCTGGTTTAGTCCTGGTTTAGTCCTGGTTCAGTCCTGGTTTAGTCCTGGTTTAGTCCCTGGTTTAGTCCCTGGTTTAGTCCCTGGTTTAGTCCCTGGTTTAGTCCTGGTTTAGTCCTGGTTCAGTCCTGGTTTAGTCCCTGGTTTAGTCCCTGGTTTAGTCCTGGTTTAGTCCCTGGTTTAGTCCTGGTTTAGACCTGGTTTAGTCCAGGTTTAGTCCTGGTTCAGTCCTGGTTCAGTCCTGGTTTAGTCCCTGGTTTAGTCCTGGTTTAGTCCTGGTTTAGTCCTGGTTCAGTCCTGGTTTAGTCCCTGGTTTAGTCCTGGTTTAGTCCTGGTTCAGTCCTGGTTTAGTCCTGGTTTCGTCCCAGGTTTTGTCCTGGTTTCGTCCCTGGTTTAGTCCTGGTTCAGTCCCTGGTTTAGTCCTGGTTTAGTCCTGGTTTAGTCCCTGGTTTAGTCCTGGTTTAGTCCTGGTTTAGTCCTGGTTTAGTCCTGGTTCAGTCCTGGTTTAGTCCCTGGTTTAGTCCAGGTTTAGTCCCTGGTTCAGTCCTTGTTTAGTCCTGGTTTAGTCCCTGGTTTAGTCCTGGTTTAGTCCTGGTTCAGTCCTGGTTTAGTCCTGGTTTAGTCCCTGGTTTAGTCCCTGGTTTAGTCCTGGTTTAGTCCTGGTTCAGTCCTGGTTTAGTCCCTGGTTTAGTCCTGGTTTAGTCCCTGGTTTAGTCCTGGTTTAGTCCCTGGTTTAGTCCTGGTTTAGACCTGGTTTAGTCCAGGTTTAGTCCTGGTTTAGTCCTGGTTCAGTCCTGGTTTAGTCCCTGGTTTAGTCCTGGTTTAGTCCTGGTTCAGTCCTTGGTTCAGTCCTGGTTTAGTCCTGGTTTAGTCCCTGGTTTAGTCCTGGTTTAGTCCCTGGTTTAGTCCTGGTTTAGTCCTGGTTTCGTCCCTGGTTTAGTCCCTGGTTTAGTCCAGGTTTAGTCCTGGTTTAGTCCTGGTTTAGTCCTGGTTCAGTCCTGGTTCAGTCCTTGTTTAGTCCTGGTTTAGTCCCTGGTTTAGTCCTGGTTTAGTCCTGGTTCAGTCCTGGTTTAGTCCTGGTTTAGTCCCTGGTTTAGTCCCTGGTTTAGTCCTGGTTTAGTCCTGGTTCAGTCCTGGTTTAGTCCCTGGTTTATTCCTGGTTTAGTCCCTGGTTTAGTCCTGGTTTAGTCCCCCTGGTTTAGTCCTGGTTTAGACCTGGTTTAGTCCAGGTTTAGTCCTGGTTTAGTCCTGGTTCAGTCCTGGTTTAGTCCCTGGTTTAGTCCTGGTTTAGTCCTGGTTTAGTCCTGGTTCAGTCCTGGTTTAGTCCCTGGTTTAGTCCTGGTTTAGTCCTGGTTTAGTCCCTGGTTTAGTCCTGGTTTAGTCCTGGTTTAGTCCTGGTTTAGTCCTGGTTTCGTCCCTGGTTTAGTCCTGGTTTAGTCCTGGTTTAGTCCTGGTTTAGTCCTGGTTCAGTCCTGGTTCAGTCCTTGTTTAGTCCTGGTTTAGTCCTGGTTTAGTCCCTGGTTTAGTCCTGGTTCAGTCCCTGGTTTAGTCCTGGTTTAGTCCCTGGTTTAGTCCTGGTTTAGTCCTGGTTTAGTCCTGGTTCAGTCCTGGTTTAGTCCCTGGTTTAGTCCAGATTTAGTCCCTGGTTTAGTCCTGGTTTAGTCCTGGTTTAGTCCCTGGTTTAATCCTGGTTTTGTCCTGGTTTCGTCCCTGGTTTAGTCCCTGGTTTAGTCCTGGTTTAGTCCTGGTTCAGTCCTTGTTTAGTCCTGGTTTAGTCCCTGGTTTAGTCCTGGTTCAGTCCTGGTTCAGTCCTTGTTTAGTCCTGGTTTAGTCCCTGGTTTAGTCCTGGTTTAGTCCTGGTTCAGTCCTGGTTTAGTCCTGGTTTCGTCCCTGGTTTCGTCCTGGTTTAGTCCTGGTTTAGTCCCTGGTTTAGTCCTGGTTTAGTCCCTGGTTTAGTGCTGGTTTAGTCCCTGGTTTAGTTCTGGTTTAGTCCTAGTTTAGTCCCTGGTTTAGTCCTGGTTTAGTCCCTGGTTTAGTCCTGGTTTAGTCCTGGTTTAGTCCCTGGTTTAGTCCTGGTTTAGTCCTAGTTTAGTCCCTGGTTTAGTCCTGGTTTAGTCCTGGTTTAGTCCTGGTTTCGTCCCTGGTTTAGTCCCTGGTTTAGTCCTGGTTTAGTCCCTGGTTTAGTCCTGGTTTCGTCCCTGGTTTCGTCCCTGGTTTAGTCCTGGTTTAGTCCTGGTTCAGTCCTGGTTCAGTCCTTGTTTAGTCCTGGTTTAGTCCCTGGTTTAGTCCTGGTTTAGTCCCTGGTTTAGTCCTGGTTTAGTCCTGGTTTTGTCCTGGTTTCGTCCCTGGTTTAGTCCCTGGTTTAGTCCAGGTTTAGTCCTGGTTTAGTCCTGGTTTAGTCCTGGTTCAGTCCTGGTTCAGTCCTTGTTTAGTCCTGGTTTAGTCCCTGGTTTAGTCCTGGTTTAGTCCTGGTTCAGTCCTGGTTTAGTCCTGGTTTAGTCCCTGGTTTAGTCCCTGGTTTAGTCCCTGGTTTAGTCCTGGTTTAGTCCTGGTTTAGTCCTGGTTCAGTCTTGGTTTAGTCCCTGGTTTAGTCCTGGTTTAGTCCTGGTTTAGTCCCTGGTTTAGTCCTGGTTTAGACCTGGTTTAGTCCCTGGTTTAGTCCTGGTTTAGTCCTGGTTTAGTCCCTGGTTTAGTCCTGGTTTAGTCCTGGTTTAGTCCCTGGTTTAGTCCCTGGTTTAGTCCTGGTTTAGTCCTGGTTTAGTCCCTGGTTTAGTCCTGGTTTAGTCCTGGTTTAGTCCCTGGTTTAGTCCTGGTTTAGTCCCTGGTTTAGTCCTGGTTTTGTCCTGGTTTCGTCCCTGGTTTCGTCCCTGGTTTCGTCCCTGGTTTAGTCCTGGTTTAGTCCTGGTTCAGTCCTGGTTTAGTCCCTGGTTTAGTCCTGGTTCAGTCCTGGTTTAGTCCTGGTTTCGTCCCTGGTTTAGTCCCTGGTTTAGTCCTGGTTTCGTCCTGGTTTAGTCCTGGTTTAGTCCTGGTTTAGTCCTGGTTTAGTCCTGGTTTAGTCCCTGGTTTAGTCCTGGATTAGTCCTGGTTCAGTCCTGGTTCAGTCCTGGTTTAGTCCCTGGTTTAGTCCAGGTTTAGTCCAGGTTTAGTCCTGGTTTAGTCCTGGTTTAGTCCTGGTTCAGTCCTGGTTTAGTCCCTGGTTTCGTCCCTGGTTTAGTCCCTGGTTTAGTCTTGGTTTAGTCCTGGTTTCGTCCTGGTTTAGTCCGTGGTTTAGTCCTGGTTCAGTCCTGGTTCAGTCCTGGTTTAGTCCTGGTTTCGTCCCTGGTTTAGTCCCTGGTTTAGTCCTGGTTTCGTCCTGGTTTAGTCCAGGTTTAGTCCTGGTTTAGTCCTGGTTTAGTCCTGGTTCAGTCCTGGTTTAGTCCCTGGTTTAGTCCTGGTTTAGTCCCTGGTTTAGTCCTGGTTTAGTCCTGGTTTCGTCCCTGGTTTAGTCCCTGGTTTAGTCCAGGTTTAGTCCTGGTTTAGTCCTGGTTTAGTCCTGGTTCAGTCCTGGTTCAGTCCTTGTTTAGTCCTGGTTTAGTCCCTGGTTTAGTCCTGGTTTAGTCCTGGTTCAGTCCTGGTTTAGTCCTGGTTTAGTCCCTGGTTTAGTCCCTGGTTTAGTCCTGGTTTAGTCCTGGTTCAGTCCTGGTTTAGTCCCTGGTTTAGTCCTGGTTTAGTCCCTGGTTTAGTCCTGGTTTAGTCCCTGGTTTAGTCCTGGTTTAGACCTGGTTTAGTCCAGGTTTAGTCCTGGTTTAGTCCTAGTTCAGTCCTGGTTTAGTCCCTGGTTTAGTCCTGGTTTAGTCCTGGTTTAGTCCTGGTTCAGTCCTGGTTTAGTCCCTGGTTTAGTCCTGGTTTAGTCCTGGTTTAGTCCCTGGTTTAGTCCTGGTTTAGTCCTGGTTTAGTCCTGGTTTAGTCCTGGTTTCGTCCCTGGTTTAGTCCTGGTTTAGTCCTGGTTTAGTCCTGGTTTAGTCCTGGTTCAGTCCTGGTTCAGTCCTTGTTTAGTCCTGGTTTAGTCCTGGTTTAGTCCCTGGTTTAGTCCTGGTTTAGTCCCTGGTTTAGTCCTGGTTTAGTCCCTGGTTTAGTCCTGGTTTAGTCCTGGTTTAGTCCTGGTTTAGTCCTGGTTCAGTCCTGGTTCAGTCCTGGTTTAGGTCTGGTTTAGTCCTGGTTTAGTCCCTGGTTTAGTCCTGGTTTAGTCCTGGTTTAGTCCCTGGTTTAATCCTGGTTTTGTCCTGGTTTCGTCCCTGGTTTAGTCCCAGGTTTAGTCCTGGTTTAGTCCTGGTTCAGTCCTTGTTTAGTCCTGGTTTAGTCCCTGGTTTAGTCCTGGTTCAGTCCTGGTTCAGTCCTTGTTTAGTCCTGGTTTCGTCCCTGGTTTAGTCCCTGGTTTAGTCCTGGTTTAGTCCCTGGTTTAGTCCTGGTTTCGTCCCTGGTTTCGTCCCTGGTTTAGTCCTGGTTTAGTCCTGGTTCAGTCCTGGTTCAGTCCTTGTTTAGTCCTGGTTTAGTCCCTGGTTTAGTCCTGGTTTAGTCCCTGGTTTAGTCCTGGTTTAGTCCTGGTTTTGTCCTGGTTTCGTCCCTGGTTTAGTCCCTGGTTTAGTCCAGGTTTAGTCCTGGTTTAGTCCTGGTTTAGTCCTGGTTCAGTCCTGGTTCAGTCCTTGTTTAGTCCTGGTTTAGTCCCTGGTTTAGTCCTGGTTTAGTCCTGGTTCAGTCCTGGTTTAGTCCTGGTTTAGTCCCTGGTTTAGTCCCTGGTTTAGTCCCTGGTTTAGTCCTGGTTTAGTCCTGGTTTAGTCCTGGTTCAGTCTTGGTTTAGTCCCTGGTTTAGTCCTGGTTTAGTCCTGGTTTAGTCCCTGGTTTAGTCCTGGTTTAGACCTGGTTTAGTCCAGGTTTAGTCCTGGTTTAGTCCTGGTTTAGTCCTGGTTTAGTCCTGGTTTAGTCCTGGTTTAGTCCTGGTTTAGTCCTGGTTTAGTCCTGGTTTAGTCCCTGGTTTAGTCCCTGGTTTAGTCCTGGTTTAGTCCCTGGTTTAGTCCTGGTTTAGTCCCTGGTTTAGTCCTGGTTTAGACCTGGTTTAGTCCTGGTTTAGGTCTGGTTTAGTCCTGGTTTAGTCCTGGTTTAGTCCTGGTTTAGTCCCTGGTTTAGTCCTGGTTTAGTCCCTGGTTTAGTCCTGGTTTAGTCCTGGTTTAGTCCTGGTTTAGTCCTGGTTTAGTCCCTGGTTTAGTCCTGGTTTAGTCCCTGGTTTAGTCCTGGTTTAGTCCTGGTTTAGTCCTGGTTTAGTCCCTGGTTTAGTCCTGGTTTAGTCCCTGGTTTAGTCCTGGTTTAGTCCTGGTTTAGTCCCTGGTTTAGTCCTGGTTTAGTCCTGGTTTAGTCCCTGGTTTAGTCCCTGGTTTAGTCCTGGTTTAGTCCTGGTTTAGTCCTGGTTTAGTCCTGGTTTAGTCCCTGGTTTAGTCCTGGTTTAGTCCTGGTTTAGTCCCTGGTTTAGTCCTGGTTTAGTCCTGGTTTAGTCCCTGGTTTAGTCCTGGTTTAGTCCTGGTTTAGTCCTGGTTTAGTCCCTGGTTTAGTCCTGGTTTAGTCCTGGTTTAGTCCTGGTTTAGTCCCTGGTTTAGTCCTGGTTCAGTCCTGGTTTAGTCCCTGGTTTAGTCCTGGTTTAGTCCTGGTTTAGTCCCTGGTTTAGTCCTGGTTTAGTCCTGGTTTAGTCCTGGTTTAGTCCCTGGTTTAGTCCTGGTTTAGTCCTGGTTTAGTCCTGGTTTAGTCCTGGTTTAGTCCTGGTTTAGTCCTGGTTTAGTCCTGGTTTAGTCCCTGGTTTAGTCCTGGTTTAGTCCTGGTTTAGTCCTGGTTTAGTCCTGGTTTAGTCCTGGTTTAGTCCTGGTTTAGTCCCTGGTTTAGTCCCTGGTTTAGTCCTGGTTTAGTCCTGGTTTAGTCCTGGTTTAGTCCTGGTTTAGTCCTGGTTTAGTCCCTGGTTTAGTCCCTGGTTTAGTCCTGGTTTAGTCCTGGTTTAGTCCCTGGTTTAGTCCTGGTTTAGTCCCTGGTTTAGTCCTGGTTTAGTCCTGGTTTAGTCCTGGTTTAGTCCTGGTTTAGTCCCTGGTTTAGTCCTGGTTTAGTCCTGGTTTTGTCCAAGTTTAGTCCAGGTTTAGTCCTGTTGTAGTCCTGGTTTAGTCCTGGTTTAGTCCCTGGTTTAGTCCTGGTTTAGTCCTGGTTTAGTCCTGGTTTAGTCCTGGTTTAGTCCTGGTTTAGTCCTGGTTTAGTCCTGGTTTAGTCCTGGTTTAGTCCTGGTTTAGTCCCTGGTTTAGTCCTGGTTCAGTCCTGGTTCAGTCCTGGTTTAGTCCTGGTTTAGTCCTGGTTTAGTCCCTGGTTTAGTCCTGGTTTAGTCCTGGTTTAGTCCCTGGTTTAGTCCTGGTTTAGTCCTGGTTTAGTCCTGGTTTAGTCCTGGTTTAGTCCCTGGTTTAGTCCTGGTTTAGTCCTGGTTTAGTCCCTGGTTTAGTCCTGGTTTAGTCCTGGTTTAGTCCCTGGTTTAGTCCTGGTTTAGTCCCTGGTTTAGTCCTGGTTTAGTCCTGGTTTAGTCCTGGTTTAGTCCCTGGTTTAGTCCTGCTTTAGTCCTGCTTTAGTCCTGGTTTAGTCCTGCTTTAGTCCTGGTTTAGTCCCTGGTTTTAGTCCTGGCTTAGTTCTGGCTTAGTTCTAGTTTAGTCCTGCTTTAGTCCTGGTTTAGCCCTAGTTTAGTCCTGCTTTAGTCTTGTTTAGTCCTGCTTTAGTCCTAGTTTAGTCCTGCTTTAGTCCTGGTTTAGTCCTGGTTTAGTCCTGGTTTAGTCCTGGTTTAGTCCTGGTTTAGTCCTGGTTTAGTCCCTGGTTTAGTCCTGGTTTAGTCCTGGTTTAGTCCTGGTTTAGTCCTGGTTTAGTCCTGGTTTAGTCCTGGTTTAGTCCTGGTTTAGTCCTGGTTTAGTCCAGGTTTAGTCCAGGTTTAGTCCTGTTGTAGTCCTGGTTTAGTCCTGGTTTAGTCCCTGGTTTAGTCCTGGTTTAGTCCTGGTTTAGTCCAGGTTTAGTCCAGGTTTAGTCCTGGTTTAGACCTGGTTTAGTCCTGGTTTAGTCCTGGTTTAGTCCCTGGTTTAGTCCTGGTTTAGTCCTGGTTTTGTCCAAGTTTAGTCCAGGTTTAGTCCTGGTTTAGTCCTGGTTTAGTCCCTGGTTTAGTCCCTGGTTTAGTCCTGGTTTAGTCCTGGTTTAGTCCCTGGTTTAGTCCCTGGTTTAGTCCTGGTTTAGTCCCTGGTTTAGTCCTGGTTTAGTCCTGGTTTAGTCCTGGTTTAGTCCCTGGTTTAGTCCTGGTTTAGTCCCTGGTTTAGTCCTGGTTTAGTCCTGGTTTAGTCCTGGTTTAGTCCTGGTTTAGTCCTGGTTTAGTCCTGGTTTGGTCCTGGTTTAGTCCCTGGTTTAGTCCTGGTTTAGTCCTGGTTTAGTCCTGGTTTAGTCCCTGGTTTAGTCCCTGGTTTAGTCCTGGTTTAGTCCTGGTTTAGTCCTGGTTTAGTCCTGGTTTAGTCCTGGTTTAGTCCTGGTTTAGTCCTGGTTTAGTCCTGGTTTAGTCCTGGTTTAGTCCCTGGTTTAGTCCTGGTTTAGTCCTGGTTTAGTCCTGGTTTAGTCCTGGTTTGGCCCTGGTTTGGTCCTGGTTTGGTCTTGTTTAGTACCTGGTTTAGTCCTGGTTTAGTCTTGTTTAATACCTGGTTCAGTCCTGGTTTAGTCCTGGTTTAGTCCTGGTTTAGTCCTGGTTTAGTCCTGGTTTAGTCCTGGTTTAGTCCTGGTTCAGTCCTGGTTTAGTCCCTGGTTTAGTCCTGGTTCAGTCCTGGTTTAGTCCTGGTTTCGTCCCTGGTTTAGTCCCTGGTTTAGTCCTGGTTTCGTCCTGGTTTAGTCCTGGTTTAGTCCTGGTTTAGTCCTGGTTTAGTCCCTGGTTTAGTCCTGGATTAGTCCTGGTTCAGTCCTGGTTCAGTCCTGGTTTAGTCCCTGGTTTAGTCCAGGTTTAGTCCAGGTTTAGTCCAGGTTTAGTCCTGGTTTAGTCCTGGTTTAGTCCTGGTTTAGTCCCCTGGTTTCGTCCCTGGTTTAGTCCCTGGTTTAGTCTTGGTTTAGTCCTGGTTTCGTCCTGGTTTAGTCCGTGGTTTAGTCCTGGTTCAGTCCTGGTTCAGTCCTGGTTTAGTCCTGGTTTCGTCCCTGGTTTAGTCCCTGGTTTAGTCCTGGTTTCGTCCTGGTTTAGTCCAGGTTTAGTCCTGGTTTAGTCCTGGTTTAGTCCTGGTTCAGTCCTGGTTTAGTCCCTGGTTTAGTCCTGGTTTAGTCCCTGGTTTAGTCCTGGTTTAGTCCTGGTTTCGTCCCTGGTTTAGTCCCTGGTTTAGTCCAGGTTTAGTCCTGGTTTAGTCCTGGTTTAGTCCTGGTTCAGTCCTGGTTCAGTCCTTGTTTAGTCCTGGTTTAGTCCCTGGTTTAGTCCTGGTTTAGTCCTGGTTCAGTCCTGGTTTAGTCCTGGTTTAGTCCCTGGTTTAGTCCCTGGTTTAGTCCTGGTTTAGTCCTGGTTCAGTCCTGGTTTAGTCCCTGGTTTAGTCCTGGTTTAGTCCCTGGTTTAGTCCTGGTTTAGTCCCTGGTTTAGTCCTGGTTTAGACCTGGTTTAGTCCAGGTTTAGTCCTGGTTTAGTCCTAGTTCAGTCCTGGTTTAGTCCCTGGTTTAGTCCTGGTTTAGTCCTGGTTTAGTCCTGGTTCAGTCCTGGTTTAGTCCCTGGTTTAGTCCTGGTTTAGTCCTGGTTTAGTCCCTGGTTTAGTCCTGGTTTAGTCCTGGTTTAGTCCTGGTTTAGTCCTGGTTTAGTCCCTGGTTTAGTCCTGGTTTAGTCCTGGTTTAGTCCTGGTTTAGTCCTGGTTTAGTCCCTGGTTTAGTCCTGGTTTAGTCCTGGTTTAGTCCTGGTTTAGTCCTGGTTCAGTCCTGGTTCAGTCCTTGTTTAGTCCTGGTTTAGTCCTGGTTTAGTCCCTGGTTTAGTCCTGGTTTAGTCCCTGGTTTAGTCCTGGTTTAGTCCCTGGTTTAGTCCTGGTTTAGTCCTGGTTTAGTCCTGGTTCAGTCCTGGTTTAGTCCCTGGTTTAGTCCAGGTTTAGTCCCTGGTTTAGTCCTGGTTTAGTCCTGGTTTAGTCCCTGGTTTAATCCTGGTTTTGTCCTGGTTTCGTCCCTGGTTTAGTCCCAGGTTTAGTCCTGGTTTAGTCCTGGTTCAGTCCTTGTTTAGTCCTGGTTTAGTCCCTGGTTTAGTCCTGGTTCAGTCCTGGTTCAGTCCTTGTTTAGTCCTGGTTTAGTCCCTGGTTTAGTCCTGGTTTAGTCCTGGTTCAGTCCTGGTTTAGTCCTGGTTTCGTCCCAGGTTTAGTCCTGGTTTCGTCCCTGGTTTCGTCCTGGTTTAGTCCTGGTTTAGTCCCTGGTTTAGTCCTGGTTTAGTCCCTGGTTTAGTGCTGGTTTAGTCCCTGGTTTAGTCCTGGTTTAGTCCTAGTTTAGTCCCTGGTTTAGTCCTGGTTTAGTCCCTGGTTTAGTCCTGGTTTAGTCCTGGTTTAGTCCCTGGTTTAGTCCTGGTTTAGTCCTAGTTTAGTCCCTGGTTTAGTCCTGGTTTAGTCCTGGTTTAGTCCTGGTTTCGTCCCTGGTTTAGTCCCTGGTTTAGTCCTGGTTTAGTCCCTGGTTTAGTCCTGGTTTCGTCCCTGGTTTAGTCCCTGGTTTCGTCCCTGGTTTAGTCCTGGTTTAGTCCTGGTTCAGTCCTGGTTCAGTCCTTGTTTAGTCCTGGTTTAGTCCCTGGTTTAGTCCTGGTTTTGTCCTGGTTTCGTCCCTGGTTTAGTCCCTGGTTTAGTCCAGGTTTAGTCCTGGTTTAGTCCTGGTTTAGTCCTGGTTCAGTCCTGGTTCAGTCCTGGTTCAGTCCTGGTTTAGTCCCTGGTTTAGTCCTGGTTTAGTCCTGGTTTAGTCCTGGTTTAGTCCTGGTTCAGTCCTGGTTCAGTCCTGGTTTAGACCTGGTTTAGTCCAGGTTTAGTCCTGGTTCAGTCCTGGTTTAGTCCCTGGTTTAGTCCTGGTTTAGTCCTGGTTCAGTCCTGGTTTAGTCCTGGTTTCGTCCCAGGTTTTGTCCTGGTTTCGTCCCTGGTTTAGTCCTGGTTCAGTCCCTGGTTTAGTCCTGGTTTAGTCCTGGTTTAGTCCCTGGTTTAGTCCTGGTTTAGTCCTGGTTTAGTCCTGGTTTAGTCCTGGTTCAGTCCTGGTTTAGTCCCTGGTTTAGTCCAGGTTTAGTCCCTGGTTCAGTCCTTGTTTAGTCCTGGTTTAGTCCCTGGTTTAGTCCTGGTTTAGTCCTGGTTCAGTCCTGGTTTAGTCCTGGTTTAGTCCCTGGTTTAGTCCCTGGTTTAGTCCTGGTTTAGTCCTGGTTCAGTCCTGGTTTAGTCCCTGGTTTAGTCCTGGTTTAGTCCCTGGTTTAGTCCTGGTTTAGTCCCTGGTTTAGTCCTGGTTTAGACCTGGTTTAGTCCAGGTTTAGTCCTGGTTTAGTCCTGGTTCAGTCCTGGTTTAGTCCCTGGTTTAGTCCTGGTTTAGTCCTGGTTCAGTCCTTGTTTAGTCCTGGTTTAGTCCTGGTTTAGTCCCTGGTTTAGTCCTGGTTTAGTCCCTGGTTTAGTCCTGGTTTAGTCCTGGTTTCGTCCCTGGTTTAGTCCCTGGTTTAGTCCAGGTTTAGTCCTGGTTTAGTCCTGGTTTAGTCCTGGTTCAGTCCTGGTTCAGTCCTTGTTTAGTCCTGGTTTAGTCCCTGGTTTAGTCCTGGTTTAGTCCTGGTTCAGTCCTGGTTTAGTCCTGGTTTAGTCCCTGGTTTAGTCCCTGGTTTAGTCCTGGTTTAGTCCTGGTTCAGTCCTGGTTTAGTCCCTGGTTTATTCCTGGTTTAGTCCCTGGTTTAGTCCTGGTTTAGTCCCTGGTTTAGTCCTGGTTTAGACCTGGTTTAGTCCAGGTTTAGTCCTGGTTTAGTCCTGGTTCAGTCCTGGTTTAGTCCCTGGTTTAGTCCTGGTTTAGTCCTGGTTTAGTCCTGGTTCAGTCCTGGTTTAGTCCCTGGTTTAGTCCTGGTTTAGTCCTGGTTTAGTCCCTGGTTTAGTCCTGGTTTAGTCCTGGTTTAGTCCTGGTTTAGTCCTGGTTTCGTCCCTGGTTTAGTCCTGGTTTAGTCCTGGTTTAGTCCTGGTTTAGTCCTGGTTCAGTCCTGGTTCAGTCCTTGTTTAGTCCTGGTTTAGTCCTGGTTTAGTCCCTGGTTTAGTCCTGGTTCAGTCCCTGGTTTAGTCCTGGTTTAGTCCCTGGTTTAGTCCTGGTTTAGTCCTGGTTTAGTCCTGGTTCAGTCCTGGTTTAGTCCCTGGTTTAGTCCAGATTTAGTCCC
This sequence comes from Paratrypauchen microcephalus, assembly GCA_036785185.1. Classification (NCBI taxonomy): domain Eukaryota; kingdom Metazoa; phylum Chordata; class Actinopteri; order Gobiiformes; family Gobiidae; genus Paratrypauchen; species Paratrypauchen microcephalus. Next base: position 915,413 of record JAVJIX010000242.1, read on the forward strand.
TGGTTTAGTCCTGGTTTAGTCCTGGTTTAGTCCCTGGTTTAATCCTGGTTTTGTCCTGGTTTCGTCCCTGGTTTAGTCCCTGGTTTAGTCCTGGTTTAGTCCTGGTTCAGTCCTTGTTTAGTCCTGGTTTAGTCCCTGGTTTAGTCCTGGTTCAGTCCTGGTTCAGTCCTTGTTTAGTCCTGGTTTAGTCCCTGGTTTAGTCCTGGTTTAGTCCTGGTTCAGTCCTGGTTTAGTCCTGGTTTCGTCCCAGGTTTAGTCCTGGTTTCGTCCCTGGTTTCGTCCTGGTTTAGTCCTGGTTTAGTCCCTGGTTTAGTCCTGGTTTAGTCCCTGGTTTAGTGCTGGTTTAGTCCCTGGTTTAGTTCTGGTTTAGTCCTAGTTTAGTCCCTGGTTTAGTCCTGTTTTAGTCCCTGGTTTAGTCCTGGTTTAGTCCTGGTTTAGTCCCTGGTTTAGTCCTGGTTTAGTCCTAGTTTAGTCCCTGGTTTAGTCCTGGTTTAGTCCTGGTTTAGTCCTGGTTTCGTCCCTGGTTTAGTCCCTGGTTTAGTCCTGGTTTAGTCCCTGGTTTAGTCCTGGTTTCGTCCCTGGTTTCGTCCCTGGTTTAGTCCTGGTTTAGTCCTGGTTCAGTCCTGGTTCAGTCCTTGTTTAGTCCTGGTTTAGTCCCTGGTTTAGTCCTGGTTTAGTCCCTGGTTTAGTCCTGGTTTTGTCCTGGTTTCGTCCCTGGTTTAGTCCCTGGTTTAGTCCAGGTTTAGTCCTGGTTTAGTCCTGGTTTAGTCCTGGTTCAGTCCTGGTTCAGTCCTTGTTTAGTCCTGGTTTAGTCCCTGGTTTAGTCCTGGTTTAGTCCTGGTTCAGTCCTGGTTTAGTCCTGGTTTAGTCCCTGGTTTAGTCCCTGGTTTAGTCCTGGTTTAGACCTGGTTTAGTCCAGGTTTAGTCCTGGTTTAGTCCTGGTTCAGTCCTGGTTTAGTCCTGGTTTAGTCCTGGTTTAGTCCTGGTTCAGTCCTGGTTTAGTCCCTGGTTTAGTCCTGGTTCAGTCCCTGGTTTAGTCCTGGTTTAGTCCTGGTTTAGTCCCTGGTTTAGTCCTGGTTTAGTCCCTGGTTTAGTCCTGGTTTAGTCCCTGGTTTAGTCCTGGTTTAGTCCTGGTTCAGTCCTGGTTTAGTCCCTGGTTTAGTCCAGGTTTAGTCCCTGGTTTAGTCCTGGTTTAGTCCTGGTTTAGTCCCTGGTTTAATCCTGGTTTTGTCCTGGTTTCGTCCCTGGTTTAGTCCCTGGTTTAGTCCTGGTTTAGTCCTGGTTCAGTCCTTGTTTAGTCCTGGTTTAGTCCCTGGTTTAGTCCTGGTTCAGTCCTGGTTCAGTCCTTGTTTAGTCCTGGTTTAGTCCTGGTTTAGTCCCTGGTTTAGTCCTGGATTAGTCCTGGTTTAGTCCTGGTTTAGTCCCTGGTTTAGTCCTGGTTTAGTCCTGGTTCAGTCCTGGTTTAGTCCCTGGTTTAGTCCTGGTTCATTCCTGGTTTCGTCCCTGGTTTAGTCCTGGTTTAGTCCTGGTTTCTTCCCTGGTTTAGTCCTGGTTTAGTCCTGGTTTCGTCCCTGGTTTAGTCCCTGGTTTAGTCCTGGTTTAGTCCTGGTTTAGTCCTGGTTTAGTCCTGGTTTAGTCCCTGGTTTAGTCCTGGTTTAGTCCCTGGTTTCGTCCCTGGTTTAGTCCCTGGTTTAGTCCTGGTTTAGTCCTGGTTTAGTCCTGGTTTTGTCCTGGTTTCGTCCCTGGTTTAGTCCCTGGTTTAGTCCTGGTTTAGTCCTGGTTTAGTCCCTGGTTTAGTCCTGGTTTCGTCCCTGGTTTAGTCCCTGGTTTAGTCCTGGTTTAGTCCCTGGTTTAGTCCAGGTTTAGTCCCTGGTTTAGTCCAGGTTTAGTCCTGGTTTTGTCCCTGGTTTAGTCCAGGTTTAGTCCCTGGTTTAGTCCTGGTTTAGTCCTGGTTTAGTCCCTGGTTTAATCCTGGTTTTGTCCTGGTTTCGTCCCTGGTTTAGTCCCTGGTTTAGTCCTGGTTTAGTCCTGGTTCAGTCCTTGTTTAGTCCTGGTTTAGTCCCTGGTTTAGTCCTGGTTCAGTCCTGGTTCAGTCCTTGTTTAGTCCTGGCTTAGTCCCTGGTTTAGTCCCTGGTTTAGTCCTGGTTTAGTCCTGGTTTAGTCCCTGGTTTAGTCCTGGTTTAGTCCTGGTTTAGTCCCTGGTTTAGTCCCTGGTTTAGTCCTGGTTTAGTCCTGGTTTAGTCCCTGGTTTAGTCCTGGTTTAGTCCTGGTTTAGTCCCTGGTTTAGTCCTGGTTTAGTCCCTGGTTTAGTCCTGGTTTTGTCCTGGTTTCGTCCCTGGTTTCGTCCCTGGTTTCGTCCCTGGTTTAGTCCTGGTTTAGTCCTGGTTCAGTCCTGGTTTAGTCCCTGGTTTAGTCCTGGTTCAGTCCTGGTTTAGTCCTGGTTTCGTCCCTGGTTTAGTCCCTGGTTTAGTCCTGGTTTAGTCCTGGTTTAGTCCTGGTTTAGTCCTGGTTTAGTCCTGGTTTAGTCCCTGGTTTAGTCCTGGATTAGTCCTGGTTCAGTCCTGGTTCAGTCCTGGTTTAGTCCCTGGTTTAGTCCAGGTTTAGTCCAGGTTTAGTCCTGGTTTAGTCCTGGTTTAGTCCTGGTTCAGTCCTGGTTTAGTCCCTGGTTTCGTCCCTGGTTTAGTCCCTGGTTTAGTCTTGGTTTAGTCCTGGTTTCGTCCTGGTTTAGTCCGTGGTTTAGTCCTGGTTCAGTCCTGGTTCAGTCCTGGTTTAGTCCTGGTTTCGTCCCTGGTTTAGTCCCTGGTTTAGTCCTGGTTTCGTCCTGGTTTAGTCCAGGTTTAGTCCTGGTTTAGTCCTGGTTTAGTCCTGGTTCAGTCCTGGTTTAGTCCCTGGTTTAGTCCTGGTTTAGTCCCTGGTTTAGTCCTGGTTTTGTCCTGGTTTCGTCCCTGGTTTCGTCCCTGGTTTCGTCCCTGGTTTCGTCCCTGGTTTCGTCCCTGGTTTAGTCCTGGTTTAGTCCTGGTTCAGTCCTGGTTTAGTCCCTGGTTTAGTCCTGGTTCAGTCCTGGTTTCGTCCCTGGTTTAGTCCTGGTTTAGTCCTGGTTTATTCCTTGGTTTAGTCCTGGTTTAGTCCTGGTTTCGTCCTTGGTTTAGTCCCTGGTTTAGTCCTGGTTTAGTCCTGGTTTAGTCCTGGTTTAGTCCCTGGTTTAGTCCCTGGTTTAGTCCTGGTTTAGTCCCTGGTTTCGTCCCTGGTTTCGTCCCTGGTTTAGTCCTGGTTTAGTCCTGGTTTAGTCCTGGTTTTGTCCTGGTTTCGTCCCTGGTTTAGTCCCTGGTTTAGTCCTGGTTTAGTCCTGGTTTAGTCCTGGTTTAGTCCCTGGTTTAGTCCTGGTTTAGTCCTGGTTTAGTCCCTGGTTTAGTCCCTGGTTTAGTCCCTGGTTTAGTCCAGGTTTAGTCCTGGTTTAGTCCAGGTTCAGTCCTGGTTTTGTCCCTGGTTTAGTCCAGGTTTAGTCCCTGGTTTAGTCCTGGTTTAGTCCCTGGTTTAATCCTGGTTTTGTCCTGGTTTCGTCCCTGGTTTAGTCCCTGGTTTAGTCCTGGTTTAGTCCTGGTTCAGTCCTGGTTTAGTCCCTGGTTTAGTCCTGGTTCAGTCCTGGTTCAGTCCTTGTTTAGTCCTGGTTTAGTCCCTGGTTTAGTCCCTGGTTTAGTCCTGGTTTAGTCCTGGTTTAGTCCCTGGTTTAGTCCTGGTTTAGTCCTGGTTTAGTCCCTGGTTTAGTCCTGGTTTAGTCCTGGTTTAGTCCTGGTTTAGTCCCTGGTTTAGTCCTGGTTTAGACCTGGTTTAGTCCAGGTTTAGTCCTGGTTTAGTCCTGGTTTAGTCCTGGTTCAGTCCTGGTTTAGTCCCTGGTTTAGTCCTGGTTTAGTCCTGGTTTAGTCCTGGTTCAGTCCTGGTTTAGTCCCTGGTTTAGTCCTGGTTTAGGCCCTGGTTTAGTCCTGGTTTAGTCCTGGTTTCGTCCCTGGTTTCGTCCCTGGTTTCGTCCCTGGTTTCGTCCCTGGTTTAGTCCTGGTTTAGTCCTGGTTCAGTCCTGGTTTAGTCCCTGGTTTAGTCCCTGGTTTCGTCCTGGTTTCGTCCCTGGTTTAGTCCCTGGTTTAGTCCTGGTTTAGTCCCTGGTTTAGTCCCTGGTTTAGTCCTGGTTTCGTCCTGGTTTCGTCCCTGGTTTAGTCCCTGGTTTAGTCCTGGTTTAGTCCCTGGTTTAGTCCTGGTTTAGTCCTGGTTTAGTCCTGGTTTAGTCCTGGTTTAGTCCCTGGTTTCGTCCCTGGTTTAGTCCCTGGTTTAGTCCTGGTTTAGTCCTGGTTTCGTCCTGGTTTAGTCCCTGGTTTAGTCCTGGTTTAGTCCCTGGTTTAGTCCTGGTTTAGTCCTGGTTTCGTCCTGGTTTAGTCCCTGGTTTAGTCCTGGTTTAGTCCTGGTTTCGTCCCTGGTTCAGTCCTGGTTTAGTCCCTGGTTTAGTCCTGGTTTAGTCCTGGTTCAGTCCTGGTTTAGTCCCTGGTTTAGTCCTGGTTTAGTCCCTGGTTTAGTCCTGGTTTAGTCCTGGTTTTGTCCTGGTTTCGTCCCTGGTTTTGTCCCTGGTTTAGTCCTGGTTTAGTCCTGGTTTAGTCCTGGTTTTGTCCCTGGTTTAGTCCTGGTTTAGTCCCTGGTTTAGTCCCTGGTTCAGTCCTGGTTTCGTCCCTGGTTTAGTCCCTGGTTTAGTCCTGGTTTCGTCCTGGTTTCGTCCCTGGTTTAGTCCCTGGTTTAGTCCTGGTTTAGTCCCTGGTTTAGTCCCTGGTTTAGTCCTGGTTTAGTCCTGGTTTTGTCCTGGTTTCGTCCCTGGTTTAGTCCAGGTTTAGTCCTGGTTTTGTCCTGGTTCAGTCCTGGTTTAGTCCTGGTTTAGTCCCTGGTTTAGTCCCTGGTTTAGTCCCTGGTTTAGTCCCTGGTTTAGTCCTGGTTTAGTCCCTGGTTTAGTCCTGGTTTAGTCCCTGGTTTAGTCCCTGGTTTAGTCCTGGTTTCGTCCCTGGTTTAGTCCCTGGTTTAGTCCTGGTTTAGTCCTGGTTTCGTCCTGGTTTCGTCCCTGGTTCAGTCCTGGTTTAGTCCCTGGTTTAGTCCCTGGTTTAGTCCCTGGTTTCGTCCCTGGTTTAGTCCCTGGTTTAGTCCTGGTTTAGTCCCTGGTTTAGTCCTGGTTTCGTCCATGGTTCAGTCCTGGTTTAGTCCCTGGTTTAGTCCTGGTTTAGTCCTGGTTTAGTCCCTGGTTTAGTCCCTGGTTTAGTCCTGGTTTAGTCCTGGTTTAGTCCTGGTTCAGTCCTGGTTTAGTCCTGGTTTAGTCCTGGTTTAGTCCCTGGTTTAGTCCTGGTTTAGACCTGGTTTAGTCCTGGTTTAGTCCTGGTTTAGTCCTGGTTCAGTCCTGGTTCAGTCCCTGGTTTAGTCCTGGTTTCGTCCCTGGTTCAGTCCTGGTTTAGTCCCTGGTTTAGTCCTGGTTTAGTCCTGGTTCAGTCCTGGTTTAGTCCCTGGTTTAGTCCTGGTTTAGTCCCTGGTTTAGTCCTGGTTTAGTCCTGGTTTTGTCCTGGTTTCGTCCCTGGTTTTGTCCCTGGTTTAGTCCTGGTTTAGTCCTGGTTTAGTCCTGGTTTTGTCCCTGGTTTAGTCCTGGTTTAGTCCCTGGTTTAGTCCCTGGTTCAGTCCTGGTTTCGTCCCTGGTTTAGTCCCTGGTTTAGTCCTGGTTTCGTCCTGGTTTCGTCCCTGGTTTAGTCCCTGGTTTAGTCCTGGTTTAGTCCCTGGTTTAGTCCCTGGTTTAGTCCTGGTTTAGTCCTGGTTTTGTCCTGGTTTCGTCCCTGGTTTAGTCCAGGTTTAGTCCTGGTTTTGTCCTGGTTCAGTCCTTGTTTAGTCCTGGTTTAGTCCCTGGTTTAGTCCCTGGTTTAGTCCCTGGTTTAGTCCCTGGTTTAGTCCTGGTTTAGTCCCTGGTTTAGTCCTGGTTTAGTCCCTGGTTTAGTCCCTGGTTTAGTCCTGGTTTCGTCCCTGGTTTAGTCCCTGGTTTAGTCCTGGTTTAGTCCTGGTTTCGTCCTGGTTTCGTCCCTGGTTCAGTCCTGGTTTAGTCCCTGGTTTAGTCCCTGGTTTAGTCCCTGGTTTCGTCCCTGGTTTAGTCCCTGGTTTAGTCCTGGTTTAGTCCCTGGTTTAGTCCTGGTTTCGTCCATGGTTCAGTCCTGGTTTAGTCCCTGGTTTAGTCCTGGTTTAGTCCTGGTTTAGTCCCTGGTTTAGTCCCTGGTTTAGTCCTGGTTTAGTCCTGGTTTAGTCCTGGTTCAGTCCTGGTTTAGTCCTGGTTTAGTCCTGGTTTAGTCCCTGGTTTAGTCCTGGTTCAGTCCTGGTTCCGTCCCTGGTTTAGTCCCTGGTTTCGTCCTGGTTTCGTCCCTGGTTTAGTCCCTGGTTTAGTCCCTGGTTTAGTGCTGGTTTAGTCCCTGGTTTAGTCCCTGGTTTAGTCCTGGTTTAGTCCTGGTTTTGTCCTGGTTTCGTCCCTGGTTTAGTCCAGGTTTAGTCCTGGTTTAGTCCTGGTTCAGTCCTGGTTCAGTCCTTGTTTAGTCCTGGTTTAGTCCTGGTTTAGTCCCTGGTTTAGTCCTGGTTTAGTCCTGGTTTTGTCCTGGTTTCGTCCCTGGTTTAGTCCAGGTTTAGTCCTGGTTTAGTCCTGGTTTAGTCCCTGGTTTCGTCCCTGGTTTCGTCCCTGGTTTAGTCCTGGTTTAGTCCTGGTTTTGTCCTGGTTTAGTCCTGGTTTCGTCCCTGGTTCAGTCCTGGTTTAGTCCCTGGTTTAGTCCCTGGTTTAGTCCTGGTTTAGTCCTGGTTTAGTCCCTGGTTTCGTCCCTGGTTTAGTCCCTGGTTTAGTCCTGGTTTAGTCCTGGTTTCGTCCTGGTTTAGTCCCTGGTTTAGTCCTGGTTTAGTCCCTGGTTTAGTTCTGGTTTAGTCCTGGTTTCGTCCTGGTTTAGTCCCTGGTTTAGTCCTGGTTTAGTCCTGGTTTCGTCCCTGGTTCAGTCCTGGTTTAGTCCCTGGTTTAGTCCCTGGTTTAGTCCCTGGTTTAGTCCTGGTTTAGTCCCTGGTTTAGTCCTGGTTTAGTCCTGGTTCAGTCCTGGTTTAGTCCCTGGTTTAGTCCTGGTTTAGTCCTGGTTTAGTCCTGGTTCAGTCCTGGTTTAGTCCCTGGTTTAGTCCTGGTTTAGTCCCTGGTTTAGTCCTGGTTTTGTCCTGGTTTCGTCCCTGGTTTCGTCCCTGTTTTAGTCCTGGTTTAGTCCTGGTTCAGTCCTGGTTTAGTCCCTGGTTTAGTCCTGGTTCAGTCCTGGTTTCGTCCCTGGTTTAGTCCCTGGTTTCGTCCTGGTTTCGTCCCTGGTTTAGTCCTGGTTTAGTCCCTGGTTTAGTCCTGGTTTAGTCCTGGTTTTGTCCTGGTTTCGTCCCTGGTTTAGTCCAGGTTTAGTCCTGGTTTAGTCCTGGTTTAGTCCTGGTTCAGTCCTGGTTCAGTCCTTGTTTAGTCCTGGTTTAGTCCTGGTTCAGTCCTGGTTCAGTCCTGGTTTAGTCCTGGTTTAGTCCTGGTTTAGTCCCTGGTTTAGTCCTGGTTTAGTCCCTGGTTTAGTCCTGGTTTTGTCCTGGTTTCGTCCCTGGTTTAGTCCCTGGTTTAGTCCAGGTTTAGTCCTGGTTTAGTCCTGGTTTAGTCCTGGTTTAGTCCTGGTTCAGTCCTGGTTTAGTCCTGGTTTAGTCCCTGGTTTAGTCCTGGTTTAGTCCTGGTTTAGTCCTGGTTTAGTCCTGGTTCAGTCCTGGTTTAGTCCTGGTTTAGTCCCTGGTTTAGTCCCTGGTTTAGTCCTGGTTTAGTCCCTGGTTTAGTCCTGGTTTAGTCCTGGTTCAGTTCTGGTTTAGTCCCTGGTTTAGTCCCTGGTTTAGTCCTGGTTTAGTCCTGGTTTAGTCCTGGTTTAGTCCCTGGTTTAGTCCTGGTTTAGACCTGGTTTAGTCCTGGTTTAGTCCTGGTTTAGTCCTGGTTCAGTCCTGGTTTAGTCCCTGGTTTAGTCCCTGGTTTAGTCCTGGTTTAGTCCTGGTTTCGTCCCTGGTTTCGTCCCTGGTTTAGTCCTGGTTTAGTCCTGGTTCAGTCCTGGTTTAGTCCCTGGTTTAGTCCTGCTTCAGTCCTGGTTTCGTCCCTGGTTTAGTCCTGGTTTATTCCCTGTTTAGTCCTGGTTTCGGCCCTGGTTTAGTCCCTGGTTTAGTCCTGGTTCAGTCCTGGTTTAGTCCCTGGTTTAGTCCCTGGTTTAGTCCTGGTTTAGTCCTGGTTTCGTCCCTGGTTTCGTCCCTGGTTTAGTCCTGGTTTAGTCCTGGTTCAGTCCTGGTTTAGTCCCTGGTTTAGTCCTGCTTCAGTCCTGGTTTCGTCCCTGGTTTAGTCCTGGTTTATTCCCTGTTTAGTCCTGGTTTCGTCCCTGGTTTAGTCCCTGGTTTAGTCCCTGGTTTAGTCCTGGTTTAGTCCTGGTTTAGTCCCTGGTTTAGTCCTGGTTTAGTCCCTGGTTTCGTCCCTGGTTTAGTTCCTGGTTTAGTCCTGGTTTAGTCCTGGTTTTGTCCTGGTTTCGTCCCTGGTTTAGTCCCTGGTTTAGTCCAGGTTTAGTCCTGGTTTAGTCCTGGTTTAGTCCTTGTTTAGTCCTGGTTTAGTCCTGGTTTAGTCCCTGGTTTAGTCCTGGTTTAGTCCCTGGTTTAGTCCTGGTTTAGTCCTGGTTTAGTCCCTGGTTTAGTCCTGGTTTAGTCCCTGGTTTAGTCCTGGTTTAGTCCTGGTTTCGTCCTGGTTTCGTCCCTGGTTTAGTCCTGGTTTAGACCTGGTTTAGTCCAGGTTTAGTCCTGGTTTAGTCCTGGTTTTGTCCTGGTTCAGTCCTGGTTTAGTCCCTGGTTTAGTCCTGGTTTAGTCCTGGTTCAGTCCTGGTTTAGTCCCTGGTTTAGTCCTGGTTTTGTCCTGGTTTAGTCCTGGTTCAGTCCTGGTTCAGTCCTTGTTTAGTCCTGGTTTAGTCCCTGGTTTAGTCCTGGTTTAGTCCCTAGTTTAGTCCTGGTTTAGTCCCTGGTTTAGTCCTGGTTTAGTCCTGGTTTAGTCCTGGTTTAGTCCCTGGTTTAGTCCTGGTTTAGTCCCTGGTTTAGTCCTGGTTTAGTCCTGGTTTCGTCCTGGTTTAGTCCCTGGTTTAGTCCTGGTTTCGTCCCTGGTTCAGTCCTGGTTTAGTCCCTGGTTTAGTCCCTGGTTTAGTCCTGGTTTAGTCCTGGTTTAGTCCTGGTTTAGTCCCTGGTTTCGTCCCTGGTTTAGTCCCTGGTTTAGTCCTGGTTTCGTCCTGGTTTAGTCCCTGGTTTAGTCCTGGTTTAGTCCTGGTTTAGTCCTGGTTTCGTCCTGGTTTAGTCCCTGGTTTAGTCCTGGTTTAGTCCTGGTTTCGTCCCTGGTTCAGTCCTGGTTTAGTCCCTGGTTTAGTCCTGGTTTAGTCCTGGTTTAGTCCTGGTTTAGTCCCTGGTTTAGTCCTGGTTTCGTCCTGGTTTAGTCCCTGGTTTAGTCCTGGTTTAGTCCCTGGTTTAGTCCTGGTTTAGTCCTTGTTTAGTCCTGGTTTAGTCCTGGTTTAGTCCTGGTTTAGTCCTGGTTCAGTCCTGGTTCAGTCCTGGTTTCGTCCTTGTTTAGTCCTGGTTTAGTCCCTGGTTTAGTCCCTGGTTTAGTCCTGGTTTAGTCCTGGTTTAGTCCTGGTTTCGTCCCTGGTTCAGTCCTGGTTTAGTCCTGGTTTCGTCCCTGGTTCAGTCCTGGTTTAGTCCTGGTTTAGTCCTGGTTTAGTCCTGGTTTAGTCCCTGGTTTAGTCCTGGTTTAGTCCTGGTTTCGTCCCTGGTTCAGTCCTTGTTTAGTCCTGGTTTAGTCCTGGTTTCGTCCCTGGTTCAGTCCTTGTTTAGTCCTGGTTTAGTCCTGGTTTCGTCCCTGGTTCAGTCCTGGTTTAGTCCCTGGTTCAGTCCTGGTTTTGTCCCTGGTTCAGTCCTGGTTTAGTCCTGGTTTAGTCCTGGTTTAGTCCCTGGTTTAGTCCTGGTTTCGTCCTGGTTTAGTCCCTGGTTTAGTCCTGGTTTAGTCCCTGGTTTAGTCCTGGTTTAGTCCTTGTTTAGTCCTGGTTTAGTCCTGGTTTAGTCCTGGTTTAGTCCTGGTTCAGTCCTGGTTCAGTCCTGGTTTCGTCCTTGTTTAGTCCTGGTTTAGTCCCTGGTTTAGTCCCTGGTTTAGTCCTGGTTTCGTCCTGGTTTAGTCCCTGGTTTAGTCCTGGTTTAGTCCCTGGTTTAGTCCTGGTTTAGTCCTTGTTTAGTCCTGGTTTAGTCCTGGTTTAGTCCTGGTTTAGTCCTGGTTCAGTCCTGGTTCAGTCCTGGTTTCGTCCTTGTTTAGTCCTGGTTTAGTCCCTGGTTTAGTCCCTGGTTTAGTCCTGGTTTAGTCCTGGTTTAGTCCTGGTTTCGTCCCTGGTTCAGTCCTGGTTTAGTCCTGGTTTCGTCCCTGGTTCAGTCCTGGTTTAGTCCTGGTTTAGTCCTGGTTTAGTCCTGGTTTAGTCCCTGGTTTAGTCCTGGTTTAGTCCTGGTTTTGTCCCTGGTTCAGTCCTGGTTTAGTCCTGGTTTCGTCCCTGGTTCAGTCCTGGTTTAGTCCTGGTTTAGTCCTGGTTTAGTCCTGGTTTAGTCCTGGTTTAGTCCTGGTTTAGTCCCTGGTTCAGTCCTGGTTTAGTCCCTGGTTTAGTCCTGGTTTAGTCCTGGTTTAGTCCTGGTTTAGTCCAGGACCATATTAATATTTAAACTTATTCATCTCTAATATGCTCATGGAGACAAGCAGGTGGTGGACCCCCTAAGTGCAACAGTCTGGATTGATCTGAATCATATATTTTGTATAATTGGTTGAGTATAGCTTAAATAAACACTGGTGGAACATGCACAATAAACTGGGTTACCAGGTTTAACCCAGAGACAGGGTGGGTCAAATGCAGAGGAGACATTTGTGTAACAGCTGAACAATTTGGGGAAAATATCTTATTGTGATTTTTCTGACAAGCATTGTGATTGTGATTTATGTTTTAATCTTAGGATTCTGTTCAAAGCTCATATTTTAAACACGTCCAGAAGAATTGACAAAAAGACTGAAATCTGAAATGATAAACTAATACAAGAATCACATTTCACAGCAGATTTGTACAGATCTAAACTACAGCAGCTTTTATGTAGAATTAGACAGATTTTGTTGTTTGTGGAGGAAATTATTCAGACTTTGTGATTTGGTGATTACGTCCATTCAACTTGTAATTTCAATTTGATTGTGAATTAAGCTTGTAGCCTTATTGCAATGTGATTTTGTACCTTATGCTAAAAAATAGAGCTTATTTAAACAGTGCTTCTCTGAATCTTGTGTAAAATGTTATCTTTCGGACTTGATGAACATTTCCTCCTGTTCCTTCCTCTTTTTTTAAACACAGTCTAATCCAAATCAAACTTCACTGTGTCCTTTGTTCGTGTTTTTACTGGAGTCTGGATCACGCCTCCTTCTCTGGAAACAGGAAAAACTGAAGCTAATGTCAACAACAACTAAAGACTCGTCCCTAGACTAGACTAAAGACGGGAAAGTGTAAAGCTAAAACAACTAATGCTGCATGATACCTGGACTGGGCTCTAAACCAGATCAGAAACTGGACCAGAGACTATGATTAAACCAGAGACCAGATCTGCACAAGAGGCTAGGACTGAACCAAAGACCAATACTGGACTAGGATCTAAACCAGGACCAAGGACTGGGCATGCCTCCTCCTCTGTGAACAGGAAAGACTGAAGCTAATGATAAAACAACCAGAGCTGAGTGACAGCTGCAAGAGCCAACATCCAGACCGGAGACCAGGACTGGACCAGGATCCAGACCAGGATCTAGATCAAGTCCAGGACTCAGGACTAAACCCGGATCTCAACTGGAAACAGGGACCAAGGGACTAAAATTGGACCAATAAATTCACATAAAATGCCCGATTGGTTATGGAGATTGGAGAGGAAACTGAAACTCAGAGTAAGTTCTGAAGTTTAAATTAAATCTGTGCTTTAGACCTGTCTTAGTCCTGGTTTAGTTCTGGTTTGGTCATATCTATCTGGCATATTCCATTGTCTTTGCTCATGTTTAACACTCTTCAATTGATCCCTTGGTTAGTTTGAATTAAATTAAAATGTATTACTCTTGTATTACTTTGCATTAGCAGGTTTAGTCCTGTTTAGGTCCTGGTTGTAGTTTTAATCAAGGCTGTGATCACATTAGGGTTGTGAAAAGAAAATCAGATACTAATCAATATTAAAACTATTATCAAAACTCGATACTCATTTGAGCTGGTATCGATACCAAAAAGTCCCATTGACAGGACAGAAATGAACCTTTCTTGACTGTCTTTAGAATGATCTCAGAACAAATATAAGAGCACATAGACTAGTATATGCCCATGGAGCACTGTGGAACCTACAGGAGCACTGAGGGAGTACACACTTATAAGACCACATGGGAATATTAAAGGGCCCATGGGATGACATTTTCACTTTCTGAGGTTTTTGAACGTTAATGTGAGCTCCCCTACCCTGTTTAGGGCCCCCCCCCATGGTTAAAAGTTGCGAAATGTCTAAACTGAGCATTTGCGATACTTTTCTGCGTTAGAAAAAAACCCAGCTCAAACAGGCGATTCTGAACAAGGAAACTTATTGACGTCACATCAAAAAAAGAAATGCAAATGCAGCTCCACCCCCGTCTGGATGTCCACCCCCTGTCTCTGGAAATCACGCCCAGAATGAGCTACGCAATGCGAAATACGTTTTTTTATTTGCCTGGAGGCACGTGCGAGTGTTTCTAGGCTCGGAAGTCCTTTACCCGACCCTCTGGACCTCTGAAACAGCAGTGGTTTCATTTTATTTTCTGTGAAAATGTGTTTTTTTCATTGAAATTTCTCTCCTTTCTTCCTCCGTGCTTAAAACACAGAAGTGGGGCCAGGCACAGCGCACCTAACCAGCAGCGTATTTGCCCCCCCCGCTCCTCTAACCTATCTCTGTCCTTCTCATTTGCATTCAAGCAACAAGGCCCAGAATGAGTCGTTCAGAGAGAGATTTTCTGACTCTGACTCTGTACATGTGTCTTGATTTTGAAGAAGGATTCATTTACAGTATTAGGGAACCATTAAGGAGCCATATAAAAGCATCAACAAGTACCATGTCATGGGACCTTTAAAGAAAGTATGAGGAGTTAATGTTGAAAATCACATTCTATTGTCTAAAGAACGTTTTTGGGGTATCAGAATCCGTCTTGAGTATCGAGTCTCTTCCTTAGTATCTGAATAAAGTATGTGGACAACACAAGTTCACATTAGTTTGATCCTGGTCTGATCCTGGTTTAGTCTTGGTGTAGACCAGGGGTCGGCAACCTTTACCACTCAAAGAGCCGTTTGGAGCCGTTTCACACAGTAAAGAAAACACTGGGAGCCACAAAACCCTTTTGAAATTTAAAATGAAATAACACTGCATATAATGGCTTTTTTTTACCTTTGTGCCATAGAATTACATTTTGAATATGAACAAACTAAAATAAAATACATTTTAATTAAATACAGTGGTCCCTCGCTGTTTCTCTGATTTTTTATAGTGTACCAATACGTATTGTGTTCTGCATCCTGATTGGCTAAAGGACTGTAGACCTTTGTCTTTGTCATTCTCCTCCGTGTCTCCTGTACAGAATGTGTTCAGTTTGCCAAATTTATTTAAATGTTGGATCATGAGCAGTGTGACTCTGAAGCAGTGAGGACTGAGCGGTCTGGCATTTGGGCACATGCAGAAGGGCCGAGGCCGTGCTCTATTACAGATTTGTCCGCGCGCACACTTCTCCGGGTGGTCAATGCGTATCAGGAAGTAGCGGCAGTGTTTGCACATAACGAACTGATGGAACCTGGAGTCCAGGCGGCTGAACCAGTCCTGAGAGCGCACGGATGCGTTCTCACTACAGTTCTGTGTTTGGTGCAGAGCTGTAGAACCCCTCCCCCCCGTTCCACAGACTACGGGGCCACTTGTAGGTGTAAATTGCCAGGGCCGATGATCCCAGCCTGTCACTGCTCTGAAGTGCTGTATGTTTACAAGTTTTCTCCCCAACAAAACAGCGCAGCGGCGCCAGGCGCCTCGGTCAGAGGAACTGTGAAATACACACATATTTATACACACAATATAAAACTGACTACTTCAGGGATTTTGCCTAACGTGGGTTATTTCTACAACGTAACCCCCGTGATAAACGAGGGACCACTGTACTGAGCCGCATCAGAGGGATCAAAGAGCCGCATGCGGCTCCGGAGCCGCGGGTTGCCGACCCCTGGTGTAGACACTGACACACTTCTAGCCTTCTAGCAATAAAGCGTTTGACGGACCCTACGCCAGAAAAGTTACACAGTGCACCATTAAAAATTGTAGTCTTTGTGATTTGCTAGTGGCATCCATTCAAAATGTGATTTCAGTTTCTTGCAGCACTAGTTCTTAATGCTAATTGCAAATGCTAATCGTTGTGAACCTAATGACCTGAATAGTTTAGTTTCGAAAACTTTATTTATCCCCGAGGGGCTGTTCTGTCTGCAGTCACTGACTACAGCATAAAAACACATGTACATTTCACACAGGTCAGGTGCTTGTACAGTTATGGACATCAAAGCTGGGCATTAGTGCAAATGAGGCATAAGGTGCAAAGACCAGGCACAAAACAGAACAACAACACTAGAACAGTAAACAATAAGATAAAAAAGACACTTGGCAGATGGAATAAAGGAATTTGCAAATCTATTTGTTTTCCTGCTGAGGGCATCCAGTACTGAACTGAACCTTGTCTAAATTCTGTTGGTCTTAAACAAAATCCAGATAGATGTAGTTCAACTGTAATACTGAGTACAATCACAAGAGGGCACTCCTGCTTTATGCATGAATGGAACTTGAGTGCCTCCTGTATCTCTGCGTGTCAGATGCCCTCCCATCCTCCTGTATCCATGTAGTCTTAGTTAGTTAGTGTTAGTGCTAGTTTTAGAGGCAGGTCAAATGTTTCTACAGGTGTTGTGGTGTGTCAGATGCCCTCCCACATGTGGTGTGGTTGGATAAATACAGCAGGAGAATGGACCTTGTCACTATTTGTGCAGCCTTATTAAATAATCTTGACATCAAACAAACATTCTTACTGTGAGAGCTCACCTCTCCACAAATCTGACCAGTAATCTGTATGGTAGTGTCATTATAGATAAGTGTAATGCCATACTATGAAACATTATAGGCAAAGCAATTGTCTCCATGGAGACAAGTAACTGAAAAGTGCACCTTTATTGATGAACCAGTCATGATTATTCAGTAGGCCTGTTAGGATTGTGATTAGACTTATTCATGTATGATTAATAAAAGGATTCTGTTCAAATTTTACATTTTCCAGAGTAATTGTCAAAAAAGACTTGACTAATACAAGAATCACATTTCAGAACATGTTCTACTTAGGGGTGTGCAAAATAATCGTCATGACAATGCATCGCGATACTAACTTTCACAATATACTGCATCGATTCTTGATGCCAAAAATAGATTATTATTAATTAATAATTTAATATTTAATCATTTAATATTTAATATTAATACATTAATTATTAGTTTATTTTTTAAAATAAATCCTCTGCACTTTTTTCTTTGTGAAAGGGTATTGTTTGTTATGATGGTCGCTACCTCCAAAATGGCAAATGTTTGAACATCATTTTTTGTTTTAGAAAAAATCCTCTGCACTTTTTTTGTTATTGGTTTGGTTTATTTGTTTTTGTTATTCAATAAATTCAGTTCTGAATTGAGTTGCTCAGAGTTCTGTATCAATTGAAGACACTACCCAGATACACAGACACTGATATTTAAGTTATCCTCTTTTTTTTTGGTACATTTTCACTGAAGTATGTCGAATATATTGCAATGCATCGCAATAATTCAAGTATCGTGATGCATCGTGATAGTATCGCATCGTGGCATATGAATCGTGATTCGAATTGAATCGTGACTTCTCTGCCAATACCCACTCCTAGTTCTACTATGTATCTAAACTACAGGTTAGCTATTTTTATGCAGAATAAGACAAGAGATTTTATTTGTGGAGGAAATCATGATACTTAAAGCTGCATTGTGTAACTTTTCTGGTGGAGGGTCTGCCAGCTGCTTGTTTCTATGGATATGTCATTGCTCTGCCTGGAATGTTCCACAGTATGACATTAAACCAGTGCTTCTCAAATAGTGGGGCGGGCCCCCCTGGGGGGGCGTGGCGTGATGCCAGGGGGGGCGCGTATGACCCTGGGAAACATGTTTTTTTGCTGTACTGTACTAGAACTAAGTGTAATTGCACATCAACAACAGTAGTTGGCAGTGGCGTTCTCACATGCGATTTACGCACAGTCTCACCATTAACAGAACATCCTCTGTCACAGAAAAAACACGTATATTCCACTGAGTCGTGTCCTTTAGTCCGACAGAAGCTGACGCATCAGTGGCACAAGGAGAGAGCGGTTTTTTTTCAGTGCTTTTAGCTTATGCAAATGAGGTGGTTTTAAGTTTCATTTCTGTAAAACGTAAACAAATGTGCACAAAGCTGCATTAAAAACACATTAATATTTGAGTCCTCAGTGCAGTCTTTGTTGTAAGTTTCTTTCTTTTTTTTGTTTATAATGTTAATAAAAGGATACAATGGTGTTCTCATAACAATTTTCTAGACAAATAATACTATTTATAGTCGCGCGCAGGAAGGGGGGCGTGACATTTTTTCTTCTTCCTAGGGGGGGCGTCACAGAAAATAATTGAGAAGCACTGCATTAAACAGTTCAATCTTACATTTATTCAATTACAGGTCGTTTTATAGCCAAAAAATACCTTGAAAAACAGGCATTCTGACTGTGAGCGGTGTCACCTATCCACAGATCTGGCCTGTAACTTGGCCTGGTTTGGTCTCTGTGAAGATAGAAAGGTTTAATACTATACAGTGAAACCTTTCCAGACAAAGCAATAAAGCGTTTGATGGACCCTACGCCAGAAAAGTTACACAGTGCACCTTTAAAAATTGTAGTCTTTGTGATTTGCTAGTGGCATCCATTCAAAAATGGAGTTAATGTGATTAACTGAAATTCAGGAGCAGGACCACGCCTCAACCACCTTCTCCTCCTCACCAGCGAATCACAGTTCACCATAACCACACCTCTAATTTCCCGGAGCCATTTATAGCCACTCATCCCTTCATTCCAGTTCGTCTCGGTTATCTCGACCCCTCCCTCCCACCCCTATCTCGTTTGTCTTTCAGCCACAAGACATCTCCTAAAGGGGGGGGGGGGGTCCCGTTCCGCTGGGCCAATCGAAGATTGAGACGGAGCCCCCACCCACTGTCTCAACCCAGCCATCACCACCTATTCACCGAGACATCCACTATCATTCAATAATAAACATCTTCACTGCATTATGTTGATGGCGTGGTCCTAGCTAGTGAATGTGAATTCAGTTTGACTGTGATTTATCTTGCAGCACTAGTTCTTAATGCTAATTGCAAATGCTAATCGTTGTGACCCTAATGACCTGAATAGTTTAGTTTCGAAAACTTTATTTAACCCCGAGGGGCTGTTCTGTCTGCAGTCACTGACTACAGCATAAAAACACATGTACATTTCACACAGGTCAGGTGCTTGTACAGTTATGGACATCAGAGCTGGGCATTAGTGCAAATGAGGCATAAGGTTTAAAGACCAGGCACAAAACAGAACAACAACACTAGAACAGTAAACAATAAGATAAAAAAGACACTTGGCAGATGGAATAAAGGAATTTGCAAATCTATTTGTTTTCCTGCTGAGGGCAAGGGTGCGCCTCCAGTTCTCCCTGATGCCCTATCGACTAACCAGCTAAACGACCTTGACCTGTGTGAACTTTGATCTCTGAAAGTGCCTCTGTTTTGTATTTCTTTTGCAGTGTTCTTATAAGTTTTCCTGGTCTCTCCTCGTCCTCTGCGTTCCTCCATCTTTGTTGATGTTTTTGTTGTGGTTTACTTGTTGTTTATCTGTGAGGCTGTCTGCTGGTCTGGTCTGGTCACTGTGTTGTCCTCTGTCCACTCGTGTTGCCAGTCACTCCAGAGGCTTTGGGCTTCCTCTCCGCTGTCGGCATCTTTATCATCGCGCTGGCCTTCCTCTTCCTCTTCATCAACAAGAAGCTCTGTTTCTCTGAGGTGGGGGGGCTGCCCTGCCTCGAGCCCCGGGGCCAGAGACGCAGGAGGAATCGAACCGGCAACCGTTCCACACTGGGTAAGAGTCAAGCAAAACTTTATTTCTAATACACTTTAAAAAATAATGCAGTCGTTTTTACAGTATGTACAGTCTATGGTTTTAGTCCAGGCTCCTTGTCTGTGAAACAGGTTTTCTTCACAGTGTCCATCATCGTCGTGGTGATCAGGAGATATGAAGAAGAAGTGACTTTATTGATCTCACACAGGAGAATTTTTTTTGCTTCTTTTCTTTTCTGCATTTAACCCATCCTGTTATCAGGAGCAGTGCAGCACATTACTGCGCCTGGAGACCATCTCCATGATCTTCTTTGCTTTGGTTTGGTCAGGACCTCAGCTGGAGGATTTTACCTGGTGCATGTTTTGGGTTGATGGGGGAAACCGGAGTGCCCGGAGGAAACCCACCCAGACACGGGGAGAACATGCAAACTCCACACAGAAAGGCTTGGGCGACCCACTACATTTGCACTACAGCCCCCCACAGTGTCTGGATACACACAGAGGATCTTCAGCAGGATCTGAAGTTGCAATGGGCCTGTTATGACCAGAGGAGGGTATTTGGCTTGTAGTTATACACTGCATTCCAAATTATTCTGCAAATGATATTTTTCTCTATTTTTGCCAAATTGTCAATATAAATGATCATAATCATGTCATCATAATGTCATTCTTTAGAGTACAATTCAGATGTTACTGAACAAACCTTCCAATGATAACAATATTTTTTCAAAAATAAAAAACAAATTATTCAGTTTCAAACCATGTTATTGTTGTAAAGAACTGAAAATGGTCATTTGTTTATTTTTCAAATAGAAGCATTAGCATATTATCAAAATCAAAAGTAATTTCAATCATCTTAACAGGTCAAGTTCCATTTTAACATCAGAGCCCTTATTTGACAGGAGCTTCACAATTCTTGCATCCATTGAACTTGTGAGTTTGTGGAGAGTTTCTGCTTGAATTTCTTTGCAAGTGTCAAAATAGTCTCCCAGAGCTGCTGTTTGGATGTGAACTCCCTCCCGCCCTCATAGATCTTTCACTTGAGGAGCTCCAAAGGTTCTCAGTAGGGTTGAGGTCAGGGGAGGGTGGGGGCCACATGAGTTTCTCTTCTTTTATGCCCAGAGCAGCTAATGATGCAGAGGTATTCTTTGCAGCATGAGATGGTGCATTGTCAGCATGAAGATGATTTTGCTACAGAAAGCACGGTTCTTTTTATACCATGGACCACTCTCTTCTCATGATTCTGGCCCAAAACATGACTTTGGCACCTCCTCGCTGACATCGCAGCCTTGTTGGGACATGGTGGCCGTCCACCAATCATCCACTGCTATAATAATAATAATAATAATAATAATTCATAGCATTTATATAGCACCTTTCATGACACCCAAAGTGGTTTACAGTTCATTGTTCATCCACTCCACACTTGGTGTTGGTAAGCTACTATCATAGCCACAGCTGCCCTGGGGCAGGCTGACGGAAGCGAGGCTGCCAATCTGCGCCATCTGCCCCTCCGACCACCTCCAACACTCACTCCACTTTCATACTGGGCAATGTGGGTGAAGTGTCTTGCCTAAGGACACAGCAACAGTTTTTTTGCGACTGGCGCCCCACTGTGGCACCTGGAATTCCCAGCGGTCTCCCATCCAAGTACTAACCAGGCCCTGCCGTGCTGAGCTTCTGAGATCTGACGGGATCAGGCTTTGACAGGCAGGTATGGCTCCATCCATCTGGACCTTCCAGGGTTGCACGGCACTCATCAGTGAACAATACTGTTTGAAAATGAGTCTTCATGTATTTCTGGGCCCAGAACTGCTGGGCCCAGAACTGCAAGCCTCTGGAGGATCCTACACCTTGATCACAGGACTCCAGAGGCACCAGCAGCTTCAAATACCTGTTTGCTGCTTTGTAATGGTATTTTAGCAGCTGCTCTCTTAATCCAATGTATTTGTCTGGCAGAACCCTTCCTCATTGTGCCTTTATCTGCACAAATCCCTGTGTGCTCTGAATCAGCTACAGATCTCTTAATAATATGATGATCATGCTTAAGTTTTCATGAAATATCAAAGTTTTTCATACCTTGTCCAAGGTATTCAACTATTTCATGCTTTTTGGCACTAGAGAGATCCTTTTTCTTTCCCATATTGTTTGAAAATGTTGCTCTGCTTACTTCTGAAGGCATTTTTCCGTTAGTTGGACACAACAGGCAAACACACTGGCACAGGTGTGTGAGATCGATTTCTTTGACCGAATGAGCCTGAGACACAAGAGCATCCATGAGTTTCACTTTTTTGCACATTTTTTTAATGATGCATTATAATTTGGAATGCAGTTGTACAACCTATATACTGTACAAATGTAATTTCTAGCACTTAAATGAGACATCACAAGGTGTGCTGAAACAGAGCCGTGAGCACATGAAAGACTTCTCAAACTGGGATTACATATATGATCATACACAGGAGTTTGATATATGACCATTCATCACTAGAATTGTCACGTGAAAACAGGAGGGATGACAAAATCCAAAAACCCAAACTGGCAAGACATGACTACTAGTGACGTGATGAGATGTGACCTGACGTGACGAGACCACAAGACATTGACAATGGACCAACAAAGAGCAGAGGAGAACACGGGGTATAAATGCAGACAGACACAGGTGTAGCACATCAGGGCGGGGAAAATAATCAACAGACAGGAAGTCAAACTAAAAGTAACAAGCTGACCAGAAATGTCAAGAGCACACCAAAGGAATAAGATATACAAGAATATGAAAAATAACTTGAAAAAGGTATCAGAAATAATACATTCTAACAACGCTCCACCAGAAGACAGCCTCCACAGCAAACTCAATCAAAGACAAACGTCATAGCAAATAATACCTCAAAACTGCCAAAAGCTAAACAGTCCTCAAAATGGAATAAATTACGCATTACACATGAGTATTGTGTTATCATTATTACTCAGGTTTCACACTTTTACACTGTGCAATGATCTTGACAATAAAGACGTATGAATTTAAGAAACACAGAATGCGAATGCAATAGAGTATTGTGATCTCTGCAAACTGCAAGATTACTGAAATGTGTGAATTGAAACAAAACACAACTCCAGGGCTGTTTCTGAGTAAGACACTACATCAGAGCCCCACTGCAGAACTTTTCACCACATTTGGGTTTTAGGGTTACAGAGAGAAATGATTATATTCTTTACTTATGACCTTTATGTTTAGTTTAGTTTAGTTTATTAAGGACAGTGTGCAGTTTCATTAAAAAGATGTCTGCACCAGATTTAGCTCAAAGCTAATTTCCATCTGCAGTCCTCACATCATAAATACATGTAAACACTGCAGTGACGTATGAGTTTTGTGTTTCATCTGTTTGTTTGACTAAAGTGTGTCTGTGGGAGGGGCCTAATAGTTACACAAATTTCAAAGCAAACATTCACCGCTCTGAGGCTAAAAGGTAAGACCTGGTTTAGACCTGGTATAGTCCTGATTCAGTCCTGGTTTAGTCCTGGTTTAGTCCTGGTTTAGTTCTACCAAACTGCTGATTTTATTATAGCTTCTACAGTCAGTCTTGTTTTTGTATTTACAGGAAATCACCTTTTTTCAGTGTCATACTTCCTTGAAATGGGTTCATGTTTTTCCTGTTGTAGCGTCCAATCAGACGAAGAGCCTCGTAAGTCTTTCCAGTCTGTGGTTCAATTCCAGCTTAAACCTCTGGACACTGTTGAGTCCTTGAGCAAAACACTTCACGTAGTGCCTCCAGGGTCTTTCTACATGGGTGTGAGAGTGTGTGTTTTAAGGGAGAGAGAACGAATGAAAATGACTGTCATAAAGATAGAGGAAAGATAGCAAAGCAATAACATCTCCATGGAGACAAGCAGGTTGCAGACCCCTCATCAGAGCTCTCAAGTTTTGAAGTTTGGTTGGAGTGAGATTTTTTTTTTTTTTTGAGGGGGGGGGGGTTCAACCCAGATTTAAAAAAAAAAAGTTTAATTATATCATACACTGTTTATTTATTCTTTATTCTTATTTATAAACCGCATAGCTTATTATATGCACACTTAGCTGAAAGTAGACTCTACGGTCTGCCCAACAACAGAACAATCTAGTTTCTGATTGGCTGAAAGGGCCACGGTGCCTGGATAACTCTTCTGAGCCACACAGCGATTTTCTGGGCACAGAAGCGCTGTGACCAGTGGCTACAGTTTTGAATTGCTTAACAAAATTTCAGCGTGAGAAATACCATGTGTGGCGTGTGAGCGTGTGAACTTGTTGAAATGCATGTTCCACACTCTCAAAGCGTGAGACTTGAGAGCGCTGCCCCTCATCAGGAAAGTTACGTAGTCCACCTTTAAAGGTATTGCATCTAGTTTAAAATGCCACAGCAATGACTATGTGAAATGACCAAAGAAATAAAATAACAAACTAACTAATCTATTTGAGGTGCTTGGTCTCACTGCATGATGTCATTAGGTGGTAATCTAGGAAGTGTTCCTCTGTGTTTTTAAAGTCCATACACTTTCACCAGACTACTATTTTAAATGGCATCTTTCAGTACAAAAACAAGGCTAAACAACAGATAAATAAGCATTGATATCATGTAATTTAAGTCCTAGGATTGTGTTGTCTATTTCTGATGCATTTCTAACTTTTTGTCTTATTCTTGATTTTTCCCCAGTTTTTCCTTGTCTTTATTCCTGATTTTCCCCTGTTTTGTCCTGTTTTTCCAGTGAAGCCTTTTGGGAACGAGGAGGATGATTATGGCTCCAGTTCATCAGACAGCGAGGTGGAAATCCTGAAGCAGTTTGAGATCTCTGTGTCCCGATCCCAGAGTTTTAAAAACACTGCAGCGGCTTATGTGGGAGCTAGCACATTGGCTAGCATTGGAGCTACAGTTGCTAACTCTGAAGTAGTGCAGTCACAGTTGCAAAAGTCCCTGAACAAAAGACGTAGATTCTCCAGACTGTCTGACCACGAAGAGGCAAGCACTGAGCCCTCTGACATGGAAGGTAAGAGATAATACTGGTTTAGACCTGGTTTAGACCTGATTTAGATCTAGTTTAGACCTGGTTTTGATCTGATTTTGACCAGGTTTAGACCTGGTTTTGACCTGATTTAGACCTGACTTAGACCTGATTCATACCTAGTTTAGACTTGGTTTAGACTTGGTTTTGACATAGTTTAGACCTGGTTTACACGTGATTTAGACCTGGTTTAGACTTAGCTTAGACTTGGTTTTGACTTGATTTCGACCGGGGTACAATCCTTATTCCAACATACCAACACTTTGACAGACTTCCACCCCGACATACCGTCATTCCGACAGTGTCAGGACGGGCCTGGAGGTGCGCCCACCTAGACTGTCGGATGACCACAGACGAAAGGACTGGCGCAGAGCTCCGTGCCCCATGGGGGTAAGCGCAGCTGTCACCCGATCGCACCTTGCGGACACCCTGCTCCACGGGCTCGGGGTTCTCTCTCTCTCAAGTCCATGCTCAATCCTGGTTTAGTCCTGGTTCAGTCCTGGTTCAGTCCTGGGATCAGTCCTGGTTCAGTCCTGGTTTAATCCTGGGATCAGTCCTGGTTCAGTCCTGGTTTAATCCTGGGATCAGTCCTGGTTCAGTCCTAGGATCAGTCCTGGTTCAGTCCTGGTTTAATCCTGGGATCAGTCCTGGTTCAGTCCTGGTTTAATCCTGGGATCAGTCCTGGTTCAGTCCTGGTTCAGTCCTAGGATCAGTCCTGGTTCAGTCCTGGTTTAATCCTGGGATCAGTCCTGGTTCAGTCTGTATGTGGCACAAAATCCGGCATCTCGATTGATGTTTCTTCTGCTCAATAACTGCCTGTGAAGTGAAGATATGTATTTTTGACAGTAGAGTTCGGTCTGTGAAATCATATTTGTACTGAAGAAACGTAATCAAAAATTTTCATTTTCTGATTGTAATTCTTAATGTCATAACTCTTCAATTTGTATTCTGATGAATAAAATACAAACAATACATTTTATGTATGACTAGACTCATTCAAGAGTTTACGAATATTTATTTTATGTTCAGCTACAGCCAGTAGTCGGGTTGTAAAATGAAACCAGGGGAGATGGTGAAATTTTTCATTTATGTGACATATTTTCCAGCGGGGGGAGCCCTCCCTCAGAAAACAAACAAAACAAAAAGTCCACATAATCATTCAATAATTCAATAATACACAGGATATATGTTATCACACAGACGTACACACACACACACACACACCTTAGTCCTGGTTCAGACCTGGTTTAGTCCTGGTTTAGTCCTGGTTTAGACCTGGTTTAGTCCTGGTTTAGACCTGGTTTAGTCCTGGTTTAGACCTGGTTTAGTCCTGGTTTAGTCCCGGTTTAGTCCCGGGTTAGTACCGGGCCCCTGCTGTCAGCTAATATGTCCCTTTGATGCAGAAATAATATGATAATATAACTCACCCCATAAGAACACGGTCAGCTCCGTAGTTTGCAGTGTTGTCTGATAATTCACGTGTCCACGTGTATGTGTGTAGAAACGAGGCGAGAGTTCCTTCTTACATAACATTAACGTAGCGTACATATTAACGGGGCTCCCTCACAGCTGATCAGCGGACAGGAGCAAACACAACAACGCTAATCGTCATGATAGGCGGGAGCGCGATTGGTGGGTATGCTGCAACATGATTGGAAGCCGGAGCGCAGTTCGGCCTATGATTGGCTTTTGGAACTGGCCACGATTCATGTAGGTCACCTATTTTGACTTTAAAACGGTGAATTTTGCCAAAAGGTGAGGGATTTTCATGCCTGATTGATAAAATGCCACAAGGGATGGAAGAAGGGATGCCCGTTTTAGAAGAAGGATGATTTTGACTATTTTTTCCCTCAGGGGGGGATCGAGTACTGGCTACAGCCAGTTATGCATGGATTTCCCAAATATGCACAGATTTCTATCCTATGCACTGAAATATTTGTGAAAGCTTTCGTACTCCATACATATAGCTCATTCTAGTAGGGCCACATATTTTGAATAATTACCTTGTTTGTCGGAATGGCAGGAAAAAAAAATACTTAAGTGCTGCCACTCTGACCAAAGGGAAAAAAATGTCGGAGTGCAGGGACTCCTGGTTTAAACTTAATTTAAAACTGACCTGACTTACACCTGGCTTAGAACTGGTTAGTTTTGACTTTATTTAGACCTGGTTTCGACCTGACTTAGACCTGGTTTAGACCTTGACTTGATTTAGACCTGGTTTTGATCTGATTTAGACCTGGTTTTGACCTGATTTAGACTTGGTTTAGACCTGACTTATATCTGTTTTAGATCTGGTTGATATCTGGTTTAGACCTGGTTTTGACCTTGCCTGGTTTACACCTGACCATATCACAAGTGATATATGGTCTGGAAGCCACCTTTGAAATATCTCGTACTGGAGGTGTGGTTTACGATCTTCAACGGCCGTTTATTGGGCGTTACGAATGTCTATCATTTGGCGTATACGTAGCCCAGAGCCAATCATGTCAGTTGTCAGTTCAAACTACAAGTTTCCGTTTGTCACGTTGTACGCGTCACCGTCTTTCCACCCCTCCCAGCTCTCTGATTGGCTCTCGGAATCGGGAGAGCTCGTTTGCCATAGTTGCCAGGCTGTCTTTCGGATCGGAACGAACGAAAGAAGCCTGGGATTTCCCATGTTAGATTTGACCAGATTTAGATCTGATTTAGACCTGGTTTAAGCTTGGTTTTGACCTGATTTCGACCTGGTTTAGATCTAATTCATACCTGGTTTAGGTTTAGACCTGGTTTTGACCTGATTCAGACCTGGTTTAGACTTGGTTCAGTTCTTGTTTGGTTCTGATTAAGACCTGTTTCAATCAGGGTTTAACACCTACTTTAGTCTGTTCTCTTGGTTTATTTCTGGTTCAGACCTTGTGTAGTACTTTCTTAGCCCAAATAAATTCCCGACTGATTCAGTCCTGGTTTAGATCTGTTTTAGTCTTTGTTTGTGTCTGTCTCTTTCAAAACTACAAAACAGTACCTAGAATCCTTCAGGGCCAGTGCGTCCAAACCCTTTTTATTCTCAGTGTGATTGTTTCTCACGTGGCCGTGAGTCAGGATGCAGTTACCATGGAGATCCCGGGAATGCGGTTACCACAGAGATCTCGAGATGCTGCTTCCATGGCGATCTCTGTTCTCAGCGTGCGTTCATATAAACAAAGAAAGGGTTTTTTTTAGAGGAGGATGGAGGCGATTACTGACTCATTTGCCAAAAGATTACACCAAGAAGAACACATTAAGTCCTGGTTTAGTTTTGGTTTAGATCCGATTTAGTCCTCAATTAGTCCAATTTGAGAAAAGATTTTGATTTAGAAAAATAGTATTAACATTTGATAAGAGACTGAAATCTGATCTTTAACCTATTCCAAGTATCCCATATATTGTATTTGTAAACTACAGGGTTAGCAGTGTGTAGAATCACTCAGTTGTCCACGTAGAATCCATGGCAAAAGGAGAAATTCAATTTGTCAACTGGACAAAAGTTTATTTGGTTGAAAACCGTGTGGGATCTGGTTAGCATAGCCATTCAGGCCCATAATGGGTGTTTTCACACCTCTGGACCGTCTCAATTATGACACTGAAGCCCATTATGGCCAGACCACAAACCCCACACTCCACTCCCACTGCATTTTGAATAGGCCCACCTAACTAACACAAACAAATAGGTGTGATAGTTTCTTAGTCATTTCATTGTAGTTAGCTTCTCCCTTCAGGCAGATATAGGCAGTGTCCACCAGCGTCTGACCAGAACTGAAGAAGCAGCTTGGATGAGCTGCGAAACGTATTCGACCAAATAAACTTTTGTCCAGTTGACAAATTGAATTTCTCCTTTTGCTACAGGGTTAGCAGCTTTTACAAAGAATAAGAGCCCATGGAGACACAGGGAGGGCATCTGACACATTTCAGAACATGTTTGTAGAGGTCTAAACTACAGGGTTAGCAGCAAAATCATTGATCAAATCTGTCTTTTTTATGTTTTCATTTAAAACAGTATGGTTTGTCTGATGGAGAACCTTGGTTTATTTGGTTTCTTGTTGTAAATGAACCTAACCAATACTTAGTGATATATTGTGGAACCCGAATTACAGTACATTAAAGCCACAATATGTAACTTTTGCCAAAAATAGACTAAACTAAAAGCATGTTTTCATTTTGATTGTGTTTATTTCACATAAAATCTTGCGTCCTTACTATGAGCAGGCTTACATATCCACAAACCTGACTCTTGCCAGGGTCCTTCCCGGTGCCCTGTTACGCACCGGGAAGGGAGTTCCCCTGTTGCACAGCGTGCTGCGTGATTCGGCTTTATTCTTCCGCACTGGAAAATAGTTCCCACCCAAAATGACCAAGTCAAGCTCTCCGTGTTGATTTGCACATTTATTTGCACTCGATATGAATGCGCACTACACAGAAAGTAATTGGGAAACGCATCGAGCAAATTAATTCCTTTTGGCCGAAATCTTTCTCTGGCGACGTTAGACTCCAGTCTAAGGCGGAGGAGCTGCAGATACCGCGGCGGTCAGTGGCGACAGACTCGGACAATGGCTGGGTGAGCAGGAAAACGCTTTCCACCACTTATTTTAGTCTCTGGACTGTGGGGAGATGCCCAAATTTGACCTGGAGGTGGCATATCCCTTTAAGGCCAACGAACACCAGACACACATTGAATATCAGGGTGTGCCCGGTGTGTGCCCAGGGTATGGGCCCGGTTTAATAATAATATGACACTGTACAAAACAAAGTTAAAAACATAATTGCTACATACAAAGATAAAAACAGAGATACAAAACTGGAAGATGGTGCCCCGTGTGTGCCCGGTGTGTGCCCAAAGTGTGTTCTCGTTGTGTGCCCATGGTGTGGGCCCGGTGTTTGCTCAGTGTGTGCCCGGTGTGGGCCCGGTGTGTGCCCAAGGCGTGCCCGATGTGTGCCTGGTGCAAGCTCATAGAAAACAATGGAGGCGTGTGTATGTCACCCCTTCCTGCTTGTTTCTGTGGAAATGTTGCTACAATTTTCCACAGTATGGCATAGCTGGTATCTGTCTCCATGGAGAATGTTCTGAAGTATGGTTTTAATATTCTACTTCCATGGAATCATGCGGGTGATGTGCCACCTCCAGAAAGTTGCATGGTGTTGCTTTAAATTATGAATAATGAGGTTCTCTGCTACATGTTCAACCTGAGCCTCAGCCTGGAGAAGGTCCCCGTCCTGTGGAAGACCTCCTGTGTGGTCCCGGTTCCCAAAACAACAAACGCCAGGGAACCGGCCCACTACAGACCAGTCGCCTTGACCTCCCACCTCATGAAGACCATGGAGAGGGTGATCCTCAGCCATCTCCGCTCTGTGGTGAGCCCCACCCTGGACCCGCTGCAGTTTGCCTACAAGCCAAACGTAGGAGTAGAGGACGCTGTCATCTACTTTCTGCAGCGGGCGCTCACCCACCTAGAGACCGCCGGGAGTGCTGTGAGAGTCATGTTCTTTGACTTCTCCAGCGCCTTCAACACCATCAGGCCGGCGCTGCTGCGGGGGAAGCTGGAGGATGCAGGAGTTGATGGACATCTCGCTGCCTGGACCATCGACTACCTCACTGACCGTCCACAGTACGTGCGGCTGCGCGGCTGTGAGTCAGAGGTGGTAGTCTGCAGCACTGGGGCTCCCCAGGGTACTGTCTTCTCACCCTTCCTCTTCACCATCTACACCTCGGACTTCACATACAACACAGACAGCTGCCATCTCCAGAAGTTCTCTGACGACTCGGCCATTGTGGGCTGTGTGTCAGAGGGGAACGAGCTGGAGTACCGCTCGGTCATCAGTGACTTTGTGGACTGGTGCGGGCGCAACCACCTGAGCCTTAACACCAGTAAGACAAAGGAGCTGGTGATGGACTTCAGGAGGAGACCACTACCTCACTCACCGGTGAACATCCAGGGGCAGGACATAGAGACTGTGGACAGTTTCAAGTACCTGGGTGTTCACCTCAACAATAAACTGGACTGGTCCCACAACACCGACGCCCTGTACAAGAAGGGCCAAAGTCGCCTCCACCTCCTGAGGAGACTGAGGTCCTTTGGAGTGTGCAGGCCTCTGCTCAAGACTTTTTATGACTCTGTGGTGGCCTCTGCTCTCCTCTACGCTGTCGTCTGCTGGGCCCCGAGCAGCACAGAACGGGACAGAAAAAGACTCAACAAGCTGGTCAGGAGGGCCAGCTCTGTCCTGGGCTGTCCTCTGGACTCTGTAGAGGAGGTGGCTGAGAGGAGGGTACTGGCCAAATTCATGTCCATCATGGACGACACCTCTCACCCTCTGCACCAGACTGTAGAGGAGCTGAGCAGCTCCTTTAGCAGCCGACTGAGGCACCCCCAGTGCAAGAAGGAGCGCTACCGCAGATCCTTCATCCCCACCGCCATCAGACTGTAGAACTCTACTGTAGAGTCCAAATGTGCAATATTGTCTTTAAATACTCTCGTAGTTACTGTTTCTTATTATTATTACTTGTATAACACCACTCTATGGTCCTAACGTGCAATATCATTTTTCCAACGTGCAATATCGTTTTTTCAATACTCTCCTTGTCACTGTTTTATTATTATTACTGATTCAATTATGACTTATTTTATTATTATTACTTATCTTTATCCCATTCTTGCCTGCATGCACTTCTTCTTGTTCAAACTGTCCCTACCTGGAGCTACTGTGACAAGTGTTAAATCTCTGTACTAACTTTTCCAGACTCGGCTCCTCAGACTCAGGACCCCCTTTCTGCAGCTGCCAAAGAGACCCAGACCAGGACTACGACCAGATCCAGTAGGAGCAAAGGGTCCGCACAGGAGGACCAAATCAGTCTAAACCGATCCAACCTGGACCAAACCACCCTGAGCCAGTCCAGATCCAACCTGAACCGGTCTAACCCAAGTCCAAGTCCCAGTGTGGTGAGACAGGAAGCAGACGGGAGTGAGGACTTAAAGCCACAAACCCCTGGAGACAGAGATGATGACAGCTCCTCCACATGGAGCCCAGAGGTACTGCAAGTTTCAGAACTATTGTAGTGCTCATTAAAAATAATATGATAAACAGAGGACAGGGCCTGATATTTCTCATCACTTTGCACAGCTCTTAGGCTCTTTCCAGTCTCTCCACTCTTCCACTCAGCTGTGTACTTGTGATATAGCTCTCATTCTCAAACACACATGATGATTGAATTTAACTTGCTTTATACTACAGGTCTCTTCTCATGCGGTAAAAGACTTTGGTCTTTCTATTATAGAAACTCAAACAGAAAAACACAAGTAAATATCTGTGAGCACCAAAATGTATCAGCAAAGGATTTCACACATGTGTCAGGATACAGAGACTGTGTGAACAGAGACATCCTACAGTGGCCTGTATAGGACATACACTATATTGCCAAAAGTATTCACTGGTCTGTCATGTCTCGCATATGAACTTAAGTGACATCCCATTCTCAGTCCATAGGATTTAATATGACGTTGGTCCACGCTTTGCAGCTATAACAGTTTCAACTCTTCAGGGAAGGCTGTCCACAAGGTTTAGGAGTGTGTTTATGGGTATTTTTGACCACTCTTCCAGAAACGCGTTTGTGACATCAGACACTGATGTTGGATGAGAAGGTCTGGCTCTCAGTCTCCGCTCTAATTCATCTCAAAGGTGTTTTATCAGGTTGAGGTCAGGACTTTGTGCAGGCCAGTCAAGTTCATCCACACCAAACTCTCATCCAGGTCTTTGCTTTGTGCACGGGTGCACAGTCATGTTGAAGAGAAAGGAGCCATCTTCAAACTGTTTCCACAAAGCTTGGATCATGGAATTGTCCAAAATCTCTTGGTATGCTGAAGCATTCAGAGTTCATTTCACTGGAACTAAGGGGCCAAGCCCAGATCCTGAAGAACAACCCCACACCATAATCCCCCTCCACCAAACTGTACACTTGGCACAATGCAGTCAGACAAGAACCGTTCTCCTGGAAACTGCCAAACCCAGACTCATCCATCAGACTGCCAGATGGAGAAGCGTGAATCATCATTCCAGAGAACGCGTCTCCACTGCTCAGTGGCGGCGTGCTTTACACCACTGCATCCGATGCTTTGCATTGCACTTGGTGATGTATGGCTTGGATGCAGCTGCTGGGCCATGGAAACCCATTCCATCAAGCTTTGGTAAAAAAGGAGAAATTCAATTTGTCAACTGGACATTTGGTTGAAAACGTTTCGCAGCTCATCTGAGTTGCTTCGTCAGTTCTGGTTAGAGTGCTGATGGACACTGCTTATATCTAGCTGCAGGGAGGAGCTCACTACACTGAAATTATTCTGAAACTATCCCACCTCTTTGTTTTCAGCTTTCTGTCTTTTGTTTTTCAGTTTCTCTCTGGCGTCTTGTTTAGCATACCTATTCAAACCCTAATGGCTGTTTTCACACCTCTGGACCTGACCTGGCTATTCCCCTTGTTTCCTTTGTTTTGATTTAGGTTTGAGGATGGAATTATATATGGGAGACAAATTGTGTCTGACTCCACCATTCCTGTTCAAAGAAGGATTCTCTTTTTTGACAAAAATAGCCTCTTTAACTCCTCTCTCAAACCAGTTCTTTTCCCTGGCTAAGATCTGAACCTCACTGTCCTCAAAGGAGTGGCCCGTGGCTTCTAGGTGGAGCCTAGATGAGCCGCCAAACGTTTTCGGCCAAATAAACTTTGTCCAGTTGACAAATTGAATTTCTACTTTTTACCATGGATTCTACCTGGACGACTGAGGGATTCTTCACACATTCCATAAAGCTCTTTATGCACTGTTCTTGAGCTAATCTGAAGGCCACATGAAGTTTAGAGGTCTGTAGTGATTGCCTCTGCAGAAAGTTGGTGACCTCTGCGCACTATGCGCTTATGGCGAGTTGCTGTTGTTCCCAATTACTTCCACTTTGTTATAATACCACTGAGAGTTGACTGGAATATTTAGGAGTGAGGAAATTTCACAACTGGACTTGCGGCACAGGTGGCATCCTGTCACAGTACCACGCCTGAATTCACTGAGCTCCTGGGAGCGACCCATTCTTTCACAAATGTTTGTAGAAACAATCTGCAAGTGCTTGATTTTATATACCTGTGGCCGTGGAAGTTATTGGAATACCTGATTTCCATTATTTGAATGGGTGAGTGAAACACTTTTGGCAATATAGTGAGTATCCTGTATACTGTTGTTGTTGAACACATACAATGTTGATGTATTAGATATAGATCTACTGTATGTATAGATCTGGATAAAACTACTGTAAAAACTACTGTACTACTGTACTACTACTACTACTACTACTACTACTACTATAACTACTATAAAATCTAATTTTCTTTATTACTAAAAATGTATAATATATCAAATAAAAATAAACTCTTCCCATAGTCAAAGTGCACTAAACCAGGGATTATCTGTGGTCCCTCAGAGCAGGACTAAAGCCTCTGAGCTGCTCTGTCAAATCTATGAAAACATATGGCCACAGAGAGTTTTGACAGTCAAATTTGGGAGATGAATTGTCAGTTTTGAAAGAAAAAACACATTTTGCTGAGATTGCATTTTATTTGGGAAAACCGTAACCCTGTTTGTAATGAGGTGAGCTGTTTTGTCAAATTGAAGTGTATGAGAAGTGTATCAAAACTGCAACTGTTAGAGGGCCTAAATATGGAGGGTTTCTGTGTGAAAAATATGTGAATGAAACAAAACACAACTCCAGGTAAATTTCTGATGAGGAAACAACATTATAACACAGATGAGAAAATAACATTAAAGGTTCATAGTGTCATAGTCCAGTTCCCTCTACAGCCTCTGAAGTCAGTAGTGTTACAGTGTGTTGGTTTTATCTCTGTGTAAATATAAAGTGTTTAGCAAGTTCAGATCTGCCTCAGGGACAATACAGCAGGAATAACTAGAGCTCTGATATTACATTAGAGAAGGGCCACTTTAATCATCTTTGCCTTGAATGAGGTTGAACAGGCTCCCAGATTTATTCATTCTGTTTTTAAAGCACCTTAGCAAACAGATGATGAACAAAACTAATTCATTTTTGTGAGCACAGAAAACAGAAGGACTCCACACAAACTTGACATTATAGTTCTGGATTTTAAACGTTTTGTTTCTTTCACACAAACAAACCCTGCCTATTTAGTCATATAAGTTCTTCTCTCAAACAGAACTCACTCTGTTCCACTTTGTGATGTCATGCAGTGTTTCACTGTGACTTTAAACTCCACACACCTTCACTAAAATCATTTGGATAATTTCAGCCATGGAATTGTCAATCTCTTCTGAACAGAAGGTAAAATGAGCTGTTAACTTAAAACTATCATCACATGACATCACAAAGTGGAACAGAGCATTTTATGACATCACAAAGTGGAACAGAGCATTTTATGACATCACAAAGTGGAACAGAGCATTTTATGACATCACAAAGTGGAACAGAGCATTTTGGACAGGGATGCACCGATGTGAACATTTTAGCCGATACCGATATCTGATATTAATGTTGCTGTTAGCGGCCGATGCCGATATTAACCAATACTTTATATATATATATATAATATAATATATATATAATATATATAAATTCTGAGATAACATTTTATACAGACTGAAATCATGCAAAATGAATTTTTGAGTGTCTTCTTTTATTTTCAAAATGTGTTTTGACTCCTGATTTTTTTTTTTTTTTCATTTTGTTTTTTTATAGTGTAAATTTTTTTTTTTTAATAGTGTTACTTTTTTTTAAAATAGTGTAACATTGTGTTCTGCTTCCTGATTGGCTAAGGGACCTTTGCTGATTGATGTTATAGATGAGGGACGCGGGGGAGGACCAGACTGGAACTAGACCGGGACTAAACGCGGACTAAACCAGGTCTAGACCTGGACTAAACCAGGTCTAGACCAGGACTAAACCAGGTCTAGACCAGGACTAAACCAGGTCTAGACCTGGACTAAACCAGGTCTAGACCAGGACTAAACCAGGTCTAGACCTGGACTAAACCAGGTCTAGACCAGGACTAAACCAGGTCTAGACCAGGTCTAAACCAGGTCTAAACCTGGACTGGGCCAGGTCTACACCTGGACTAAACCAGGACTGGACCAGGTCTAGACCTGGACTAAACCAGGACTGGACCAGATCTAAACCAGGATTAAACCACCTTGCTGGTTTGGCATTATCGGCCGATGTTAATGCCGATATATGGTGCATCCATAGTAATAACAGAATATTACTCAAAGAATGAAACAAACACAAGTCCAGGAGGACAGAACAGCATTCTAAAGCTCAATTTTGCATAATATAGGACCTTTAAATGATGGTTGCTGGTAAGAGTGAAAATAAATGATCTTTACATAATGTCATATTCACTGTATCCAACAAGGAAGTAAAACTATAAACCTGTCTCTCCTCTCAGCAGGAGCAGCCCCCAGTCTTGGATCTCCCTCTGGATCTCTCCTCGTCTGCTCGTTTACCTGGGTATAAGTGTGCAGACCTGATCCTAAACCTGGACTATTCCTCAGACCTGGAGCAGGTCTCGGTCTTGGTTGTTGGAGTCCGCGATCTGCCAGATAAAACCAGAACTGGGATGGATTCCTGGCAGATCCACATGGTCCTACTGCCAGCCAAAAAGCAGAGACAAAAGAGCTCCGTGCAGAAAGGGGACAGTCCAGATTTTAATGAAACGTTCAGGTGAGAAACAGGGACTAGACAAGACTAAACCAGGATTGAAGCAGGACCAAACCCACACTAAACCAGGGCTAAAGCTGGACCAAACCAGGGCTAAAGCTGGACCAAACCAGGACTAAACCAGGACTAAACCAGGACTGAACCAGGACTGAACCAGGACTGAACCAGGACTGAACCAGGACTGAAGAAGGATCAAACCCGGATTATACCAGGACTGAAGCAGGCTCAAAATCAGAATAATCAAGGACTAAACTAGGTCTGAAGCAGGACCAAAACTGGATTGAACCAGTATCAAACCAGAGCTAATGCAGATCTGAACCGGGACTGAACCAGGACTAAACCAGTACCAAACTAGGACTTAACCAGGACTGAACCCATGTTTAATCAGTACTAAATCTGTGTGTATTTGTGTCTAGGTTTAATCGTATTGAGCTGAGTGACCTCCATGTCTCGGCGCTGCGCTTCAGGCTCTATGCTCTAGGAGGCAGAATGTCCAGAGAGAGAATGATGGGAGAAAAGATCCTCAGGCTTTCAGAGCTGGACCCAGAAGGAGGGACTCTGTCAACCACTCTGCTACTGCAGCCGAGGAGCAATATAAAGGCACTAGACTGGGACTAAAGCAGGACTAAAGCAGGACTCAACCAGGAGCGAAACAGGACTATACCTAGACTGAACCAGGACTATACTCCATCAACCCAAAACATGCATCATAGATCAAATCCTCCAGCTAAGGTTCTGACCAAGACTAGTTCAAGATCAAGACGAAACCCGGACTAAAACGGGGAGGGACTAAACCAAGGGCAGAACCTAAACTTAAGTAGAACTAAACCAAATTTAAGCCAGGACTAAATCTGTATGAAACCAGGACTGAGGCAAGGTTAAATCCGGATTTAAACAGGTTTGATCCAGGGCTGAAACAGGACAGAAACCGGGACTAGACCAGGACTAAATCCGGTATAACCTAGGATTTTTGCTTCCAGAGTATGGGGTCGCAGATGTCCCTTTCCCCGGACAGTGCGTCTTCTACCCAGTCTCTGACACACGGGGGCGCTCCAGAGCTGTTACTGGGCCTGTCCTACAACGCCACGACGGGGCGCATGTCGGTGGAGGTGGTGAAAGGGAGCCATTTTAGGAACCTCAGCCTCAACCGACCCCCAGGTACAAACACTCAATCACTATGTTATTATTAAACAAATCGATGTGTTTTACTATTAATTCCATTCACATAAACAATACAGACTTAACAGCCCCTCTGTCTGTAACTGCTGCTGTCAGGCTCCTCATTTTGGTCTTAAAATGTTCGTATTAACCCGCTCTGCATAATCCTGGTGTTTTTATTTCACTATTTTGTCCGTAAATAAATTCCTACTCTTAAAGGGATATGCCACCCCCAGGTCAAATTTGGGCATCTCCCCACAGTCCAGAGACTAAAATAAGTGGTGGAAAGCGTTTTCCTGCTCACCCTGCCATTGTCCGAGTCTGTCGCCACTGACCGCCGCGGTATCTGCAGCTCCTCCGCCTTAAACTGGAGTCTAACGTCGCCAGAGAAAGATTTCGGCCAAAAGGAATTAATTTGCTCGATGCGTTTCCCAATTACTTTGTGTGTAGTGCGCATTCATATCGAGTGCAAATAAATGTGCAAATCAACACGGAGAGCTTGACTTGGTCATTTTGGGTGGGAACTATTTTCCAGTGCGGAAGAATACAGCCGAAGCACACACCACGCTACCAGGGGAATCCCAGTTACGCACCGGGAAGGGAGTTCCCCTGTTGCACAACGTGCTGCGTGATACGACTGTATTTTTCCGCACTGGAAAATAGTTCCCACCCAAAATGACCAAGGCAAGCTCTCCGTGTTGATTTGCACATTTATTTGCACTCGATATGAATGCGCACTACACAGAAAGTCATTGGGAAACGCATCGAGCAAATTAATTCCTTTTGGCCGAAATCTTTCTCTGGCGACGTTAGACTCCAGTCTAAGGCGGAGGAGCTGCAGATACCGCGGCGGTCAGTGGCGACAGACTCGGACAATGGCTGGGTGAGCAGGAAAACGCTTTCCACCACTTATTTTAGTCTCTGGACTGTGGGGAGATGCCCAAATTTGACCTAGGGGTGGCATATCCCTTTAATATAGAACTTGGCTCCAAATGGACTCCCATAACTGCCTCGGTGAGCTTCATTTGAATGGAGCCGAACGCTATGGAAGACGTCACACTTCTTTATTCACGTTATTCTGCCACGCCCACTTTTGTCTCTAAACACTCTTAAATCACCCCCTCTTGTGGTGGCACTTCCAGTTAAATGGGAATCCCATTCATGTCAATGGAGAATTTGGGAAAGGTTTTGCATCTTAAACATGACATAAAGTCGGTTTATTTGTGTAAAATTTTCAGTGTTCATGTGCACCACCAAGTCATACTGCACTGACTCTCTGGGGTCTTTAATATGGCTTTATTGTCCTTATTAAGCTTATTTGCTGTTGCGATTGGTCCCATAAAAAATAATACAACTCAATTATGATAGCGGCGCCCACTGCAACGAAATAAGGTGAATGCAACTGAACCTGGTTTACTGTGGTGATGTTACATACACTGTGGTGCGTCTGGCTGGTGTGAACCCAACAACCTCAACAACAACAACAAAGAGAAAAATATAAATGTGTGCTATAAATGTGTGTAATTGTGGACTGTCCTCCTGTGGACCCACCACCCGTGGGAGGATTCATGGGGGCTGGTGCATTGTGTTCTGGGCAGCAGATCTGCTTGGACTGGTGCACCTGCGACCCAGAAATGGAAAAGCGGAAGAAGATGGATGGATTGAGTAATACAAAAATATATCTGCTATATTCAAGAGGTCATAAGGAAAACAGTGCAAAGATGAAATGATGATTGACAGAAGTGAATCAAGTGCCACTGACAGAGCGCAGTATTATATATATATATATATATATATATATATATATATATATGTGAAAAGGACATGAAATATTTGTGTGTTTATTTTTCAGACACTTATGCACGCCTGTCTCTGCTGAACTCTGTGGGGCAGGAGATCTCTCGCTGTAAAACCTCTGTGCGCCGTGGACAGCCCAATCCTGTTTATAAAGAAACATTTATGTTCCAGGTACTAAACCAGGACTAAACCAGGACTAAACCAGGGCTAAACCAGGGCTAAACCAGGACTAAACTAGGGCTAAACCAGGACTAAACCAGGACTAAACCAGGACTAAACCAGGGCTAAACCAGGGCTAAACCAGGACTAAACCAGGACTAAACCAGGGCTAAAGCAGGACTAAACCAGGACTAAACCAGGGCTAAACCAGGACTAAACCAGGACTAAACCAGGGCTAAACCAGGACTAAACCAGGACTAAACCAGGGCTAAAGCAGGACTAAACCAGGACTAAACCAGGGCTAAACCAGGACTAAACCAGGGCTAAAGCAGGACTAAACCAGGGCTAAACCAGGGCTAAACCAGGGCTAAACCAGGGCTAAACCAGGACTAAACCAGGGCTAAACCAGGGCTAAACCAGGACTAAACCAGGACTAACCCAGGGCTAAACCAGGGCTAAACCAGGACTAAACCAGGACTAAACCAGGGCTAAAGCAGGACTAAACCAGGACTAAACCAGGGCTAAACCAGGACTAAACCAGGGCTAAAGCAGGACTAAACCAGGGCTAAACCAGGGCTAAACCAGGGCTAAAGCAGGGCTAAACCAGGACTAAACCAGGGCTAAACCAGGGCTAAACCAGGGCTAAACCAGGGCTAAACCAGGGCTAAAGCAGGACTAAACCAGGGCTAAACCAGGGCTAAACCAGGACTAAACCAGGACTAACCCAGGGCTAAACCAGGGCTAAACCAGGACTAAACCAGGACTAAACCAGGGCTAAAGCAGGACTAAACCAGGACTAAACCAGGGCTAAAGCAGGACTAAACCAGGGCTAAACCAGGGCTAAAGCAGGACTAAACCAGGGCTAAACCAGGGCTAAACCAGGACTAAACCAGGACTAAACCAGGGCTAAAGCAGGACTAAACCAGGACTAAACCAGGACTGAACCAGGGCTAAACCAGGACTAAACTAGGGCTAAACCAGGACTAAACCAGGACTAAACCAGGACTAAACCAGGGCTAAACCAGGACTAAACCAGGACTAAACTAGGGCTAAACCAGGACTAAACCAGGACTAAACCAGGACTAAACCAGGGCTAAACCAGGGCTAAACCAGGACTAAACCAGGACTAAACCAGGGCTAAACCAGGGCTAAACCAGGGCTAAACCAGGACTAAACCAGGACTAAACCAGGGCTAAAGCAGGACTAAACCAGGACTAAACCAGGGCTAAACCAGGACTAAACCAGGACTAAACCAGGGCTAAAGCAGGACTAAACCAGGGCTAAACTAGGGCTAAACCAGGACTAAACCAGGACTAAACCAGGACTAAACCAGGACTAAACAAGGACTAAACCAGGACTAAACCAGGACTAAACCAGGGCTAAACCAGGACTAAACCAGGGCTAAACCAGGGCTAAACCAGGACTAAACTAGGGCTAAACCAGGACTAAACCAGGACTAAACCAGGACTAAACCAGGGCTAAACCAGGGCTAAACCAGGACTAAACCAGGGCTAAACCAGGACTAAACCAGGGCTAAAGCAGGACTAAACCAGGACTAAACCAGGGCTAAAGCAGGACTAAACCAGGACTAAATCAGGGCTAAACCAGGACTAAACCAGGGCTAAAGCAGGACTAAACCAGGACTAAACCAGGGCTAAACCAGGGCTAAACTAGGGCTAAACCAGGACTAAACCAGGACTAAACCAGGACTAAACCAGGACTAAACAAGGACTAAACCAGGACTAAACCAGGACTAATCCAGGACTAAACCAGGACTAAACTAGGACTAAACTAGGGCTAAACCAGGACTAAACCAGGACTAAACCAGGGCTAAACCAGGGCTAAACCAGGACTAAACCAGGGCTAAACTAGGGCTAAACCGGGACTAAACCGGGACTAAACCGGGACTAAACCGGGACTAAACCAGGACTAAACAAGGACTAAACCAGGGCTAAACCAGGACTAAACCAGGACTAAACAAGGACTAAACCAGGGCTAAACCAGGGCTAAAGCAGGACTAAACCAGGACTAAACCAGGACTAAACAAGGACTAAACTAGGGCTAAACTAGGGCTAAACCGGGACTAAACCGGGACTAAACCGGGACTAAACCGGGACTAAACCGGGACTAAACCAGGACTAAACAAGGACTAAACCAGGGCTAAACCAGGACTAAACCAGGACTAAACAAGGACTAAACCAGGGCTAAACCAGGGCTAAAGCAGGACTAAACCAGGACTAAACCAGGACTAAACAAGGACTAAACCAGGGCTAAACCAGGGCTAAACCAGGACTAAACAAGGACTAAACCAGGGCTAAACCAGGACTAAACTAGGGCTAAACCAGGACTAAACCAGGACTAAACCAGGACTAAACCAGGGCTAAACCAGGGCTAAACCAGGACTAAACCAGGACTAAACCAGGGCTAAACCAGGGCTAAACCAGGGCTAAACCAGGACTAAACCAGGGCTAAAGCAGGACTAAACCAGGACTAAACCAGGGCTAAACCAGGACTAAACCAGGGCTAAAGCAGGACTAAACCAGGACAAAACCAGGGCTAAAGCAGGACTAAACCAGGGCTAAACTAGGGCTAAACCAGGACTAAACCAGGACTAAACCAGGACTAAACAAGGACTAAACCAGGACTAAACCAGGACTAATCCAGGACTAAACCAGGACTAAACTAGGACTAAACTAGGGCTAAACCAGGACTAAACCAGGACTAAACCAGGGCTAAACCAGGACTAAACCAGGACTAAACCAGGGCTAAACCAGGACTAAACCAGGGCTAAACCAGGACTAAACTAGGGCTAAACCAGGACTAAACCAGGACTAAACCAGGGCTAAACCAGGGCTAAACCAGGGCTAAACCAGGACTAAACCAGGGCTAAACCAGGGCTAAACCAGGGCTAAACCAGGACTAAACCAGGACTAAACCAGGGCTAAAGCAGGACTAAACCAGGACTAAACCAGGGCTAAACCAGGACTAAAGCAGGACTAAACCAGGACTAAACCGGGGCTAAAGCAGGACTAAACCAGGGCTAAACTAGGGCTAAACCAGGACTAAACCAGGACTAAACCAGGACTAAACAAGGACTAAACCAGGACTAAACCAGGACTAATCCAGGACTAAACTAGGACTAATCCAGGACTAAACCAGGACTAAACTAGGACTAAACTAGGGCTAAACCAGGGGTAAACCAGGAC
Organism: Paratrypauchen microcephalus; assembly: GCA_036785185.1. Classification (NCBI taxonomy): domain Eukaryota; kingdom Metazoa; phylum Chordata; class Actinopteri; order Gobiiformes; family Gobiidae; genus Paratrypauchen; species Paratrypauchen microcephalus. The sequence goes on from JAVJIX010000242.1 coordinate 956,804, forward strand.
TAAACCAGGACTAAACCAGGACTAAACCAGGGCTAAACCAGGGCTAAACCAGGACTAAACCAGGGCTAAACTAGGGCTAAACCGGGACTAAACCGGGACTAAACCGGGACTAAACCGGGACTAAACCAGGACTAAACAAGGACTAAACCAGGGCTAAACCAGGACTAAACCAGGACTAAACAAGGACTAAACCAGGGCTAAACCAGGACTAAACAAGGACTAAACCAGGGCTAAACCAGGGCTAAACCAGGACTAAACCAGGACTAAACCAGGGCTAAACCAGGACTAAACCAGGGCTAAAGCAGGACTAAACCAGGACTAAACCAGGGCTAAAGCAGGACTAAACCAGGGCTAAACTAGGGCTAAACCAGGACTAAACCAGGACTAAACCAGGACTAAACCAGGACTAAACAAGGACTAAACCAGGACTAAACCAGGACTAATCCAGGACTAAACCAGGACTAAACTAGGACTAAACTAGGGCTAAACCAGGACTAAACCAGGACTAAACCAGGGCTAAACCAGGGCTAAACCAGGACTAAACCAGGGCTAAACTAGGGCTAAACCGGGACTAAACCGGGACTAAACCGGGACTAAACCGGGACTAAACCAGGACTAAACCAGGACTAAACCAGGACTAAACCAGGACTAAACCAGGACTAAACAAGGACTAAACCAGGGCTAAACCAGGGCTAAAGCAGGACTAAACCAGGACTAAACCAGGACTAAACAAGGACTAAACCAGGGCTAAACCAGGACTAAACCAGGACTAAACCAGGACTAAACCAGGACTAAACCAGGACTAAACCAGGGCTAAACTAGGACTAAACCAGGACTAAACCAGAACTAAACCAGGACTAAACCAGGACTAAACAAGGACTAAACCAGGGCTAAACCAGGACTAAACTAGGGCTAAACAAGGACTAAACCAGGACTAAACCAGGACTAAACCAGGACTAAACAAGGACTAAACCAGGGCTAAACCAGGACTAAACCAGGACTAAACCAGGACTAAACCAGGACTAAACCAGGGCTAAACTAGGACTAAACCAGGATTAAACCAGAACTAAACCAGGACTAAACCAGAACTAAACCAGGACTAAACTAGGGCTAAACCAGGACTAAAGTGCACTAAACCTGCACTAGCATATTTCCACCTCCCTCAGACATGTACTGACCCAAAGTTTGCTGCAGGTGGCGCTCTTCCAGCTGTCGGATGTGACTTTGCTGGTGTCTGTTTTTAATCGGCGGAGCATGAAGAAGCAAATGGTGGGCTGGATCGCTCTGGGTCAGAACAGCAGCGGAGAAGAAGAGCAGAGCCACTGGACTGACATGAGAGAGGCTAAAGGACAACAGGTGTGCAGGTGGCACGCTCTGCTCGAGGGATAAACCTGATGCCCCCCCAGACCACCTCCTCGGAGCATGAAGAGGAGGACAATGGTGGGGTGGGTCAGAACCATAAACTGTATATATGGATGGACATAGTCACCATGTTCTAAACAGGGTTCTGGCTCTGGTTCTGGTCCCTCTCTTTGTCTCTGCTGCTGTCAGGCTCAATTTTGGTCTTGAAATATTCGTTTTAACCCACATGATCCTGGGGTTTTTATTTCACCATTTTATCCGTAAATCAAGATATGAACATTAATAACAGACCAACAGGTCCCGCCCACTAGCATTTGCAACAGGTTTGATTGACAGCCTTGCTAAGCACCTGCTCATTGTGTTTCCTTCAACATCCCGCTCTTTGGTTGCTCTGATAAACTCACTCAGAATTCCAAATATGGAACTCAGCTCCAAATTCGCCGCTTTAACTCTCTGCCTCGATGAGCTTCATTTGACTGGAGCTGAACACTGTGGGTGACTTAGTCCAATTCTTTATATCTTTATATCTCTATGATCAAAACAGCAGCGGAGGGGAGGAGCCACTGGAAAGACATGAGAGAAACAAGTCACATGAGGATTAAAGCTGATGCCCTTCCAGCCCACCACACCATGTAACTGATAAGAGAGGCTGAGCATATCTGCTTGCGGCTGTATTCTTAGTATTGCACTCTTCAGTGATTTATGTTTTAAAATCAGGATTCACATTCATTCAATATTTTGAATTGAATGCTTTAAGCCAGATGCCCTAACGCAAGGATCACAAAGTTGGACTGAAATGTGAGAGCAGGTTTGCCTATTTTAATATACTTAAACTCAGGAGCTTAAATGCTTCCAGTTATATGAAATTTGACTATTAAACTTTTCAGTTTGTAGAAGTGTAAAGTACAGGACACACAGCACAACGAATCTTCAATCTTAATCTGTTTGTTTTTACAGAGAGAGAAATTAAACAAAAAAGCCACAAGTTCTCCATACATGTGTGTGGAGCAAAGGGGGTGGCTTATTTCTTTCTTTTTTCACATTATAATGATAGTAAATCTGAAGTAGTTTTACATTGGCAGTTTCAGAATCAGAGTGTACAGTTTATATGAACAGAGCCCAAAGGCACAGAAAATCAGCCAGTTCTTCACAATCTGCCCTGAAGGCGACAGAAAACTAAACAGTTTTGTTAATGAACTTTAATGTGATTGGCTGATCAAATCACATGACCATCTCTTACAGTGTTTTGTTATTTTCAGTTATATTCAAGGTAAACTTTCTGGTGGAGGGTCTGCCACCTGCTTGTCTCCATGGAGATGTACATGCTTTTCCTGGAATGTTCCACAGTATGGCATTTGACATGTCTATCTTGCATTTAAAGGTCCCATGGCATGAAATTTTCACTTTCTGAGGTTTTTGAACGTTAATGTGAGCTCCCCTACCCTGTTTAGGCCCCCCCCCCCATGGTTAAAAGTTGTGAAATGTCTAAACTGAGCATTTGCGATCCTTTTCTGCGTTAGAAAAAAACAGAGCTCAAACGGGCGATTCTGAACAAGGAAACTTATTGACATCAGATTGAAAAAAGAAATGCAAATGCAGTTCCACCCCCGTCTGTCTGTACTCAGCGTCTCTGTAAATCACGCCCAGAGAGTTTGGACTGCGAATGCGCTAGGCAATGCGAAATGTGTTTTTTTATTTGCCTGGAGGCACGTCCAAGTGTTTCTAGGCTCGGAAGTCCTTTATCTGAGCCTCTGGACCTTTGAACAGCAGTGGTTTAATTTTATTTTCTGTGGAAATGTGTTTATTTTTCAATGGAACGCTTCAAATCTCTCCCC
>JAVJIX010000242.1:967500-1055000 GCA_036785185.1 Paratrypauchen microcephalus
ACAGGAGGAGGGGAGGGCATCTGACACACTGGAGGAGGGGAGGGCATCTGACACACTGAGGCAGGAGGACGGGAGGGCATCTGACACACTGAGGCAGGAGGACGGGAGGGCATCTGACACACTGAGGCAGGAGGACGGGAGGGCATCTGACACACAGGAGGAGGGGAGGGCATCTGACACACTGAGAGGCAGGAGGACGGGAGGGCATCTGACACACTGAGGCAGGAGGAGGGGAGGGCATCTGACACACTGAGAGGCAGGAGGACGGGAGGGCATCTGACACACTGTGGCAGGAGGACGGGAGGGCATCTGACACACTGAGGCAGGAGGACGGGAGGGCATCTGGCACACAGGAGGAGGGGAGGGCATCTGACACACTGAGGCACGAGGAGGGGAGGGCATCTGACACACTGAGGCAGGAGGAGGGGAGGGCACCTGACACACTGGAGGAGGGGAGGGCATCTGACACACTGAGGCAGGAGGAGGGGAGGGCATCTGACACACAGGAGGAGGGGAGGGCATCTGACACACAGGAGGAGGGGAGGGCATCTGACACACTGAGGCAGGAGGAGGGGAGGGCATCTGACACACTGAGGCAGGAGGAGGGGAGGGCATCTGACACACAGGAGGAGGGGAGGGCATGTGAGACACTGGGGCAGGAGGACGGGAGGGCATCTGACACACAGGAGGAGGGGAGGGCATCTGACCCACAGGAGGAGGGGAGGGCATCTGGCACACTGAGAGGCAGGAGGAGGGGAGGGCATCTGACACACTGAGGCAGGAGGACGGGAGGGCATCTGACACACTGAGAGGCAGGAGGACGGGAGGGCATCTGACACACTGAGGCAGGAGGACGGGAGGGCATCTGACACACTGAGGCAGGAGGACGGGAGGGCATCTGACACACTGAGGCAGGAGGAGGGGAGGGCATCTGACACACTGGAGGACGGGAGGGCATCTGACACACTGAGGCAGGAGGACGGGAGGGCATCTGACACACTGAGGCAGGAGGACGGGAGGGCATCTGACACACTGAGGCAGGAGGACGGGAGGGCATCTGACACACTGAGGCAGGAGGACGGGAGGGCATCTGACACACAGGAGGAGGGGAGGGCATCTGACACACTGAGAGGCAGGAGGACGGGAGGGCATCTGACACACTGGAGGACGGGAGGGCATCTGGCACACTGAGAGGCAGGAGGACGGGAGGGCATCTGACACACTGAGGCAGGAGGAGGGGAGGGCATCTGACACACTGGAGGACGGGAGGGCATCTGACACACTGAGGCAGGAGGACGGGAGGGCATCTGACACACTGAGGCAGGAGGACGGGAGGGCATCTGACACACAGGAGGAGGGGAGGGCATCTGACACACAGGAGGAGGGGAGGGCATCTGACACACACAGGAGGACGGGAGGGCATCTGACACACAGGAGGAGGGGAGGGCATCTGACACACAGGAGGAGGGGAGGGCATCTGACACAGGAGGACGGGAGGGCATCTGACACACAGGAGGAGGGGAGGGCATCTGACACACTGAGGCAGGAGGAGGGGAGGGCATCTGACACAGTGAGGCAGGAGGAGGGCAGGGCATCTGACACACTGAGGCAGCAGGACCGGAGAGCATCTGACACACAGGAGGAGGGGAGGGCATCTGACACACAGGAGGAGGGGAGGGCATCTGACACACAGGAGGAGGGGAGGGCATCTGGCACACTGAGAGGCAGGGGGAGGGGAGGGCATCTGACACACGGAGGCAGGAGGAGGGGAGGGCATCTGACACACTGAGAGGCAGGAGGAGGGGAGGGCATCTGACACACTGAGGCAGGAGGACGGGAGGGCATCTGGCACACAGGAGGAGGGGAGGGCATCTGACACACGGAGGGAGGGGGAGGGGAGGGGATCTGACACACTGAGAGGCAGGAGGAGGGGAGGGCATCTGACACACTGAGAGGCAGGAGGAGGGGAGGGCATCTGACACACTGAGGCAGGAGGAGGGGAGGGCATCTGACACACAGGAGGAGGGGAGGGCATCTGACACACTGAGAGGCAGGAGGACGGGAGGGCATCTGACACACAGGAGGAGGGGAGGGCATCTGACACACTGAGGCAGGAGGACGGGAGGGCATCTGACACACTGAGGCAGGAGGAGGGGAGGGCATCTGACACACTGAGGCAGGAGGACGGGAGGGCATCTGACACACAGGAGGAGGGGAGGGCATCTGACACACTGAGGCAGGAGGACGGGAGGGCATCTGACACACTCAGGCAGGAAGAGGGGAGGGCATCTGACACACAGGAGGAGGGGAGGGCATCTGACACACTGAGGCAGGAGGAGGGGAGGGCATCTGACACACAGGAGGAGGGGAGGGCATCTGACACACTGAGAGGCAGGAGGACGGGAGGGCATCTGACACACTGAGGCAGGAGGAGGGGAGGGCATCTGACACACTGGAGGACGGGAGGGCATCTGACACACTGAGGCAGGAGGACGGGAGGGCATCTGACACACTGGAGGACGGGAGGGCATCTGACACACTGAGGCAGGAGGACGGGAGGGCATCTGACACACTGGAGGACGGGAGGGCATCTGACACACAGGAGGAGGGGAGGGCATCTGACACACAGGAGGAGGGGAGGGCATCTGACACACTGGAGGAGGGGAGGGCATCTGACACACTGAGGCAGGAGGACGGTTTAGGGTTTAGGGTTTAGTCCCACACAGGCATATAGTAGGATGGGAGGGCATCTGACACATTTCCCTCTGTCCACAGCTGTTTCCTGTCGGAGCCTCTGGACCATTTAAGGACGTCGAAAGTCGCTTATTTTAAGAGGAAATATGCAGAAGAAGAGTTGCCCCCAGCGCTGCCGGCTTACCTACACCAAGTAAGATCAAATCAGGCTCAAAACAATAACTGTCACATGACTTTATTATGAGACTAATGGGTCCTCTGCATTTGACCCGTCCTCCAGAAGCTTTCAGCTTCACAGCTACAACTGAACTTTTGCTCAGTTGAGTTTGGCAATTCTGAGGCTAAAATGATCCAAATGATTCTAGTGAAGGTGTTTGGAGTTTAAAAACACAGTGGAGCACTGCTGGTATTACCACATGACATCAGAAGGTGGAACAGAGTGTTTTCAGTTTGAGAGAAGTGTGTTAAACACTTAGTGGATCTTGTAGTATTATTCACTTCTTCCTCTGTGTCTCTTCCTTCAACAACAGAGCAGTTTCCATGACAACAACATCACATTTCATCACAATCAACGATGAACACATTTATGGAAACATCAGTGTATTTGGGGCAGAAAAGAGTGAGATATAAAAAAAGAGTGAGATATAAAAAAAGAGTGAGATATAAAAAAAGAGCAGAGGAGCAGAGGAGGGAAATATTCAGCACCAAAACCAAAAACACACATGTTCCAGTCCAATAGTCCAATAGTCCAATAGTCCAATAGTCCAATAGTCTGTGTGTCCACAGTTGGACCTGCAGACAGAGATAATAATAATAATAATAATAATAATAATAATAATAATAATAATAATAATAATAATAATAATAATAATAGAGTTTAGTAGAGTCGGTTTCTGGACAGGACCGGTCTCATGTGAAGCTCAGAACTTCCAGAATCCCTCCTCGAGCTGCAGAAGCTGCACTAGCGCTGACTCAGGACAGGTGCAGGTGCTGGAGTTTAGGGACCGTTCAGATCTGACACACATTTAGGTTTAAAGGGATAGTGTGGGGTTTTTTATGTGAATCTGTCTGTGTTCCGTGTGTTGACTCCGGTTTACCTCTGACAGTCTCAGCTGAGCCCGGTTCTGCTCGGGTTCTGGAGCCCACGTAAGTAGGTCCGGTAACTTCCCTGGAACATGAAATAAAACATGTTTTTCTTCTCAAAACAAAACATTTGTCTGAAAGGTGATATATTTGTGTCCACAAAACATCCAGCAGCGTATTTCACATTCACATATTGTCTCCACTCGTATCACTACGCCCATGTTCACTCTATCAGCCTGTTCACCTTCAGCGGATGTGTACGCCCAAGTGAACAGGCTGACCCGGGATCAGCTGAGAGTGTCAGAGCCGGTGTCAACAGAACTTTTAGAAGGAAACTCATACAGATGAAGATAAAAACCCCGCACTATGGCTTTAAACACACTGGATTTCAGCTCTATTTGAACACACTTCCTTAAAGCATTTCTTCCTCCTCTGCAGCACCTGATCCGGTCCGAGGAGCGGGGGGAGGAGCGGGGGGAGGAGCGGGGGGAGGAGCGGTCCGAGGAGCAGGGGGAGGAGCGGGGGGGGGAGGGGGGGGAGGAGCGGGGGGAGGAGCGGGGCTGTATTAAAGTGTTTTTTCCTCCTCTGCAGCACCTGATCCGGTCCGAGGAGCGGGGGGAGGAGCGGGGGGAGGAGCGGGGGGAGGAGCGGTCCGAGGAGCAGGGGGAGGAGCGGGGGGAGGAGCGGGGGAGGAGCGGGGGGAGGAGCGGGGGGAGGAGCGGGGGGAGGAGCGGGGGGAGGAGCGGTCCGAGGAGCGGGGCTGTATTAAAGTGTTTTTTCCTCCTCTGCAGCACCTGATCCGGTCCGAGGAGCGGGGCTGTATTTTGGCCTTGTCTCTGGAGAAGTTGAAGTTTCTGATGGATCCAGAAATGTATCTGCGTCGCGTGGTTCTGATCCACAACCTGCTCCGGAAAATCCACCTGGAACCAGCCCTGAGTGAGAGAGAGGAGGGGCAAGCAAGACCTGGACCTAGCCCGAGTCCCTGGCCCAGTCCTGGGTCCGGTCCTGGTCTAAACCCGGGCCTAAACCCGGGCCTAAACCCGGGCCCCAACAGGAAGAGACTGAAAGGAGTTCTGACGGACTTCCAGCCGCACACTGTTCTCGTGTACGACAACGGATGAAGATGTTTCATTTGGATTTGTTTGTCTTTTTTTTTTTTTGCCTGTTGTCAACAAGATGTGAGAAAAGTCCCTCAGTCGTCCAGGTAGAATCCATGATAACAGGAGAAGTTCAATTTGTCAACTGGACAAAGTTTGTTTGGTTGAAAACGTTTGGCCGCTCATCCGAGAGGCTTCGTCAGCTCTAATAAGAATACTGGTAAGACACTTGCTTATATCTTGCTGCAGGGAGGAGCTAACTAGCTAACTACTTTCCAGAACTATCTCATTGGTTTCCGTCTTTTGTTTCTCTGGCGTCTAGATAACGATCCCTATTCATCCCTACACGCCTGTTTTTCACACCTCTGGCCCTGACCTGGCTCTAGCCCTATTGTTCCCCTGTTTGCTTGATCTAGGCTTAAGAATGGAATTATAGATGGAGACAAATTATGTCTGACTCCACCATTTCTGTTCAGAGAAGGATTCTCTTTTTTGACAAAAATAGCCTCTTTAACTCCCCTCTCAAACCAATTCTTTTCCCTGGCTAAGATCTGAACCTCACTGTCCTCAAAAGAATGGCCCGTGGCTTCTAGGTGAAGATATACGGCAGATGACGGTCCACTCTGGCACGCCCGTCTGTGTTGGTACATCCTCTTGTGAAGTGGCTGTTTGGTTTCTCCAGTGTAGCGCTCACTGCAGTCTTCACTACACTGAATGGAGTAGACCACATTGCTTTGTTTGTGGCTCGGTGTTTTGTCCTTTGGGTGGACGAGTTTTTGTCTTAAAGTGTTTGTGGGTTTGAAATAAACTGGAATTTCATATTGTCTGAAAATCCTCTGTAGTTTTTCCGACACGCCGGCCAGGTACGGAATCGCTACCCCTTTCCTCCTGGGTTCGGATTCTCTGTTGTCTTGTTTCTTGCCCTTGTCTCTTGGTTTTGTTAACAGCCCATTTAGGATCTCCACAAACAGAGAGGGCTTCCTGCACATGTTGTTCTTCTTTCTCCTTACCCTCTGTGCTTGTGGGAACCACTTGGGCCCTGTGTTGTAATGTCCGAATAACACCCAGTTTGTGCTGCAGTGGGTGGTGTGAATCAAAAAGCAGGTATTGGTCTGTGTGTGTGGGCTTCCTGAAGACTTCTACTTGGAGTCCCCGGTCTCCTCCTATCGTTACTGCACAATCTAAGAATGCCAATGTGTTATCCTTGGCATCTTCACGGGTGAATTTGATATTAGGATCTACAGAATTGATATGTGCAGTGAAAGGTTCCAAATCTTGAATTTTGATTTTTGTAAAATTATCATCAACATAACGAAACCAGTGTGTGGGAGGAGTGCCTGGATATGAAGCTAAGGCACTCTGTTCAAATTGTTCCATGTATAAATTAGCCATGATAGGGGAGACCGGTGAGCCCATCGCACAGCCGTGGATCTGCCTGTAGAAGTTCCCTCTGAACTGGTTTCGTTATGTTGATGATAATTTTACAAAAATCAAAATTCAAGATTTGGAACCTTTCACTGCACATATCAATTCTGTAGATCCGAACATCAAATTCACCCGTGAAGATGCCAAGGACAACACATTGGCATTCTTAGATTGTGCAGTAACGATAGGAGGAGACCGGGGACTCCAAGTAGAAGTCTTCAGGAAGCCCACACACACAGACCAATACCTGCTTTTTGATTCACACCACCCACTGCAGCACAAACTGGGTGTTATTCGGACATTACAACACAGGGCCCAAGTGGTTCCCACAAGCACAGAGGGTAAGGAGAAAGAAGAACAACATGTGCAGGAAGCCCTCTCTGTTTGTGGAGATCCTAAATGGGCTGTTAACAAAACCAAGAGAGACAAGGACAAGAAACAAGACAACAGAGAATCCGAACCCAGGAGGAAAGGGGTAGCGATTCCGTACCTGGCCGGCGTGTCGGAAAAACTACAGAGGATTTTCAGACAATATGAAATCCCAGTTTATTTCAAACCCACAAACACTTTAAGACAAAAACTCGTCCACCCAAAGGACAAAACACTGAGCCACAAACAAAGCAATGTGGTCTACTCCATTCAGTGTAGTGAAGACTGCAGTGAGCGCTACACTGGAGAAACAAAACAGACACTTCACAAGAGGATGTACCAACACAGACGGGCGTGCCAGAGTGGACCGTCATCTGCCGTACATCTTCACCTAGAAGCCACGGGCCATTCTTTTGAGGACAGTGAGGTTCAGATCTTAGCCAGGGAAAAGAACTGGTTTGAGAGGGGAGTTAAAGAGGCTATTTTTGTCAAAAAAGAGAATCCTTCTCTGAACAGAAATGGTGGAGTCAGACATAATTTGTCTCCATCTATAATTCCATTCTTAAGCCTAGATCAAGCAAACAGGGGAACAATAGGGCTAGAGCCAGGTCAGGGCCAGAGGTGTGAAAAACAGTTGTGTAGGGATGAATAGGGATCGTTAGCTAGACGCCAGAGAAACAAAAGACGGAAACCAATGAGATAGTTCTGGAAAGTAGTTAGCTAGTTAGCTCCTCCCTACAGCAAGATATAAGCAAGTGTCTTACCAGTATTCTTATTAGAGCTGACGAAGCCTCTCGGATGAGCGGCCAAACGTTTTCAACCAAACAAACTTTGTCCAGTTGACAAATTGAACTTCTCCTGTTATCATGTTGTCAACAAGGTTTAATCCTGATTTAGTCCTGGTTTAGTCCAGGTTCAGTCCTGGTTTAGTCCTGGTTTAGTCCTGGTTTAGTCCTGGTTTAGTCCAGGTTTAGTCCTGGTTTACTCCTGGTTTAGTCCAGGTTTAGACCAGGTTTAGTCCTGGTTTAGTCCAGGTTTAGACCAGGTTTAGTCCTGGTTTAGTCCAGGTTTAGACCAGGTTTAGTCCTGGTTTAGTCCAGGTTTAGTCCTGGTTTAGTCCTGGTTTAGTTCTGGGACAGAACATACACGAGTCCTGTTCGACAGGATATAAGGTGGACTGTGCTCATGTTATTTTATATCCTTCGCTTTCAGAATGTCAAACACTGGGACTGTTACCTTAGTGATTAACAGTTTAAATATTTAATTATATATGAATATTTAAATAAATAATAATAATAATGTAATTAAATATTTTCAAAAAATCTTTTGAATGGGAAAATGTCCAGAAAATGGACCAAAATACCTGTAAAAACAGTGTTACTTTTGACACAAAAAGTGATTTATATATGTGATAAGTGATAATTATATTTGTAAATTCATCCAAATTAATTCACTAATATTTTGTTACTTTCATCAGAAATGTGACATTGATTAAACTGTTTTATGTGACATGTTACAGATCCATTTGAGCTGAAACTCTTCAACTCTCGTCTGAAAGATTTTGGTGTATTATTTATTTATTGTCTTCACTGATTGTAGTTTAGTGTTTTGACAGTGTGTTTGGCATCAGAGGCTTTCTACCTTTGTGTCCTCGGGCAAGACACCTTGACTGTTTTATTCTTTTCAGAGTGACTCGTTTCCTCTGCCTCTCTCTTCACTGTCTTTTTCTGCTCAGAATTTTTTTTTAAAGCGAAATTTTCAGGGAATTTCAAATCGTTTGTTGAACTTTTATGCAATTTAGTTTTATTTTTTATACATTTTCTTTCCACATTTGATGAACACTACATCTATAAGTTTATTTGAAAGAAAAGCGCTGGCTCCCTCTGCTGGTGAAGATATGGAACAATTTCTGTACATGCTCTGCTCAATTTGGTCTCTTTTTTGCTTGTAATAGTCTATATTGTATTATTATTAATATTATTATTATTATTATTTCTTTTTGCTTTACTTTAAAAATGTATGGAATGTTTACAACTTTCGCCTCACAGTAAGAAGGTCCCTGGTTTGATTCCTGGAGCCAGAGGAGTTTTCATGTTCTCCTCACACCAGCAAAACAGATGGTGGAACTTAGAGGTGCATTGTTTAACTTTTCTGGTTGAGGGTCCGTCACCATGGAGATCATTGCTCTGTCTGGAATGTGTTCCACAGTACGACATTAAACATTGGGCAGATTGACAAATTGATCCGCAAAGCTGGTCACGTGATCGGCTGTGAGCTGGAGACATTTGTCACAGTGAGGGACAGGAGGACACTGGACAAACTGCTCTCCATCATGGACACTCCTGCTCCCCCACTGCACCAGACCATAGAGGGACAGATAATACTCCCTACAACTGTACAACTCCCCCACTGCACCAGACCATAGAGGGACAGATAATACTCCCTACAACTGTACAACTCACCCACTGCACCAGACCATAGAGGGACAGATAATACTCCCTACAACTGTACAACTCACCCACTGCACCAGACCACAGAGGGACAGATAATACTCCCTACAACTGTACAACAACTCACCTTATGTAACAGATAATACTCCCTACAACTGTACAACAACTCACCTTATGTCACAGATAATACTCCCTACAACTGTACAACAACTCACCTTATGTAACAGATAATACTCCCTACAACTGTACAACAACTCACCTTATGTCACAGATAATACTCCCTACAACTGTACAACAACTCACCTTATGTAACAGATAATACTCCCTACAACTGTACAACAACTCACCTTATGTCACAGATAATACTCCCTACAACTGTACAACAACTCACCTTATGTAACAGATAATACTCCCTACAACTGTACAACAACTCACCTTATGTAACAGATAATACTCCCTACAACTGTACAACAACTCACCTTATGTAACAGATAATACTCCCTACAACTGTACAACAACTCACCTTATGGAACAGATAATACTCCCTACAACTGTACAACAACTCACCTTATGTCACAGATAATACTCCCTACAACTGTACAACTCACCTTATGGAACAGATAATACTCCCTACAACTGTACAACAACTCACCTTATGTCACAGATAATACTCCCTACAACTGTACAACTCACCTTATGTAACAGATAATACTCCCTACAACTGTACAACAACTCACCTTATGTAACAGATAATACTCCCTACAACTGTACAACAACTCACCTTATGGAACAGATAATACTCCCTACAAGTGTACAACAACTCACCTTATGTGACAGATAATACTCCCTACAACTGTACAACTCACCTTATGTAACAGATAATACTCCCTACAACTGTACAACTCACCTTATGTAACAGATAATACTCCCTACAACTGTACAACTCACCTTATGTAACAGATAATACTCCCTACAACTGTACAACAACTCACCTTATGGAACAGATAATACTCCCTACAACTGTACAACTCACCTTATGTAACAGATAATACTCCCTACAACTGTACAACTCACCTTATGTAACAGATAATACTCCCTACAACTGTACAACAACTCACCTTATGGAACAGATAATACTCCCTACAACTGTACAACTCACCTTATGTAACAGATAATACTCCCTACAACTGTACAACTCACCTTATGTAACAGATAATACTCCCTACAAGTGTACAACAACTCACCTTATGGAACAGATAATACTCCCTACAACTGTACAACAACTCACCTTATGGAACAGATAATACTCCCTACAACTGTACAACTCACCTTATGTCACAGATAATACTCCCTACAACTGTACAACAACTCACCTTATGGAACAGATAATACTCCCTACAACTGTACAACAACTCACCTTATGTAACAGATAATACTCCCTACAACTGTACAACTCACCTTATGGAACAGATAATACTCCCTACAACTGTACAACAACTCACCTTATGTAACAGATAATACTCCCTACAACTGTACAACAACTCACCTTATGTCACAGATAATACTCCCTACAACTGTACAACAACTCACCTTATGGAACAGATAATACTCCCTACAACTGTACAACAACTCACCTATGGAACAGATAATACTCCCTACAACTGTACAACAACTCACCTTATGTAACAGATAATACTCCCTACAACTGTACAACAACTCACCTTATGTAACAGATAATACTCCCTACAACTGTACAACAACTCACCTTATGTAACAGATAATACTCCCTACAACTGTACAACAACTCACCTTATGTAACAGATAATACTCCCTACAACTGTACAACAACTCACCTTATGTCACAGATAATACTCCCTACAAGTGTACAACAACTCACCTTATGGAACAGATAATACTCCCTACAACTGTACAACAACTCACCTTATGGAACAGATAATACTCCCTACAACTGTACAACTCACCTTATGTAACAGATAATACTCCCTACAACTGTACAACTCACCTTATGTCACAGATAATACTCCCTACAACTGTACAACAACTCACCTTATGGAACAGATAATACTCCCTACAACTGTACAACAACTCACCTTATGTAACAGATAATACTCCCTACAACTGTACAACAACTCACCTTATGTAACAGATAATACTCCCTACAACTGTACAACAACTCACCTTATGTAACAGATAATACTCCCTACAACTGTACAACAACTCACCTTATGTAACAGATAATACTCCCTACAACTGTACAACAACTCACCTTATGTCACAGATAATACTCCCTACAACTGTACAACTCACCTTATGTAACAGATAATACTCCCTACAAGTGTACAACAACTCACCTTATGGAACAGATAATACTCCCTACAACTGTACAACTCACCTTATGTAACAGATAATACTCCCTACAACTGTACAACTCACCTTATGTCACAGATAATACTCCCTACAACTGTACAACTCACCTTATGTAACAGATAATACTCCCTACAACTGTACAACTCACCTTATGTCACAGATAATACTCCCTACAACTGTACAACAACTCACCTTATGTAACAGATAATACTCCCTACAAGTGTACAACAACTCACCTTATGTAACAGATAATACTCCCTACAACTGTACAACAACTCACTTTATGGAACAGATAATACTCCCTACAACTGTACAACAACTCACCTATGTAACAGATAATACTCCCTACAACTGTACAACAACTCACCTTATGTAACAGATAATACTCCCTACAAGTGTACAACAACTCACCTTATGTAACAGATAATACTCCCTACAACTGTACAACAACTCACCTTATGTAACAGATAATACTCCCTACAACTGTACAACAACTCACCTTATGTCACAGATAATACTCCCTACAAGTGTACAACTCACCTTATGTCACAGATAATACTCCCTACAACTGTACAACAACTCACCTTATGTAACAGATAATACTCCCTACAACTGTACAACAACTCACCTTATGGAACAGATAATACTCCCTACAACTGTACAACAACTCACCTTATGTCACAGATAATACTCCCTACAACTGTACAACTCACCTTATGTAACAGATAATACTCCCTACAACTGTACAACAACTCACCTTATGTAACAGATAATACTCCCTACAACTGTACAACAACTCACCTTATGTAACAGATAATACTCCCTACAACTGTACAACAACTCACCTTATGTCACAGATAATACTCCCTACAACTGTACAACTCACCTTATGTCACAGATAATACTCCCTACAACTGTACAACTCACCTTATGGAACAGATAATACTCCCTACAACTGTACAACTCACCTTATGGAACAGATAATACTCCCTACAACTGTACAACAACTCACCTTATGTAACAGATAATACTCCATACAAGTGTACAACAACTCACCTTATGTAACAGATAATACTCCCTACAACTGTACAACAACTCACCTTATGGAACAGATAATACTCCCTACAACTGTACAACTCACCTTCTATATTTTATTACTACTTTTCTATTTAAATCTGATTTGTACATATACATTTATTTATCATTTTTATTTGTATAATCATGTCTCATCTGACAAAGGTTTATTGCTCCTTGGTTGCTAGTTCCATTTTTGTTGTTTTTTGTTTCCCCTCTGTTCTATATTATATATTACATTTGATGAGTGAGCTACCGGACCCAAAACTATTTCCCTTGTGGATCAATAAAGTTCAGTTCCAGTACAATACAGTTCAATTACAGCTCATTTTCTTGCTCAAAAATCCCTAGAAAAAGAGGCATTCTGACGGTGAGCGGGGTCGCCTCTCCACAGCTCTGACCTGGAACTTGGTCTGGTTTGGTCTCCATGGAGATAGAAATGTTTGCCATATTGTGAAACAGTCCAGACAAAGCAATAAGATCTGCATGGAGAAAAAGTTACACAATGCAGCTTTAAATAAAAAGGTACAACTCTTGCAGCAAAAAAATAAAATAAAAAAAATAATTAATGAATGTATTTGAAAGCATTTTAAATTAAAACTGTATTTCTAAATGTTTAAAAATAAATTATATCATACTACATTTGTATTCATTTTTAACAACTTCACATGGCCTGATGCCAATGAGCCAGGGAGTCGAACCCACAACCTCCTTTACTCAGGCAGGAAAAGCAGGGAGAACATGCAAGAAAGAAATATTGTCTAGACTTTATCACAAAACAGATTTAATTTAATATCTCTTTATTTTTTAAAATAATTAAACATTTGTATTTCTCCAACCCTTTTTGTGTGTTTTTCTTGGTTTTTGCAGTTTTTGAAATAATAAGTTGTACATTTGGGCCGCTCTAAGCACACATTAAATTTGCTGCAAAAAAGAGGAAGAAATCAGACAGAAATGGACAGAGACCACCCTCCCACTACGAAAATATAGACCCCAAACGCTCCTAGAACTCGACGAAAACTGAACAGGAACTGAAGAGCTAAGGCGCTAAAACGGACTAATGCTAAAGACGCCGCCATGGAAACAAATGGAAGGCAATGAGAGACAGAGGGCTCACAAGGACTAAACCAGGGCTAAACCAGGGCTAAACCAGGGCTAAACCAGGGCCAAACCAGGGCCAAACCAGGGCTAAACCAGGGCCAAACCAGGGCCAAACCAGGGCTAAACCAGGGCTAAACCAGGGCTAAACCAGGGCTAAACCAGGGCCAAACCAGGGCTAAACCAGGGCCAAACCAGGGCTAAACCAGGGCTAAACCAGGGCCAAACCAGGGCCAAACCAGGGCTAAACCAGGGCTAAACCACAGCCAAACCAGGGCTAAACCAGGGCCAAACCAGGGCTAAACCAGGGCTAAACCAGGGCTAAACCAGGGCCAAACCAGGGCTAAACCAGGGCTAAACCACGGCCAAACCAGGGCTAAACCAGGGCCAAACCAGGGCTAAACCAGGGCTAAACCAGGGCTAAACCAGGGCTAAACCAGGGCCAAACCAGGGCCAAACCAGGGCTAAACCAGGGCCAAACCAGGGCCAAACCAGGGCTAAACCAGGGCTAAACCAGGGCTAAACCAGGGCCAAACCAGGGCTAAACCAGGGCCAAACCAGGGCCAAACCAGGGCTAAACCAGGCCTAAACCAGGACTAAACCAGGGCTAAACCAGGGCCAAACCAGGGCCAAACCAGGGCTAAACCAGGGCTAAACCAGGGCCAAACCAGGGCTAAACCAGGGCTAAACCAGGGCTAAACCAGGGCTAAACCAGGGCTAAACCAGGGCCAAACCAGGGCCAAACCAGGGCTAAACCAGGGCTAAACCAGGCCTAAACCAGGACTAAACCAGGGCTAAACCAGGCCTAAACCAGGACTAAACCAGGGCCAAACCAGGGCTAAACCAGGACTAAACCAGGACTAAACCAGGGCTAAACCAGGCCTAAACCAGGACTAAACCAGGGCTAAACCAGGGCCAAACCAGGGCTAAACCAGGAAAAAACCTGAACATCGCAAAGACTAATCAAGGTCTATAGCATGATCTAAACCAGATCTAGACCAGAAGTAAACCAAGTTTAGACCAGGTCTAAACCAGGTCTAAATCAGGACATAAACCAGGAGTAAATATGAACATGGCCAAGGTCTAAAGCAGGATCCAGTCTAGGTGTAGACCAAGACGATAGGAAACACAGATGTAAATACATATGTGATTATGTGAAATGGTGGTTTAAACCAGGGCTAAACCAAGACTAAATTAGGATTAGACCAGGGACTAAACCAGGCCTAGGCCAATACTCAGTGAGGTATAGGGACTAAACTAGATATTAAACAAGATTTAGCCAGGACTAAACTGGGTCTAAACCTAATCTAAAGTAGGATTAGACCAGTGACTAAACCAGGACTTAACCAGACTGAAAACAGACAAATCCTTAAGGTCTATATCTACTTTACAGTGGATTAGTTACCCAAAATCAGACCAAACAAGATAAATCAACAGTATAGGAATGAAAAAATAAGAATAAACCAGGACTAAAAGCTCAGACTAAACCAGGTCTAAACCCTGTTGTAAACCAGGTATACAATATAAACCAGGTCTAATTAAGGATTTAACCCGGTCTAAACCAGGAACTTTTAAATTAAGTTATTAAGACATTACTTGGACCGCTTTTTGCCTTTTTCTTCTTCTAAAAGGTGTTATACCTTTTAATTTTGTAATTCAGCGCCATTTAAACCATTTATAATGACAATAACATTGTAAAGTCCACATCATCTCTCCCATTGACTTCCATTTATTTACAACCTCTCCTCGCCTTCACTTCTACACAAACTACAATACGACTGAGACTGACTTAAACTGGCATTTATCCGTGAACACATTGAGTCTGGAGGTTGAATACTGTGAAGAATAGCGCCCCCTTAGGCAGTTCATTGCACCACAGTTGAATGGAGTATGTAGGCAGTTTGTACCAGTGCCAGACCGATACCCAAACTAGGCCAAGTCTTGGGTTTTCTGTGAAGCAGCTGTTGTGGGGGGAAAAAATATTAAAAGTTTACAAATTCATGACCAAAAAGGACACCCACAATATATGTGAAATAGTGGTTTAGCGAAACACAGTAATGGCCTTAGCATGTTAGCATGTAGCCTTTAGCGTCTTTTCTTGTAGTCTGTTCCAGTTAGACCAATGTATATTACTGGGATGTACATTAGATCCATTTTTAACTTTACATTTTATCTTTAGTCAAATGTATTCAGGAAAAATATTCAAATTTCATTTTCAAATGCTTGTTTTTGTAGGTTGTGATTGTAAAATAATACAAGATATTTCATTCCATTCTTATCAAAACGAGTTTTAAAGACTTCGACATCAGAAATAGTCTTCATACTTTTAGTTTGAACAGTCTTAAAAGTGAAGCCTGACTGAGATTACAAATTGACATTTAATATTGTTTTTTGGCTTCACAGAAAAACTGAAAACTTGGCCTATGATGAAAAACTGGTAGAAATGTAATTATGTGAATGATTTTTTTTTTTAGCAGTTTTGAGACAAAAAGATGAGAAATAAAGAGATAAACCATGTCTAAAGGTGGCGGAGTCTGTTTACATGCAGCAAGTTAAGCTTTGTCAAAGAACTGGATTAAAAAATAATGATAAGTTTAGTGTTTAGAATTTAAGACATTTGCAAGTGATGTTTCTATTCAAAATGGTAAAAAAAATGGCCTTTTCAGAGTAGAGGTGGGGTTAGTCCTGGTATAGTTCAGACAGTTCAGTTTAGAACCTGGTTTGGTTCTGGTTTAGTCTTTTTTCAATCATGATTTAGTCGTGGTTTAAACCCGTTTCAGTCCTGATTAAGTCCTTGTTTAAACCTAGTTTAATTTTCAGTTTTTACTCGTGGTTTAGACCTGGTTCAGTTCTGATTAATTCCTGGTTCAGACCCAGTCTACTTTGGTTTAGTTCAGGTTTATTCTCAGTTTAGTCCTGGTTAAGAATCCATCAAAACCATCATTTTATATGACAATAAGTGTCCCAAGTTGCTTAAGACAAAAAATATTTAATGTTTTTATTTATGCAAATGATTCAAATCTTTAAATTGTCCAATCTTTAAATTATTTTTGCACGTAAACGGACTCCAGCCAAGCATTTACTATCTGTAGTGTTATTTTGAAACGACACAGGAAGTGATGGGTGAAAGCAAAAATCTAAACAGGAGCATTAATTAATATTATCCCGCCAAAATAAAAGCCCCTTCCCACAAAAGTCTATTTCCACTTTTTATCTCTTTTATTATTGTCATTTTTGTATTGTTTTCGCAATAATATTATCAGCTTTAACGGGAGAAACAAAAAAAAAAAAAAAAACAGAAAAAATTATTATTTACAGTGACTGGGAAGATCTTTCACCCACGTCATGGTAAAACTAAGGTATTCCAGGAAGTGTGTGTCCGAATGCAGGCTTTTATTGTGAATATCCAGCAACATATACCTTCAAATTAAAAGCCCACACTGGGACACTTGCCGCCAAGCTACTTTAGTAATTATTTACAGTGCTTTTACTTTGAAATAATGATAGCTAAACAAAAAGTGATGGTTCTACGGTAAATAAAGTCGCACAAAACACAAAAAATAAAATAAAATTCAAAATTATTAAGAAAAACAGCTTTGACTCGACTCCCGATTCGTGGAGAAGGAGGAGCAGAACAAAATGGCGGTCGTTGTCGTTGCCGGGGAAACAGGAAAAGGAGAAGTGGAGGGGGCGGGACAGGAAGTGACTCAAGGTTCGTTAAGTGGGGATAATGGCGTCGCTCCGAAGGCCGCGTTTTAGCTCCAAGTCCTCCAGCTTCTTCCACAGTTCCTCACGCTCCTTCTCCTTCTTCTTCTCACTGTCAACAGAGGAACGATTGCTGAGTTTCTGATGACGTTACAACATTCTATAAGCTCATCATTTTTAAAGGTGCACTGTGTAACTTTTCTGGTGGAGGGTCTGTCAAATGCTTTTCTCCATGGAGATTTTATTGCTTTGTAGGGAATGTTTCACAGTATGGCATTAAACCTTTCTATTTTCATGGAGACTACACCAGACCAAGTTACAGGTCAGATCTGTGGAGAGGCGACCCCGCTCACTGTCAGAAAAGCCGTTTTTCTCTGTATTTTTGAGCTGTAACAAGCACCTGTAACTGAATAAATGTGAGGTTTATACTGTGGAACATGCACAGGCGCTCTGTGCTACAATTTTGTATGAAAAGTGCTTTATAAATATTGTTTGATGGATTAAACATTCCAGGCAGAGCAATGGCATATCCATGGAAACAAGCAGGTGATGAACCCCAGACCAAAAAGTGACATAATGCACCTTTAATACAGATGGAGGCAGCAAAAATAAAAATGGTTAAAATGCAGATTATTGTTGTAATACAGGGATTTCTTGAGTGTAGTCACTGACAGCAGTGATCAGGTTCAACATTTGGATTCCTCTTATGAAAGCACAACACTGCATTCTAGAATCTGAAAACCACCAATATACATGTGACTGGTTGTGTTCATGCTCTACAACTTGACACTGTCATTTCAGATAGAGTGCAGGGGTCTATTGATACTTAGCAGTTGCATCATCCCCGGGGATTTGATCCTAACTATAAGCACTGCTCTGTCTGAGGCCTGCTGTTTTGTTTGAACACAATCTGACCGGAAAGAGCTGGTTTAGATGGAACTACAACAGGTGAGATGATTTGTGCTGTTAAACAAACCCCTCACACGTAAAACTAGCTCACATTAGTCAACAGTTTTTTAGTTGGCCACTCTCACCTCTCTGTTGAAATTCAAACTCAAACAGGACCATGAACGCTCGTATTGATCACAGGCTCCTGAAAATGTGCTCTTTAAATCCATTTTACATTTTGACAGTGTTTGTCAATGTGTGCACTGTGTCACTGTGGTAACTGCTGAACCATAGACATACATAGACATACATAGACATACATAGACATACATGCAGAACATCCTGCAAAATATCAATACAACTCTATGGGAGATTCATGATTTTTGATCTCCAAACTTCTGATCCACTAATGTTAAACCTGCTCATTATGTGTTTAAGACTGGCTCCACAAACTTGGCAGATACTAGTTTAGTTGAGTCTTTATTTGAAGGGACAATGTACAGAGCCATTATGTACAAAGACAGAGATGTTCTGCACCAGAGTATAGCTACAAAGCTCATTTCCATCCGCAGTCCCTGGTTAAGATGAATCTTAAAGTCCTTTTTGATGACAATCACCACTCTGGGGTTGAATCATGGCACCACTTTCTGAAGCTAGAGTGAAAAAAAAAATCATTTGACTTTTGTGTATTTATTCTGACAGAGAAGGTGTTCAACTTTGCAACAGTTTTTGTTTCATGTGGATAGGCACAGAGATGACAAAGATATGAACCAGGTCAACAAATCTGCATTTAACAGTTCCACAGCAAACTCCACCTGAGGAATCTGAGCCGTCTCCAGCTCGGTTTAAACTACACAGGTTCTAATGTGGTAGTATTGTGTGATACAGATGTTAAACAGTGGTTGTGTCCTCACCGCTGGCGGTCTGATTTGTAGGTGGCTGTGAGTTCATCAAATAAAGTACTGTTCATCTCCATAAAGGCTTTCAGGACGTTGTACACCAGCGCCACGATTGCTCTGTGTGAAACACAAGAGAGAAGACACTGTAAATCTAGAAGAAACAAATATACAATGCAATACAGTTCGTAGAAATAAAAATACCAGTGCTACAATTGCTCTGAGACAAAAGAGCTCAAGAAAAAACGAGGAGAGAGGTTTAAAAGTGAAAAAAACTAAATATCTAAACACAGTTAATACAAGTGAATATCACTCAGGCCAATAGGTCAAATATTAGACTTGCAGTGCTTTTACTGACACTCAAAGTCACTTCACACTTACAGTTTGGTACATTATTCATTCACACACTGTGATGGTAAGGAACTATTGTAGCCATGGCTGCCCTGGGGCAGACTGACAGAAGCAAGACTGCCACTCACGCACCATCAACCACATCAACCATCAACACACACACACCACATCTCAGACTCTAATAGCACAGACTGCCACTACCACTTTCTCTAAATAATCATCATCATTAAAAAACTCTATCACATTCACAATAGGCAATGTGAGAGAACAATAGTATGCACTGATTAGACACTGCTGCGATTGTCAAACCTGGTTAGTAGTGTTTAATAGTGATTTGTAGTGGTTATTAGTGTGTTGTAGTAGTAGTAGATGTAGTATTTGCACTATTACCGACCAACTGTTAAGATAATCTGTCAGATTACAGCTGCACATGTAACTGCTCCAATGTTTACACTTCTGTTTGCTCTATATTAACCATGTTTACTCCTGACAGTTGCACATAAAACTAATGTTGCACATTATCTGTAAATATGTACGTAGCACCTATCCTATATTTTTCATAGTGTATATTCGGTAAAGATTGTTCCTATTTGATTATACTTTTTTACATGCTTCTCTTATTTATCTATTTTAATTTTTTTTTGCATGCTCTTGGCATCCAGGGTGGGCAGCAAAGTAAGAATTTCATTGTACAGGGAAACGTGTTTCTTTACTGTGCACATGACAATAAAAGCTTTGAATCTTGAATCTTTGAATGTTGAATTTGCAGTACTTACGGGTTCCAGTGCTCTTTGCTGATGCGGTACAGGCTGGCAAACATTATGGGCAGGATGACACTGGAGTTTTCTTCGATCAGACTCATGATGTACTCATTATTCCAGTAGTACAGGGCCCGCTCTGCCACCTACACAACAAAACAGGGAATACTCACTAAACAACTCACCATAGAAAAATGATTCGATGACTAGTCAACTACTAAAATAATTGTTAGTTGCAGCCCAAGATCAATGTTGCAATATTACTACTATTGTATTACTTGGAATGAGAAAAACAGAAAACACTGGTATCTCCTACCACTAGTTTATAGCCCCCCCCCCCAGTTTCTGCATACTTTTATTGTGAAAAGGTGTTACCTGGAAGTGCGGGCTGGACACACATCTGGAGATCTGTTTGAAAAGTGGCTCCTGGATTTTTACGAACTGTGTGGGTTCAATAACGTCCAGAATCTCCTCCAACTCCCCCAAAAACATCACCTATGAGAAAAATAAGAAATTTAAAGGTCCCATGGCATGAAATTTTCACTTTCTGAGGTTTTTGAACGTTAATGTGAGCTCCCCTACCCTGTTTAGCCCCCCCCCATGGTTAAAAGTTGCGAAATGTGTAAACTGAGCATTTGCGATCCTTTTCTGCGTTTGAAAAAAGGCAGCCCATACAGGCGATTCTGAACAAGGGAACTTTCTGACGTCACACTCAAGGAAAAATGCAAATGCAGTTCCACCGCCCGTCCGCACAGAGAGTTTGGACCGCGAACGAGCTACGCAATACGAGATGTGTTTTTTTTTTATTTGCCTGGAGACACGTGAGAGTGTTTCCAGGCTCGGATGTCCTTTATCCGACCCTCCGAATCTCTGAAACAGCAGTGGTTTAATTTTATTTTCTGTGGAAATGTGTTTATTTTTCAATGGAACGCTTCTCATCTCTTCCTCCATGCAAAAACACGGAAGTGGGGCCAGCGCACATCGCACCGCTAAAGAGGAAAGAGCGGAGAGTTTGGCCACACCCCCACCCGCTGCACTGGCCTGTCTCTGTCCTCCTCATTTGCATTCAAGCAACAACGCCCAGAATAAAGTGTTTGAGAGACATATTTATGACTGAGTGTGTTCATGTGTCTTTCTCATGCACTGAGTGTTGATTTTGAAGAAGGATTCATTTACAGTATTAGGGAACCATATAAAAGCATCAACAAGTACCATGTCATGAGATCTTTATCACTATCATGTGACCCTCTCCTCTTCTTTGAAACCATATTCAATATTACCAGATTCATTTTCTCACCTCTTTTTGACTGCAGGTTTTTGGCCAGAACTTGAGTAATCCTCTGATCACCTGAAACAGATGACAGTAGTTATTGTTTACATTAAACTAAATTCTAACTTCTTTTTCCTGGTGTATGCCAATTTTAGTAATTCACGGTTTAAGGGAAAACAAAAGTGAGCATAATTATTCAGAAAGATACTCACTGGTTCTGTTAATGTGGGGTCTTTCTCTAGGAACTGTACAATGCAATACGCCAACTGTGAAAAGAGAGAAGAGTTAGAAGTGAAAAGAGCTATGACAGAGACTATAATTATAACCAAATAACCGTGTATTATCACAAGTGAATCAATTAAAAAAGAAAGAACAGGTGGGACAAACTGGATCAGAAATAGCTTGTTAATAAAAGAAAAATGAAAGTAATTATTCCAGAAAATTAATAGAAGTTAGTTTGAATATGAGAAGCCTTCATACTACAATAAAGTTACCCACATTTGGGATGAATGTCATATATTGGTGATTTCAAAGAGTTTATGACAAGAATGATTGACATATGTTGTTAAATTCCAGTGTTTTTCCAGTGTATGGCGTTAGAATGCAACTAGTACAGGTGAGTGTGCTGTCAGGTGTACTGTTATTTTTGTGTGTTTTTACAGTCTGTAGGTCAGTATGTGGTTTTACCTGTACAGTAGTGTTTTTTACAGAGCTCTCACATGTGTTAATATATTCCTGTATTATTATTATAGTGTACAGGTGAACAGATTCTCACCTGTTACTGTTTACAAAATTTAATTAAAGGCAAATTAACGTTTTTTTTTACAATCTGAGCCTTCTTTCGGCAATAAAACAAGTAGTTTTACTCACCCATAGCATTTTTCTGTCAATTGGAGCAGTATCGCAGAACTTATGTTGAGCCGTTCTGTTCTAGTAATGATCCCGTATCCTTAACATGGTGCTGTATCATATGCTCGGGGCATTACTTTGCGGTGTCCAAATAACACAAACTTTAGCACTTTTCAAATCATAGAAGCCTGATGTCTTAATGAAAAATTTCGTTTGAAGCAAAAGTTTCGAGTAGATGAGGACGCCAGTGCGCATGTGCGGACTGTGCTCTCAGCTCCCGGGACCCAAACATGAAACGCAAAGCTGAAAACTATGGCTAAACCTCGGATTACAGGCCACTTTTGCTTCAAACGAAATTTTTCATTAAGACATCGGGCTTCTATGATTTGAAAAGTGCTAAAGTTTGTGTTATTTGGAGACCGCAAAGTAATGCCCCGAATACAAATGCTAACAGAAACGCCACAACGTAACTTTCTTCAAACTGCTCCAAATGACACGAACGTGATATGGGTGAGTCAAACGACTTGTTTTATTACTGAAAGAAGGCTCAGATTGTAAAATAACGTTACTTTTCCTTTAATGAACTACAATTCTACATACACTGTGAGCGCTGTTCCAGAATAGAATGCCTTCTATTGTCACTATTCATATTATACATCCTCACAATGAGACTGAAAGCATCTCACTTCAGTGCAGACATTTAAGCTTTTCACAACTCCAACTTGTAATGTCAGTAGAGATTGGCAATTGCAGGGCTGACATTATCCACATGATTCTAGTGAAGGTGTATACAGTTTAAAAATATAGCGGCGTGCTTCCTGTATTACCACATGACATCACAAAGTGGTAGAGAGTGGTTTCTGTTTGAGAGAAGAACTCAGCCTAAATGTGCAGGGTTTGTGTGTTAAACATGTGTGAATGAAACAAAACACAAGCCCAGGTATGTTTGTGATGAAGAAACAACAGAACAGTTCACAAAATCAGGAAATATGGGTCCATTAAAATAATTATTTGACAGAAAGGTGCCTCTTTAAATGCTGTGTTTTGTGGTGATAAGAAACAGCTGCTCTGAGCCATAAACATCAGGAAATCAGGATTAATCATTAAACTGTCTGTAAATATGTACCAAAATAAAGTGACCTTCAAGACACAACACACCAGGACTAAACCAGTACTGAACCAGGACTCAACTATTGCAATTTATCTTAATTGGAGACAAATATATGTACAAAAACATAGTCTAAACTGCCAGAGTAAAGTGGCTGTCTAAATACTTGATAAATGTCTGTTTTTAATTATGCTGTAACTAACAAAAACATTAATACATTTTAATGGGCTAGAAACATTTTTGGAAGTGGCTTTCTCCATTGAGCTCAAAAATAATTGGTTATAATATTGTGGAGGATTAGTCTTGCCTACTCTATTATAGTTCAATGTGTTTACAGTGTATCATAGTGGAATGCAGTAAGTACAGGCGGTACAGTCTGGAATAAAGTACACTCACCTGTGTGGTTAAAAAGCTTTTACAGGTGTTTTTACAGTGTACAGACCTGCCTCTGTTGTTCTTGTTTTACAGTGTACAGGTGAGTCTGGTATCAGGTATAGACTCACCTGAGCCGGTGTAGTCCTGTGTACAGAGAAGTATGTGGACTGACTTGTGTTTTTACACTGAGTATGTGGCCCGTGTACACCTCACCTGTGTGTGGAATAAGAACAGGCTCCGGACTGTGTCATACAGATAGTGTACATGTCATAATGCTGTTTAAAACACTAAATAGACATGTCAATGTTCTCTACAGGTGGTGCTGTTATACCTGTGTTTATTAATAGAGTACAGGTGTGTATAGTAGGGCTCGACTGATATATCAGTTGGCCGATAATATCTGCATCAATATTTATCTGCGGAGTAATTTGTCTGAGTGTGACGCTGTACTGCATTTGAGCGCACCCACAGAGTCACTCGTGACTTCTGTGCACTTTTTTACATCATTGTGGTATCGCTATCTTTTCTGAGGTAGCGCTGAGACCGTTTTAAATGCTCTTATGTCTGAGCTAAGATATTAACTTGAGCGCAATTTAGGCCAGCAACAAAACTACTGCTTGTTTTAATCAGTGTGAGTGCAGAGAGAGGACTGTCCCATAGAAGATACACATGAAGCTGCTGACAACATAAGATTAAGATTAAGATTAGCCTTTATTGTCTCATGATGGATTATATTCTTTTTAAGGATGATTGTTTTGAGTCAGGATTAAAAGGACACATATTTTTGAAGACTTGTGATTAGAGGTCCGCGCGGGACAGAATTTTTTGAATTTTGTTGGTACGCTCCTGTGATACATGCTGTTGTGAAAGACCTGCGCGTGCTCGTGGCGCACCGTTATGTGCGGTGTCCGCCCGCAGCTCACATGGGCTTGCGCGGTATATTTTTAATACGAGACGCATACTTTTGTTTCTGAATACGGGACGATTCCATTTTTCAAGGGATGGTTGGTGACACTAAACACAACTATGCGTATATATACAAAATCTTTCTTAACGCATTTGCACAGAAAAAAACAACACACGGCTGAAAAAAAAGCGGAGATCCGCTAAAAGGCGGAACTCTTTCATCCCTGCTATCACAACATGCAAAGGGCAGCTGATTTCCCTCTGTGTCATACACAAGTGAAAAACACTTCCAAATGTCTGATTTCAGGTTTCTTGATTTTTTGATGATGAATGTACCACTCTTTAAAGAAAAACTGACTTCTGAAGCACTGTGAGATTCACTGAAGATGCTGTTCTTTTGCCATGATTTCAAAGCTTTATCAAACACGGAGAAGTGGAAAGGAATTGTCTTAAATGTGCATGAGATGAGACCACTTCCACAAGTTTAGGCAGCTTAAAATGTTTTATTAATGACAAATGAAATATCAAGCACAAATTATGTATGATAGGCATAGATTAATCATTAGTATATTTTACTTTACGCTCATATTTAGTTTGCGGGACTGCAGTTTATCATCCCACCCACCCGCTCCCGCATTGTGCAGTCCCGCTCCTGCCTGCGCCCGCAATGACCTTTCAAAATGAGTCCCACGCCGCACTGAGCTGTGAATAGAGATGCACATTTACCGCTAAAGGCTAATACTGGCAATTCACTTACTTTGTTTACAGGTTAGAATGTCATGCAAAAATGCTATTAGGCCTACCTACTGTCTTAAAATATGTTAGTTTAAAGAGGCAAAATAACAGTAAATTTTGCCTAAATAAACCCAATTTAAAATCCAATAGACTAAAATCTAACTTGGAATCAGTTGAAGATTTACAGTGAATTTTTACATCACTATATCAGCTGTTATATTGACTATCGGCACCTCCAAAGCCCCATTTATCGGGATCATATTGAATCCAAAAAAATCTTCATTGTTTGGGCCCTAGTGTATAGCTTTACCTGTGCTGTTAGAACAGTACACAGTGGTGTATGGACTCACCTGTGCGTGGAAGAGGGACAAGCTCCGCACCGTGTGGAGGGGAATCAACACTTTGACGAGGAACTGTTTGTGTTCAGCTTTCAGCGGCAGAGCAAAGCCGTTTATTATACTGTGAAACAAAACAATATAATACATAACTTTATTTAAACTGAAAAACAAAACAACTTTATAAAAGGTCCACTGTATAACTTTTTGGTCTGTCACATGTTTGTTTCCATGGATATGCCATTGCGTTACCTGGAATGTTCCACAGTATGACAGCAAACAGCTCTACCTTACATTTATTAAAGGTCCCATGGCATGAAATTTTCACTTCCTGAGGTTTTTGAACGTTAATGTGAGCTCCCCTACCCTGTTTACCCCCCCCCCATGGTTAAAAGTTGTGAAATGTCTAAACTGAGTATTTGCGATCCTTTTTTGCGTTACAAAAAAATCGGAGCTCAAACGGGCGATTTTGAACAAGGCACCTTATTGACGTCAGATGGAAAAAAGAAATGCAAATGCAGTTCCACCCCCGTCTGTCTGTACTCAGCGTCTCTGTAAATCACGCCCAGAGAGTTTGGACCGCGAATGCGCTAGGCAATGCGAAATGCGTTTTTTTATTTGCCTGGAGGCACGTCTGAGTGTTTCTAGGCTCGGAAGTCCTTTATCTGAGCCTCTGGACCTTTGAACAGCAGTGGTTTAATTTTATTTTCTGTGGAAATGTGTTTATTTTTCAATGGAACACTTCAAATCTCTCCCCCCGTGCAAAAAGACGGAAATGGATCAGCTGAGAGCTAGAGCGGAGAGTTTGGCCACGCCCCCACCATCTACTATAGGCCAGCTCTTTTCTCCTCATTTGCATTCAAGCAACAACGCCCATTATGGAGTGTTCCAGAGTGACATTTATGACTCTTTCTCATCTTATCTCTGTTTCTCATGCACTGAGTGTTGATTTTGAAGAAGGATTCATTTACAGTATTAGGGAACCATTAAGGAGCCATATAAAAGCATCAACAAGTACCATGTCATGGGATCTTTAAAATACAGGTGGTTTCATAGCTCAAAAATACCCAGAACAGGCTTTAATGCCATACTCCATAATGTTGAACACAAACATGGAGTACTGCAGAGAGGACCCCACAGTATCAGACTGACCTGCCCAGGATCTCCAGCAGCTCTGCCACTCCATTGAAGTGCTCCGTCTCATAAACAAAACTGAAAGAAAGAGCAGGAGAGAGTTAGAGAGAAGACCAAAACAATATTACACAAGATACAATGTAGAGTTAATCAAGATATTACATAACCATTTTATTCCAAAAGGGCATAGAGGGGTGGATGGATGAGTGATATGCAAATTAAATCACAATTTTCTTAGAGCTAGACTAGGGCTGGGCGATATGGAGCAAAAAATATATCTCAATATATTTTCTTATATCTCTATATACGATATATATCTCGATATCTGTATAGGAAAAATAAACTACTGCAAAAAACAAATACACCAAATTCCACAAGGTCTTTTTTTAATGAAGTGCAGGTCATGTAGGAACAAAGTCCCTGTATAGAAAAATAATTTAACTGTAAAATAAAGGAAGAAATAGTACATGTTGCCTCATTTTTATTCAAAAACTGAACTCGAACTTATCTTTGCATTAACTCTCTTAACCATAGAATAACCATGAGCTCCTTTTGAAGCTCGTGAGGTTCCTTATTTCAATAGATCAGGAGCTCTGATGTTTCCCACTGATCAAACCAAACGTTTCCAAATACGATTGTACAAGTTTTACACTGCAGCAGATTAATTTAAAATCTTCTGCATAAATAAACTTTACATGACTAAACTTTACAACATAAACCATAACTACTATAGAGCCACTTCAGCCCATCTGAGATTATGTGTTTAATGAGATTATAAAGTGTTTAATGAGATTATAATGTGTTTAATGAGATTATAATGTGTTTAATGCCACTTTGCACACATTTGTTTACATTTTTATAGAAACGAAACTTAACACCACATGGCTCATTTGCATAAACTATAAACGCTGAAAACCCCCCAGCTCTGTCCTTGTGGGAAATGGGGGTGAAAGTGTATTGCCCAGCAACACAATGGGATCCAAACTAGCAACCAGGTTCACTGCCTGGGTCAATGCTTACCCCATGATAATACTTATGCCCTCCAGAGAAAGCTTTTAATTAGTGACAAATAAAGTATAAAAGTGCAAATAGTTTGACTCTCACCGTAGAAAAATATTGTTGATCTGTTTTCGTATAAAAGCCCTCAGTCCCAGGAATTTCCCGTAGATTCTATGCAACACTGTTTTCAGGTAGTCTCTCTCCCGCGGGTCCTCACTGTCAAACAACTCCAACAGCTGCAGACCGAAAGAAACAAGAATCAAAAACTGAAAATCAACACGAAATAAGCAAGAGGACACACAGGGCACGGGGATGCTTACTGACAGAAGCACTACTTCTAGAGGAGACAGAATTTTCACGAGAGGAAACACGAGATAAGGTCCATGAGAATGAGATGAGATTTTGAAATAATTTACAATAATCGGTTCTAGTTATACAAGTAATTTTCATCATGTGCTTTTAATCACCTAAATGCATGGTAAGGTTTAAACACATAGGCCTACTGAAACACCTGTGTAAATCCCCACATGTATGGGGCATTACTGACAGGGAAAGTTCATACATCCTTCAATCCAAAGATAAGATACCAAATTTATGCATCTCTAGGTGCAGTCACAGATGCCCTCTGGCTGACTGATGCGTAGTGTAGCTGCCAAAGGGCACAAAAACAGTCTGAGAGGCCTGGGACTCACCTGTAGGACAAACTTCTGGTCTATGTACTTTTTGGCAATGCTCGGCTGAAACTCCTGACTCTCTAAGAACCGGATGAAGAACTCGTAAACCAGCTGCAGAAAAGAAAAAAGCATTAACAAAACTATTAAACATATGAAAAAGTTATTTGTGGTCCAGTCCCTGGTCTAGTCTCCGGTCCTGTCTGGTCCAGTACCTGTAGATGGGGCCATGAGGCCTCCAGAGTGGGCTCGTCCTCTTCGGGATCGAACTCGTTGCTGTCACTCGGAGGAAGAGTCCGGAAAATGTTGTGAGAAACCTGAAGCACAAAGACAGGGTTTAGTCAAATATATTACAAACATATTAAACATTAAGAATTTTCCTATATTTTATTTATGCCTCTCATGTATTTTTGTTTGTGACTTTCATGTGAAGCACTTTGGTTGCTGAAGCAGTTTTAAATGTGCTATATAAATAAACTCAAATTTTGACGTGTGTGTTGGACCGTACCATCTTAACAACCTCGGGGTAGGCCTGCTCCGTGAGGTAACCGCGGCTGACCGTGACGTAGTCCACAAGCTCATTGAGGGTGGAGCGTTTGTACTCCTTCATCTTGAGGTCGGACAGAGTGTCCATGAAGTCAAACACTGTACAACACTGCTGCAGCTTCTTCAGGAACAGCTCAGGCTGCTCCGGGACCGGCACGTCTGAACAGAGGGACAGACAAAGGGTTAAAACTGCCATTGTGTCCATATATATAAAATATATATAATAGTTAACTGTTACTCCAACAAACTGGAGCGTTCTTCAAATCTAAATCAAGAGCCTTTAAAGGGATATGCCACCCCCAGGTCAAACTTGGGCATCTCCCCACAGTCCAGAGACTAAAATAAGTGGTGGAAAGCGTTTTCCTGCTCACCCAGCCATTGTCCGAGTCTGTCGCCACTGACCGCCGCGGTATCTGGTGCTCCTCCGCCTTAGACTGGAGTCTAACGTCGCCAGAGAAAGATTTCGGCCAAAAGGAATTAATTTGCTCGATGCGTTTCCCAATTACTTTGTGTGTAGTGCGCATTCATATCGAGTGCAAATAAATGTGCAAATCAACACGGAGAGCTTGACTTGGTCATTTTGGGTGGGAACTATTTTCCAGTGCGTAAGAATACAGTCGTATCACGCACCACGTTGTGCAACAGGGGAACTCCCTTCCCGGTGCGTAACTGGGATTCCCCTGGCAGCGTGCTGCGTGATACGGCTGTATTCTTACGCACGTTAGACTCCAGTCTAAGGCGGAGGAGCACCAGATACCGCGGCGGTCAGCGCTGACAGACTCGGACAATGGCTGGGTGAGCAGGAAAACGCTTTCCACCACTTATTTTAGTCTCTGGACTGTGGGGAGATGCCCAAATTTGACCTGGGGGTGGCATATCCCTTTAAACCAGAGCACCCAGACACAGGGAGAATGCAAACTCCACACGTCCAATGTATTCTAAAAATCCAAATCCAGTGTTAAAGGTACACTGTGTAAGATTTTTTACCCTTTAACTCATTGAGTGCCGGCCTGTTTTCAGAATTCTAACCCCCACAGTGCCGGAGGTTTCAGTGGATTTTCACTGATTTTCCAAGACCCACAGAATACTGAGTTCTTTGACTATATAAACATGGCACACATCAAAATAAAGTGTAGACTCTCTTCTTTCACCTAGAAAAAAATTATGTTCCTAACCTTTTCGGTTCTCAAGTAACTGATAGTAGAACATAGGGAAGTTTCAGCAAAAACACACTTTTTTTGACCACAAAGTGGAGAAAACGAGCGTTTTGTACAAAGAGTCATTTCGAGCAGATCGGTGATTTTGACGTCAATATTTATCGATTTAGTGACACCTCAAACATCTAAAACAACAGAGAAAGAGATTTTTGATGACAAAGAACATTTTTTATTTACAAATATAAGAATATAAGGCTCTGTGAATTGAAAATTCCTTCAAATCAATAGTGCCAAGAGATGTTTACAGGATATAATAATATCTTTTCATATAAAATAGAACTTTGTTGAGGCTTTGTCTGAGGCCCAGAGTACAGACCCATAATAAAAACTAATACAGTGGTACCTCACCTTACGAATGACCCAACAAACGAAAATGTAAAGAAACGCCTTCACGGTAAATTTTGGTCTCTAGATACGAAAAAAAATTCAAGTTACGAAACGCGAAATCTCAAAAATTCAAATAATGCGCGCTCAGCCACACACATTATACGCTTTTCTCAGACTGGATTTAAACTTTTCTCACATTTGTCTCTTGTTTAAACACTCAAACTTTCATAGATTTTCAGCAAAATTATTAATAGTGAAGTGTGGGGGGAAGGGGGAGAAGACTGCGCTCTGACACGTGTGTGATAGCGGCATGTGTGACAGCTGACCCGGCGCTGCCAGCAGGTCTAGACCTGGACTAAATCAGGATTAAACCTGGACTAAACCTGGACTAGACCTGGACTAGACCAGGTGGATTAAAGCGCCGTGCGTGGGTCTATTTCCTGGTTTTGTTTCCAGTCACACCTGAGGCGAGCCGCTGCTCGCATGCAAGAGACCTGCTCTCCAGGGCTCCTCCAGGCACGGAGCCCCAGACATCCAGGGACCCAGGGGGACACTGCCAGCCCGCCTTAAAGGGATATGCCACCCCCAGGTCAAATTTGGGCATCTCCCCACAGTCCAGAGACTAAAATAAGTGGTGGAAAGCGTTTTCCTGCTCACCCAGCCATTGTCCGAGTCTGTCGCCACTGACCGCCGCGGTATCTGCTGCTCCTCCGCCTTAGACTGGAGTCTAACGTCGCCAGAGAAAGATTTCGGCCAAAAGGAATTAATTTGCTCGATGCGTTTCCCAATGACTTTCTGTGTAGTGCGCATTCATATCGAGTGCAAATAAATGTGCAAATCAACACGGAGAGCTTGCCTTGGTCATTTTGGGTGGGAACTATTTTCCAGTGCGTAAGAATACAGCCGTATCACCCTAACCCTAACCACGTTGTGCAACAGGGGAACTCCCTTCCCGGTGCGTAACTGGGATTCCCCTGGCAGCGTGCTGCGTGATACGGCTGTATTCTTACGCACTGGAAAATAGTTCCCACCCAAAATGACCAAGTCAAGCTCTCTGTGTTGATTTGCACATTTATTTGCACTCGATATGAATGCGCACTACACACAAAGTAATTGGGAAACGCATCGAGCAAATTAATTCCTTTTGGCCGAAATCTTTCTCTGGCTACGTTAGACTCCAGTCTAAGGCGGAGGAGCAGCAGATACCGCGGCGGTCAGTGGCGACAGACTCGGACAATGGCTGGGTGAGCAGGAAAACGCTTTCCACCACTTATTTTAGTCTCTGGACTGTGGGGAGATGCCCAAGTTTGACCTGGGGGTGGCATATCCCTTTAAGAGCTCCCTAAGCGGGCATGGGTCCGGGGATTGTCCCGGTCACCGGCCTGGAGGTCTTGAAGAGGCCGACCTCACGGTTCTATCCAGGCCGCTCTGTGAGCACCTTACGTGGGCAGGTCTAGAGCAGCGGCTCGCCTCAGCTGTGACTCGAAACGAAACCAGGAAATAGACCCACGCGCGGCGCTTTAATCCACCTGGTCTAGTCCTGGTCTAGTCCTGGTCTAGTCCTGGTCTAGTCCTGGTCTAGTCCTGGTCTAGTCCTGGTCTAGTCCTGGTCTAGTCCTGGTCTAGTCCTGGTCTAGTCCTGGTCTAGTCCTGGTCCAGTCCTGGTCCAGTCCTGGTCCAGTCCAGGTTTAGACCTTGGTCTAGACCTGCTGTCAGCTCCGTGCCGGGTCATGCTGCGCTATCACACACGTGTCAGAGCGCAGTTTTCTCCCCCCTCCTCCTTCCCCCCACACTTCACTATTAATAATTTTGTTG
The DNA here is from genome assembly GCA_036785185.1 of Paratrypauchen microcephalus. Lineage (NCBI taxonomy): Eukaryota > Metazoa > Chordata > Actinopteri > Gobiiformes > Gobiidae > Paratrypauchen > Paratrypauchen microcephalus. The sequence continues at coordinate 1,000,064 of JAVJIX010000242.1, forward strand.
AAAATCTATGAAAGTTTGAGTGTTTAAACGAGAGACAAATGTGAGAAAAGGACGCAGGACGCAGAACACAATGTTACACTATTAAAAAAAACTTGGATCGGGGCCTTGGAACAAATCAGGCTTTTTCCATTGAAATAGCTACTCAACTTACGAATTTTTCACGTTACGAAACCACTTCTGGAACGAATTAATTCCGTAAGGTGAGGTACCACTGTATACACACACACACACATATATGTACATACACACAAGCCCATGCATAAACCTTTACATACACACAGCTACACACGCACACGCACGCACGCACACAGACACACACACATATAACTTCATTCATTACAATTATACCACACAGCAGCATCACTGCTCCAAGTCAATAAAGTTCACTTCTTCTTCTTCTGCTGATCTCACACTGGAGAAATTCTTCTCTGCATTTTAACCCATCCTATATATATATATATATATATATATATATATATATATATATATATATATATATATATATATATATATATATATATATATATATATATATATATATATATATATATATATATGTATTTATTTATTTATGTATTTATTTATGTATTTATTTATGTATTTATTTATTCATTCATTCATTCATTCATTCATTCATTCATGCAGCTTTTCCGGGTTCCCTCGCCATCTTGCTCCTCTGGCCAATGCACCATACACACACTGCACTACTCCTCTCTTCCGCGTCTCTGATCGGCAAATAATGATACAAGATCGCCACCTACAGGTTGAGAGGTGTGAATTACACCTTAAAAGTTGCTCCAGGCCGTAACCTAGCAACCCCTGCTGAAAAACGCAATTGACGTCTTTTTCCGTCTCCGGCAGTCTATGTTTGGATTTGAGGGGACGTAAAAAGACGTCTCCGGCAGTCAATGAGTTAATTCATTAATTGATAGTTGATTGACCTTATCGATCAATTAACGATTAACTGATAAGCGGTGTTTTTCACCTGAATTTGAGTGTTTCAATAGGGTCTTTAAGAATATAAGCTATAGTAACATAACACTGAGTCATAAATATATCATAGTATTATTATATTGTATATTCCTCAATTAATTATTCCTTAGTAAAAAGCAGACAAATGTATTGATGCTGAATTACAAAATACACTAATCCCTCGCTCTATCGGGGGTCACGGATTTTTATTTTTTTATTTTTTATAGTGTAACATTGTGTTCTGTCCTGATTGGCTAAGAGACTAGACCAGGACTAAACATGGACTGGACCAGGTCTAGACCAGAACTAAACCAGGTCTGGACCTGGACTGGACCGGGACTCGACCGGGTCTGGACCTGGACTGAACCAGGATTGGGCCGCTGCGTGCCGCTGCTGGTTTCGTGCGGCTGGTTTGTGGCTCGGGGCCCGGGCCGCGGGCCAGCCGCGCGGGACTCGGGGCCCAAGCCGCGGGCCAGCCGCGCGAAGCTCGGGGCCCGGGGCCGTGGGCAGGCTGCGCGGGTCCAGCAGCGGCACGTTGCGGCGCATTCCTGGGCACCGTGGTTCGATCTCGCCTCGCGCGTACACCCGGGGCTGCTGAGCTTTGCCATTGGTGCCTGCGGCCGGCTGTGAGTCGAGCGCAGCGCGGTGCGCAGTTGCCTTGTGTCCACGCGGGTGCACGTGTCCGCGATTAATTACAATTAATGCTTTTTGTTCGACTAACATCTTAATCGACAATTAATCGTTAATCGATTGTTGACATCCCTAATATGTACACACACGCCCATGCATAAACCTTTACACACACACAGCTACACACACACACACACACACGCACGCACGTACACACACACAGCAGCATCATGTAAACTTAATTCTTCTCCTCTCATGCCTCTCTGGAGACCAGGATCTACTGCTCCAAGTCAGTAATCCTCTTCCTTTGCGCTGTCGTAGTTCTGATCAGAGTTCCTGCTCCGCGCAGCGCACACTCGACACACCCCCTGCCTCGGGCACAGCAGATCTCGGCCCCGACCTCGCGGCCTGATCCGGTGTGTCTCTGTGATCCTCTGATCCGGGATCCTGGATCCCAAGAGCGATCAGATCGCTCCATAGGCGCTGATCAACAGTCCTCTGCTTTTCCGGATTCCCCTCGCCTCGCCATCTTGGCCAATACACAGTACACAAACTACACTCCTCCTCTCTTCCGCGTCTCCGATCGGCAGATAATGATACAAGGTGTGAATTACACCTTCAAAGTTGCTCCAGGTCGTATCCTAGCAACCCCCGCTGAAAAACGTCCTTGACGAATATTACCGAAATTGAAGATACCCATTCAAAAATAGTGTTTTCCAAGCCTTTTCACTTCCATCATGAAATCAAAGTATTCTTTTGGACTTAGATACAGTCGATTTCACCTGCATAAAAGGGGGATCTTCCCCATGTGGAGGCATCCATTTTAACTACGAGAGCCGCAGAAGGACATACTGTATTTTGGGCTCCGCCTTCGCTGTTTTCTTTATAGCTGTCGGCAGCGGCCCGTGGATTTCACACACTTTCACTTTCAGGTTAATGGCGGGTTACGCGTTGCTTGCGCATACCGCCACCTACTGGCTCCTGGGAGATTCTGCTACTTATTACTGTTGTTTCTGACCCTCGAAGTCTGCCGTAGCTAGAACCGGAATTGCAATACCCACCATCCACCAATGCGCCACCATCCTACACAGTGTACCTTTAAGTGCATAACAGTATTAACATGCACAGACACCATATATAGTCCCGTTTCACACATTCACTTCTTTTCATTCACTTTGTTTTGATTCTGTCCATCTCCTCTCTCTTCTCTCTGACTCTGGAGTCTTTGAACTGAACAGTTTAAATGTTACATAACAAAGCCAGGGTTTCCCACAGAGCCTAAACTCGCTACAACCTGAAGAGGGCACTATGACTCCCACAAGCCCTGAACTCAGCAGGGGGTCCTGGTTTAAATCTAGTCCATCAATACTCCCTGGTTTAGCCACAATTATGCCTAACAACTAGGGTTAGCAAATTTTTACAGCATGCTAACAGAAACAGAGTTATAACTGTGATTTGACAGTTAATTTAGTTCAGTTGATTTATGGACTTCAAACATCACAGAACATCTCCAGAGTTCTATCTGTGACATCACAAAATTGGGAATTTCAAATCTGCATGTTTTTATGGCACTTAGAGGCAGTGGACTTCATTTTGTGCTCTTTAAAAAGAGTAACAGGGGACAGTGGACACATTCATGTCCACTGTCCCCTGACCCAGATCCACATGTGCCTGGCGTATAAATGGTGTCAGAGATGTTCTGTGTTGAAGCTGGTTCACTCAGAGATGGTGAGTTAGGTCTAATCAGGTTTAATCAGGCTTCAGTTCCTGTGGTTCAGACTTGATTCTTTTAAACATAGGGCTTAAGTTCATTAGTGTAATGAGCCAATTAAAACCAGGGGGCGGGCCATTCAGAGCAGAGACAACATGAGGCTACGCTAATGCTAAACCAGAGAGAGGCCATTGTGGACTGAGCCATTTAAAGTGCCCATATTACGCTCTCTAACAGAAAATACTCTGTTCCACCTTGTGATATGTGGTACAGAAAATGCTTCACTCTGTTTTTAAACTCCATACATCTTCACTAGAATCATTTGGATGATTTCAGCCCTGGAACTGACAAACTCTACTGAACAAAATGCTGTTAATTGAATACTACAGCTTCAAGCCATTTTAAGCTTTGGAGATGTAGACAGACTAATAATAAAGGAAAATCTATTTAGTTTAATACAGGACTTTTAGGCACAAGTATATACAAGTACAAGTATGTAAAATCAAGTATGTAAAATAGTACGTATAACAAAACTGCCACTGGGGTTGGGCGGATAATAATAATAATAATAATAATAATAATAATTAAAGCCGCAAGCGGCGTTGGTCGGGACCTCGCACCTGCGTTTGTTCGTCTTACTGAGACGCACAGCCATACCAAATTTCGTGTGCCTGGCACAATTATCTCACTTCCTGTTGGGCGTAGCCATGACATGGTAGATACCCTGTCAGAACAGACCCTGTCAGACCCTGTCAGACTCTGTCAGACCCTGTCAGACCCTGTCAGACTCTGTCAGACCCTGTCAGACCCTGTCAGACTCTGTCAGACCCTGTCAGACTCTGTTAGACCCTGTCAGACCCTGCATGTGGCCTACATGCTGAGGCCTACATGAACCTTCGATGCTTGTCCCCACATTGCTGCTTGCAGCTATATCAGATCAAAGGTACAAAGATCAAAGACCTTTGATCAGGGCGTTGCCTAGCAACAAATACCTCCCATTCATAACTCATCACTCCCATTCAATAAATACCTAACTTTATTGATCCGCCGTATCGTCATATTACCGCCTATTTGAAAATCCTTCGCAATTTAACATCTCCAACGTCTTAAGATTATGTTCACCAAAATTTAAGCCTATCTGAGGTACGGTGTAGGAGAAGTGTTTCAAATTCTATACCTAACTTTATCGATCCGCCGTATCGTCATATTACCGCCTATTTGAAAATCCTTCGCAATTTAACATCTCCAACGTCTTAAGATTATGTTCACTAAAATTTAAGCCCATCTGAGGTACGGTGTAGGACAAGTGTTTCAAATTCCATTGTATGTCAAATACCCCAAAATCACACAAAAGGCCAATTATCTCACTTCCTGTTGGGCGTGGCCATGACATTGCAGTGAGGCATTTGTTCGTCTTATTGAGATACACGTCCCTACCGAATTTCATGCTCCTATCTTAAACGGTATGCCAGCCCCGAAAGACAACGCGCTAGGGGGCGCTATCGAGCTCCTGGGGGTCACTGGGGGACGGGACTTTGTGTGGTCGTACTGGCAGCACTTTGTGATGCCCGTGCAAAATTTCGTTCGTTTTGAAGCATGGGAACATGCTCAAAATTGCCCCAGCGTGTGTGAACAAGAACTCTGTTAGACCCTGTCAGACTCTGTCAGACCCTGTCAGACCCTGCATGTGGCCTACATGCTGAGGCCTACATGAACCTTTCGATGCTTGTCCCCACATTGCTGCTTGCAGCTATATCAGATCAAAGGTACAAAGATCAAAGACCTTTGATCAGGGCGTTGCCTAGCAACAAATACCTCCCATTCATAAGTCATCACTTCCATTCAATAAATACCTAATTTTATCGATCCGCCGTATCGTCATATTACCGCCTATTTGAAAATCCTTCGCAATTTAACATCTCCAACGTCTTAAGATTATGTTCATCAAAATTTAAGCCCATCTGAGGTACGGTGTAGGAGAAGTGTTTCAAATTCCATTCTATGTCCAATACCCAAAAATCACACAAAAGCCCAATTATCTCACTTCCTGTTGGGCGTGGCCATGACATTGCAGTGAGGCGTTTGTTCGTCTTATTGAGATACACGTCCCTACCGAATTTCGTGCGCCTATCTTAAACGGTATGCCAGCCCCGAAAGACAACGCGCTAGGGGGCGCTATCGAGCTCCTGGGGGTCACTGGGGGATGGGACTTTGTGTGGTCGTACTGGCAGCACTTTGTGATGCCTGTGCAAAGTTTTGTTCGTTTTGAAGCATGGGAACATGCTCAAAATTGCCCCAGCGAGTGTGAACAAGAACAAGAATAATTAAAGCCGCAAGCGGCGTTGGTCGGGACCTCGCACCTGCGTTTGTTCGTCTTACTGAGACGCACACCCATACCGAATTTCGTGTGCCTGGCAAAAATGGTAAGCCATATCGGACAATTTTTCCTGTTAGGGGCTCAGCTAGCGGTAGATTTCTGACAATTCACTGGCCTGTCATATGGGGGCGCTATGACAGACTGCCAGTTATTTGGCATGAAAATCTTAGTAGTCCTCATCTACATTACCCTGTGAAGTTTTAGTCTGAGGAAGAACTCCAAATTCAATAAAAACCTCCCATTCATAACTCATAACAATAAATACCTAGTTTATCGATCCGCCGTATCGTCATATTACCGTCTATTTGAAAATCCTTTGCAATTTAACATCTCCAACGTCTTAAGATTATGTTCACCAAAATTTAAGCCCATCTGAGGTACGGTGTAGGAGAAGTGTTTCAAAATGAAGTGGTGACACACCTCCTATTGAATTTGGCACTTTCAAATGATAGCAAAATTCATCAGGCCGCCATTTTGTCATCTTACAAGATATCAAAAATCCCTTCGCAATTTAACATCTCCAATGTCTTGAGCTCATGTACACCAAAATATACACCCATCCGATGTACGGTGTAGGAGGAGTGTTTTAAAATCCATTTTATGTCATATCACACAAAATCGCAATACAAGTCTTCTTATCTCACTTCCTGTTGGGCGTGGCCATGACATTGTAATTACAATTTTGTTCATCTTAGTGACATACACACCCATACCAACTTTCGTGTGTCTGGCTGAAATCGTATGCCACCCACGATCCTCTTTGTGTTAAAACGCTCATTTGCTGTACATTTTCTGACAGTTCACTGGCCTGTCATATGGGGGCGCTATGTCAGACTGCCAGTTATTTGGCATGAAAATCTTGGTAGTCCTCATCTACATTACCCTGTGAAGTTTTAGTCTGAGGAAGAACTCCAAATTCAATAAAAACCTCCTATTCATAATTCATAACTCCCATTCAATAAATACCTAAGTTTATCGATCCGCCGTATCGTCATATTAACGCCTATTTGAAAATCCTTCGCAATTTATCATCTCCAATGTCTTAAGATTATGTTCAACAAAATTTAAGCCCATCTGAGGTTCGGTGTAGGAGAAGTGTTTCAAATTCCATTGTCTGTCCAATATTACAAAATCACACAAAATGCCAATTATCTCACTTCCTGTTGGGCGTGGCCATGACATTGCAGTGAGGCATTTGTTCGTCTTATTGAGATACACGTCCCTACCGAATTTCGTGCGCCTATCTTAAACGGAACTCCAAATTCAATAAATAACTCCCATCCATAACTCATAACTCATACCTAAGTTTATCGATCCGCTGTATCGTCATATTACCGCCTATTTGAAAATCCTTCGCAATTTTACATCTCCAACATCTTAAGATTATGTTCAACAAAATTTAAGCCCATCTGAGGTTCGGTGTAGGAGAAGTGTTTCAAATTCCATTGTATGTCAAATTTCACAAAAAAACAATTATCTCACTTCCTGTTGGGCGTGGACATGACATTGCAGTGAGGCGTTTGTTTGTCTTATTGAGATACACGTCCCTACCAAATTTCGTGCGCCTATCTTAAACGGTATGCCAACCCCGAAAGACAACGCGCTAGGGGGCGCTATCGAGCTCCTGGGGGTCACCGGGGGACGGGACTTTTTGGAGGCGTACCTGCCGCCCTACGTGATGCCCGTGCAAAGTTTTGTTCGTTTTGAAGCATGGGAACATGCTCCAAATTGCCCAAAAGCGTGTGAACAAGAACAAAAAAAATAATAATAATAGAGAAACAGAGCGAGAACAATAGGGACCTTCGTCCCCCTTCGGGGCTCGGTCCCTAATAATAATAATAGGGAAACAAAGCAACAACAATAGGGACCTTCGTCCCCCTTCGGGGCTCGGTCCCTAATAAACACACACAAAGCCACAGACAGAGCAGGGCTTACAGTTAGCATCACACCCCCAGGGAATGTTGATGACATCAGTCAACAGTAGATTACATACTGGATCTTTTTAATATGAGCGTGGCCAATAGTTACAGTTAGGCCTGTTACACTCACTACAATCACTAGAGCTAATATCAATCAAAACAAAGAAACTACTTGAGCTCACTGACACAGTATCTCGAAATGTACAATACTGTTAAAATACAAGATGCAATATATGAATCAATAATAGAAATCTGAAATTTAAAGGTGCATTTCCGGCAGAGACCAGGCTTGTTTCTATGGACAGGTGGTTTTATAGCTCAAAAATACCTAGAAAAACATGTATTCTGACTGTAAGTGGGGTCGCCTCTCCACAGATCTGACCTGTAACTTGGTCTGGTTTGGTCTCCATGAGGATAGAATGGTTTAACATACTGTGAAACATTCCATACAAAGCAATAACATCACCATAGAGAAAAGCATATGACAGACCTCCAGTAGAAAAGTTACACAATGCACCTTTAAACTAATCCAAGAAGCACATGTTTTCAGAGCATGTTTGTAGAGGTCTACGCAACACAGCAGCTTTTACACATAATTAGACCCTGTATGGAGACACAGAGAGGGCATCTGAAACACAGGGACATTTCATTTTCAACAGAGGACAGGAGAATATTGCAGCCTTGGGATTAGCTAACTGGAACCATTCACATTTTGATGCAATTAACCTGTGCAGACTATAGTATTTCTGTTTTAGCATCTTGTTCTTGAGCAGAGCAGTGGAGTAGTGGATCTGAAACACAATCTGACGAGCTGATTTTAGATTTGGGGATTTCCCTCTCTCTCCAGTGTGCTGAGGTCAATAAACTGTACACAATATTTACTACAGACACAAACCACATTAGTATTATGGACATCAGGAGGACTGTCATGATACTAGAAGGCAACGTCTGCTTCTGTATTCAAACATCAGTCAATACAATAGTGCAACTACAACTTTTTTTAAAATGCTCAGGTTGACCAAAGTGCTACAGAACATAATTAAAAACAAACAATGTGGGAAACCAAAGCAACAAACAATGTGGGAAACCAAAGTGAAAAATCATGTTTTAAGAAGAGATTTAAAAACAGGTTCAGAAGACGCCTGTCTAATGTCAATACTAGGGATGTAACAATTACCGTATATATCACCCAAACTGTTATATATAAAATATATCGAATTACAAGGTCCTTTGCTTAAAAGTATTTACAAAAGAAGAAACTACATAGACCATGATCCTTTGCTTCATTTCAATGCACTAAACAATAAAATTGGTTTTATTAAGCACTTTTAAATCTTTGACAGTTCATGACAGTAATGATTCACACTGAAGTCTTTCAAGGAATTTTCACAATTTTCATTTTCACAATTCTGTTAGCTTCTCCAAAATATTGCAATAAATATCGTACCATGAGATGCATATTGTGAAAATATGGTACCCTGTGATTGATTATCGGTGAATCCCAAGTCAGTACAATGGTGGGGATGGGGGTTGTACATCTGTTATCTGTGATACTGAAGGATTTGAGGTTTTGGACGAAAAACGCAGTTGATATTTGGCCCTTGTGTCAGTTCCAGTTTGTCCTCAGTGCATTAGATCTGTCTTTTTGACTCATGAGTGGAAAAAAATGTATGTATGTATGTATTAGGGGTGGCACGGTTCATGAAAAACCAACGAACCGTTCGGTTCGCTTGTCACGACGAACCATTCGATGCGCACCTGACGGTTCCGGGCATGCGCAATGTATACTTGCCTCTGGCATGCCCCGCGAGAAAGATGAATGAGTGCAGTAAATAAAGTTAGATAGAAATGGCAAGTGAGAGTGGAGATAGTGGCAAGGACATAGAGGATGCACCAGTGTCATTTAAGTCCGGTGTCTGGGGAAAAGCGGAAAGTCATGGACTCCCCCCTCCCACGCCGCCGCCGAAATGCGCTCTAATCAGAGGCATTGAGCTCCCTAGCTTATGCGCGCTATCAGGGAAGCTAACAGGAGAGACAGCGTGAAAAGTCGGTAAGTGAGGCACGGACAGATGTTTTATAAAGTTTAACCTGCCCTGTGATACACGTTACACGTGCTCGCGCGCTCATTCGCTCGCTGACGTGCGGTGTCCGCAGCTCCAGACGGAGCGCGGCCCGCTCACCGGTAGAAGTTTAATACGAGACACGTACTTTTGTTTGTGTTTCTTCAATCTCTAGTGGTTGGGTTTTTTCAACAGCAGGTGACATAGTTACTGCCACCAGATCGCAGAGATGGTTCCAATAATGGGCTTAAAGTCATGTCAAATTCAGATTGTGTGATTATTACATTGTATTAAGATTTTATATTATATTAGATTATTATATAATCTTATAACCTTTTTAATGTTATATCCTGTTATTGTGGATTATTAAGATAAATGGATATAAGGTGTATTTTGAAAGAAACCAATAAGAACCGTACAGAACTGAAAACCGTGACCCTTAAACCGTGAATTTTGTGAACCGTGCCACCCCTAGTATGTGTATGTGTGTATGTATGTATGTGTGTGTGTGTGTGTGTGTGTGTATGTATGTGTGTATGTGTGTGTGTGTGTGTGTGTGTGTGTATGTGTGTGTGTGTATGTGTGTGTGTGTGTGTGTGTGTGTATGTATGTGTGTATGTGTGTGTGTGTGTGTGTGTGTGTGTATGTGTGTGTGTATGTGTGTGTGTGTGTGTGCGTGTGTGTATGTATGTGTGTATGTATGCGTGTGTGTATGTATGTATGTATGCGTGTGTGTATGTATGTATGTATGCGTGTGTGTATGTATGTATGTATGCGTGTGTGTATGTATGTATGTATGCGTGTATGTATGTATGTATGTATGTATATGTATGTATATGTATGTGTATGTATGTATGTATGTATGTATGCGTGTGTATGTATGTATGTATGTATGTATGTATGCGTGTGTATGTATGTATGTATGTATGTATGTATGCGTGTGTATGTATGTATGTATGTATGTATGCGTGTGTATGTATGTATGTATGTATGTATGTATGTGTGTGTGTGTATGTGTGTGTATGTATGTGTGTGTATGTATGTATGTATGTATATGTGTGTGTATGTATGTATGTATGTATGTATGTGTGTGTATGTATGTATGTATGTATGTATGCGTGTGTGTATGTATGTATGTATGCGTGTGTGTATGTATGTATGTATGCGTGTGTGTATGTATGTATGTATGTATATGTATGTGTATGTATGTATGTATGTATGTATGTGTATGTATGTATGTATGCGTGTGTATGTATGTATGTATGTATGTATGCGTGTGTATGTATGTATGTATGTATGTATGTATGCGTGTGTATGTATGTATGTATGTATGTATGTATGTATGTATGTATGTATGTATGTATGTATGTATGTGTATGTATGTATGTATGTATGTATGCGTGTGTATGTATGTATGTATGTATGTATGTATGTATGCGTGTGTATGTATGTATGTATGTATGTATGTATGTGTGTGTGTGTGTATGTGTGTGTATGTATGTGTGTGTATGTATGTATGTATGTATGTGTGTGTGTATGTATGTATGTATGTATGTATGTGTGTGTGTATGTATGTATGTGTGTGTATGTATGTATGTATGTATGTATGTATGTATGTATGTATGTATGTATGTATGTATTTATGCATGCATGCATGCATGCATGCATGTATGTATGTACATCCCGGATAAATACATTTTATTGTTATTTTTTACAAAAGTGGTACGTCAATCTGTAAACTTGACTAAATACATAAATTGCTACTGCAAAATAGATTTTAAAACTTAATATCGGTATCAGCAAAGGTTGGTTATAAGCCACAAATACAAGTCAGTGCTCTGACATCGGCTCAAAATAATCCATAATGGACTGTACCCAAATACAATAACGATAATTTAAAAAAAAATATATATATATACATTTATTTAAAAGTGCATTGTGTAAATTTTCTGATGGAGGGTCCGTCAAATGCTTTCCTTCATGTTTCCTCCATCAATGTTATTGCAGCCATTAAACCTTTCTATCTTCAAGGAGACCAAACCAAACCAAGTTGCAAGTCAGATCTGTGCAGAGGCAACCCCGCTCACAGTCAGAATGCCTGTTTTTCTATGTATTTTTTAAGATTTAAAACCACCTTTAATTGTATAAATGTAAGGTAGAGCTGTAATGTCATACTGTGGAACATTCAAGACAGAGTAGTGACATATCAATAGAAATTAAAGCCGCAAGCGGCGTTGGTCGGGACCTCGCACCTGCGTTTGTTCGTCTTACTGAGACGCACAGCCATACCAAATTTCGTGTGCCTGGCACAATTATCTCACTTCCTGTTGGGCGTGGCCATGACATTGTAGATACCCTGTCAGAACAGACCCTGTCGGACCCTGTCAGACCCTGTCAGACCCTGTCAGACCCTGTCAGACTCTGTTAGACCCTGTCAGACTCTGTCAGACCCTGTCAGACCCTGCATGTGGCCTACATGCTGAGGCCTACATGAACCTTCGATGCTTGTCCCCACATTGCTGCTTGCAGCTATATCAGATCAAAGGTACAAAGATCATGATCTTTGTACCTTTGATCAGGGCGTTGCCTAGCAACAAATACCTCCCATTCATAACTCATCACTCCCATTCAATAAATACCTAACTTTATCGATCCGCCGTGTCGTCATATTACCGCCTATTTGAAAATCCTTCGCAATTTAACATCTCCAACGTCTTAAGATTATGTTCACCAAAATTTAAGCCTATCTGAGGTACGGTGTAGGAGAAGTGTTTCAAATTCCATACCTAACTTTATCGATCCGCCGTATCGTCATTACCGCCTATTTGAAAATCCTTCGCAATTTAACATCTCCAACGTCTTAAGATTATGCTTACCAAAATTTATGCCCATCTGAGGTACGGTCTAGGAGACCCCCCACTGGGGGTCCCCCAGTGACCCCCAGTGGGGGTCACTGGGGGACGAGACTTTGTGTGGTCGTACTGGCAGCACTTTGTGATGCCCGTGCAAAGTTTCGTTTGTTTTGAAGCATGGGAACATGCTCAAAATTGCCCCAGCGTGTATGAACAAGAATAATAATAATAATAATACGGAAACAAAGCAACAACAATAGGGACCTTCGTCCCCCTTCGGGCTCGGTCCCTAACAAGCAGGAGAAGGACCCCCAACCAAAAAGTTACATAGTGCCTACTGATCCAGGGATTGGCGGTTCGAATCCCGCTCTTGACGAGTTGACCGTGTGTGATCCCGGCTCCCACAGATGAGTGCTGCCGTTGTGTCCTTAGGCAAGACACTCAACCCCACCTCACCCCCAGTGTAACACACTGGTAGCCCCCATGGCAGAAGTACATCAAGGCCTGTTGTGACCCACCACCTGCGGGAGGATTCATGGGGGATTGTGCATTGTGTTCTGGGCAGCAGATCTGCTTGGACTGCTGCCCCCGTGACGCAGAAATGGAAACGCGGAAGAAGATGGATGGATGGATTTTGTCTGTAAATTTTGCTCCTCAGACAACAGTGATTGAAGCTTACAGACAAAAAAAAAAACTATCAATAATATAGAGAATAGAATGTTGTTTTTAATATTATTATTATTATTATTATTAGCCTGTTCACTTGTAAGTGGCGATGTTTACAAGTGAACAGGCCAATAATAATAGGCACGCATTGATACGACTACTGGATTTTACTCCTGTTGCACTGTTGTTTACTACTGTTATTGCACACTTACATTTACTACTGGAATTTTTAGTACTGTTGTTTACTCCTGTTGCACTAGAATTACTACTGTTGCACATTTATTTTTATTTTATCTTAACTCCAATGCACATTCTACTGCACATGACCAATTCACTGCTGTATCTTCCATTGCACATTATGATGCACACTGCACACTTTGGAAATCTGTATATAGTATAGTTTATTTATTATGTTGCACTGTTTTAAGATTTTAGATCTTAGACTTTAGTTTTAACTTTAGATCTCTGTCTTAGATAGTTTTTGTTGTGTTTTGTCTTCATATTGTATTTTGTACACTGTCTTTTTGCACTACCTGACCAGAGAGAAACGAAATTTCGATTCACTGTATGTTGAACACATATGGCAGAATTGACAATAAAGCTGACTTTGAACTTTGAACTTGAACTTTGACTCGAGAGAAAATAGCACCAAGCGATTTATAATTCAGACTTTTTCGTGTGCAACTGTTTTGTGAGGCAAATATATCACTTTTTGGACAAATATTGTTTTGAGAAGAAAAACAAGCTTTATTAACTGTTCCCGCTAACTTGCTGGACCTACTTTCGTCAACGCCAGAACCGGGGCAGAGCTCGGCTCACAGGACACTGTCAGGGGTAAGTCAGTGTTAATGCATGACAACTGCTGAAGGTGATGCCATACAGATTCACATCAAAAAACAAACTATCCCTTTAAATCACCAGCACCAATCAAAATGCTTAGTAGCTTAGGGTTGCCACAATAACAAACATGCAGGACTACATTCATACCATACTCCATACAGCTGTACAACAACTCAATCTTAAGTAATGGATAACCTTATGCTCTGTCAATCAATTATTGCACAATTTTACATTATTGCACATATTTTATTTTATTTTGACTTGTACATATACATTCACCTGTGTCTTTTTTGCTATACCATCTATTTTTGTTACTCTCTGTTATATATTAAATTGTCATGTGTATCCAAATACACACTACTGTATCCAAATAAATTCCCTTTTGGATCAATAAAGTTTGTCTAGTCTAATAGGAATTATTAGGAATAGGACAAGATCTTGATGATTGTGCACAAATGAATTTTATGAGACTTTTTCCTCCTGAATTGACCTTAAAAAAGAATTAAGAGTTAGTGAGTTATATCATTTGAGCAGCTATAGTTCCAAAAAGCAGTACTATAATGAATAAATAACAATAGTGAAGCTAAAATTGTGAAATGGATCTATTTGGATGGATCTATTTATTACAAATGAGCAAAATCTTGTCTTGTCTCATTCTCATGGACCTGATATCGTGGTGCGTGTCATCTCATGAAAATTGTGCCACCCATCCCACCCCGAGTAAATATCACAGGCCTAAAATGTATTGTTAAAGGAAAAGTAACGGTTTTTACAATCTGAGCCTTATTTCGGTAATAAAACAAGTTGTTTTACTCACCCATATCACTTTGGTGTCATATGGAGCATTTCCGGAGATGTTTTAGATTAGCGTTAGGCTAACGCCGTTAGGACAGTGCGCATGCGCGGACTGTGCTCTCAGCTCCCGGGACCCAAACATGAAACGCAAAGCTGTAAACTATGGATAAATCTCGGATTACAGGCCACTTTTGATTCAAACAAAATCGTAGACTAAGACATTGGGCTTCTATGATTTGAAAAGTGCTAAAGTTTGTGTTATTTGGAGCCCAAACGGGGCATATTACATGCTCGGGGAATGCCCCGAACTATGGCTATAAGTCGCGCTAGGCTAATGGCGTTAGCCTAACGCTAATCTAAAACATCTCCGGAAATGCTCCATATGACACCAAAGTGATATGGGTGAGTAAAACAACTTGTTTTATTACTGAAATAAGGCTCAAATTATGTTGTTTTGATTAAACATAAACCAACCAAAATCCAAGACCTGAACCACAGAGCCACTGATGGTTAAACAGAACCATCAGAGTTTCTATAAAAGGTTCAACCAGGACATCCCATTAGCACATATTTCCCATCTGGATTTTCCTCTCCCTCTTCCTCTTCTCATGTCCCCACCTGTCTCCCCCGCCATCTGTCTCCATCACTCGCTTTATCTCCTTCATCTCTACTCTCATCCTCTCTTCCCTGCCTTTCTTCATTGTCAAATTCTTCCTCTTTTTCCTATTCTCATCCCTCTTTCTCCTCAGTCTCTTTTCTCACCACCTCCCACTCCTCTCCTCTCTCTCCTCTGTCCCTGATATTGTGTGATAGCTCCCCCTCTCTTCCCTCTCCTCCCCTTCCATCTTTCTCCTCCGATTTTTTCTATCCTCTGATGTTTTGCAATGGCTCTCCCTCCCTCTCTTGTCTATGTCCTCTTCCTATCATCTCCCCTCCTCTCACTCTCCTCCCCTCTCTTCTCCACTCTCCCCTCCTCTATAAGCTATAGTAACATAACACTGAGTCATAAATATATCATAGTATTATTATATTGTATATTCCTCAATTAATTATTCCTTAGTAAAAAGCAGACAAATGTATTGATGCTGAATAACAAAATACACTAATCCCTCGCTCTATCGGGGGTCGCGGATTTTTTTTTATTTTTATTTTTTTTATAGTGTAACATTTTTTTATAGTGTAACATTGTGTTCTGCGTCCTGATTGGCTAAAAGACTAGACCAGGACTAAACGTGGACTAAACCAGGTCTAGACCAGGTCTAAACCAGGACTGGACCAGGTCTAGACTTGGACTAAACCAGGATTAAACCACCACGTGCCGCTGCTGGTTTCGTGCGGCTGGTTTGTGGCTCAGGCTGAGACTACGCATTTGTATTTGTATTTGTATTTATTTATTTGTAAAGGGACAGCACATATTAATGAACATTTAAAATGTAAATATGTAAAGATTATAGCCAGCGTGGCTAATTTCCATCTTCAGTCCCTCGGGCGTTGCATTCTGGGCGTTGCGGCTCGATCTTGTGCTCAGCAGTGCCGCTGGCGCCTGCGGCCGGCTGTGAGTCGAGCTTGGCACAGCGCGGTTGCCTTGATTCGTGACCACGCGGGTGCACCTGTCCACGATTAGCGATTAGCTACAATTAATGCATTTTGTTCGACCAACGTCTTGATCGACAATTAATCGTAAGTCAATTAATTGTTGACATCCCTACTTCTAACCCAGTAGTTTAGACCTCTACAAACATGTTCTGAAATACATGGGATTCTTGTTAGTTTAAAGTTCAGATTCCAGTTTCAAATGCCAATTCTCCTGGCCGAGCACCTTTCAAATGTGAACTGTGAAGTGAATCCCACCATTAAAACATAAATGCCAAATCAAATTGTACAGCTCTAGGCTCAAATATTAAAATCAACTTTGAGGACTCCTGTCACGTGAACTTAAGAAGAACAACTACCAAAACATTACGTTTATTTAACCTCATTATGCATGTTAAAATGTGGAGAATTCTACTATTAAAACATACATCGCAAACTTTTCAATGGGGCTGCAACATTAATCGCAATTGATTTTGAATGGACTTAATTAGCAAATGATAAAAGTTTTTGAAGTACCATAATTTCCTCCAAAGGAAATCTCCCGTCTTATTCTGCATAAAAAATGTCTGTACAAAAATGTTCTGAAAAGTGATTCTTGTATTAGATTTCAGTCTTTCAAAACATGAACTTAAACAGATTCCTATAATTAAAAACATTAATTAAAAACACTGCTTATATCTCGCTGCAGGGAGGAGCTAACTATACTGCAGTTTTTCCGAAACAAAATAGGCGAGATAGTTTCGGAAAAACTGCAGTATAGTTAGCTCCTCCCTGCAGCGAGATATAAGCAGTGTCTTACCAGCACTCTAACCAGAACTGACGAAGCCTCTCAGATGAGCGGCGAAACGTTTTCGACCAAACAAACTTTGTCCAGTTGACAAATTGAATTTCTTCTTTTATCACAACTGGATATTTTTTCCAAATCATTCAGCCTTTGTCTCCAGTATTTAAATAAACATTGAAAACTCTCGTTATGTGAATTTAAGAGTACATTGTGTAACTTTTCTCCATGGGGATGTTGCTGCTTCATCTAGAATGTTTCACAGTATGACATTAAATCTTTCTATCTTCATGGAAACCAAACAAGACCAAGTTACAGATCAGATCTGTGGAGAGGGGACCCCGCTCACAGTCAGAATGCCTGTTTTTCTAGATACAGTAATCCCTCGTTTATCACGGGGGTTAGGTTCCAGAAATAACCCGCAATAAGAGAAATCCACGAAGTAGGACAACTTTATATTTTACAATTATTCTACATGTTTTAAGGCTGTAAATGCCTCACCACACACATTATACGCTTTTCTCAGACTGGAATTAACCTTTTCTCACATTTCTCTCTCGTTTAAACACTCAAACTTTCATAGATTTTCAACAAAATGTATTAATAGTGAAGTGTGGGGGGAGACACCGCTCCGGAAGCCCTGCCGGACACGCAAGCAGCGTGAAGACATGAGTCACTGGATCCGGAGGAAGCACCACGCTCATCCAACGGCACTGTCACGTCCCGGGACGCGACGCGCACCAACCCCTTGGAGAAGTGTGCGACACGTGCACCCCTCATCGTGGTCAAATCCGTGACAGAGCAGCGTGACCGGCGCGAGGCCGCGCGTACACCGGGGCTGCGAGCACGAGATCGAACCGTGGCGCCCGGACTGCGTCCTCTCAGCCCGAGGCACAAACCAGCCGCACGAAACCAGCAAAGAGCGACACGTGGTGGTTTAATCCTGGTTTAGACCTGGTCTAGTCCCGGTTTAGTCCAGGTCTAGACCTGGTCCAGTCCTGGTTTAGTCCAGGTCCAGTGCAGGTTTAGACCTGGTTTAGACCTGGTCTAGACTAGGGGTGTGCAAAATAATCGTCATGACAATGCATCGCGATACTAACTTTCACAATATACTGCATCGATTCTTGATGCCAAAAATCGATAATAATAATTAATAAATTATTAATTAATAATAATCGATTTTTTTTAAATCCTCTGCACTTTTTTCTTTGTGAAAGGGTATTGTTTGTTATGATGGAGCTACCTCCAAAATGGCAAATGTTTGAACATCATTTTTTGTTTTAGAAAAAATCCTCTGCACTTTTTTTGTTATTGGTTTGGTTTATTTGTTTTTGTTATTCAATAAATTCAGTTCTGAATTGAGTTGCTCAGAGTTCTGTATCAATTGAAGACACGACCCAGATACACAGACACTGATATTTAAGTTATCCTCTTTTTTTGGTACATTTTCACTGAAGTATGTCGAATATATTGCAATGCATCGCAATAATTCAAGTATCGTGATGCATCGTGATAGTATCGCATCGTGGCATATGAATCGTGATTCGAATTGAATCGTGACTTCTTTGCCAATACCCACCCCTAGTCTAGACATGGTTTAGTTCTGGTCTAGACCTGGTTTAGTCCACGTTTAGTCCTGGTCTAGTCCTGGTCTAGTCCCGGTCTAGTTCCAGTCTGGTCCCGGTCCCCCCGCGTCCCCCATCTATCAATCGACAAAGGTCTACAGTCTCTTAGCCAATCAGGACGCAGAACACAATGTTACACTATAAAAAAAATTGAAAAAAACAAAACAAAACAAAACTCCATGAAACAGCGAGACCGTGAACAGTGAACCGCGACAGAGCGAGGGACCACTGTATTTTTGAGCTGTGAAACCACTTGTAATTGAGTAATTGTAAGATAGAGCTGTTTAATGTCATACTGTGGAACATTCCAGGCAGAACAATGAGATATCCATAGAAATAAATAGATGAGGGACCCCCAACCAGAAAATGTACAGAATGCACCTTTAATAATCTGTACAACCAAAACATGAAAGAGAAGGAGCAGGCAAGTGCATTGAGGAATCCGCAATAAACACACTGTCTGCATTTAATCTCTTTGTAGGGTTGTCAAAAGTATTGAATATCAGACACTAATTGATTCTCAATCTCGATAATCGATACTGAATAGCTTTAGAATGACCTTGAGCTGTATCAGAACAAGTCAGAGCACATAGACTACTATACGCCCATGGAGCACTATGGAACCTACCTGGACCACTGAGGGATTACACAGGTATAAGGCCACATGGGAATAGAAAAGAAAGTACTATGATAGAATGTTGAAAATCATATTCTGTTGTCTAAAGAGTGTTTTTTTATTATCATTGTGGTATGAAAATCAATATCGAGAATGGAGTCTATTCCTTAGTATTAAAATCAACTCAAGTGGAAATGTTAGTATGGTGACAACACTATTAAGAAGCACCAAAACATTGTCTGCATTTAACCTCCCCGTGTTACAGTCTCTCTCTGATCTATCTCCAAGCAAACTTTTTTCCATTCTCTTTTTGAAAACACTTCTTCTCTTACCCCATGGTCCATTTTAAGTACAGCTCTATGCAGATGACAGCAGCTAGGCTAACTTTAGCTGCAACCCCATTCACCAGTCACAGAGCAGCTAAGTGTGGCTAACAGCTAACACTAACAGCAGAATTCACACTTTAGTCACACTTACAGCTACGCTAGTCCTCCCTGGCAGATTATCGGGGTGCGGGTTGATGGTTCAATTCCTCCGTCATTGGGGGGTGGTTGAGGGTGCTGGGGTATCCGCTAAAAGAGTGCCCAAGTTGGGGAGTACATGTGCCAGAGAGGGGGGCAGTCTGGAGGTGTTGTGGAGGGGGAAAAGTGTAAGAGGACACCAACGAGATCGAGTTGCAGTTTGAAGGAAGAGAGAAGGAGAGAAAGAAGGAGGGAGAGAAGGAACGAGAGAACAGGAGAGAAAAGGAGAGCAAGAGAAAGAGAGAGGGGGTAAAGGGGTAAAGGAGAGAGGGAGAGAGCGCAAGAAGAAAGAGGAGACAGGGAGGAGAGAGAGAAGGCAAGAGAGTAAAGGAGGGAGAGAGATAAGAAAGAGAAAGGGAGGGAGAGTAGGGGAGAAAGAAGGAGGGAGTAAAGGAGGGAGAGAAGGAGGGAAGAGCGGAAAGGGGGAAAGAAGGAGAGAGGAAGAACAGTAGAGAAAAGAGAAAAGTGAAAGGGAGTGATAGAAATGGGGGCAGACGGGGGACGGGGAGAAAAAGTATGAAGAGAAAGGAAAAAGAACGAACATAGTTGAAAGAGTAAGAAACAGGGGATTGAGAGACAGAGGAGAGAGTAAAGGGGAACGAGGTAGAGGAAAGGAGGTAAGAGCGAAGTGGGGATAAAGAGGAGAGACATGAATATGAGGAGAGAAAAGATCATGGGAGAGAGGATGAGGGCAGAAGGAGGATGTTATGAAGAGACAAACAAGGAAAAAGCAAGAGGGAAGAGAAAGACAACAAAAATGAGAGAAAGACTTGAAGAGAGAGAAAGGGAAATAAATGAGAGAAACAAGAAGGAGGGGAGGAGAAAGAGTGGGAGAGAGAGAGAGAGAGAAAAAGGGGACTAGGAGGAGGGGTATTGTATAAGGAGCTATGTTTAAAGTCTATTTTCTGCAGTGCTGTTTTAAACCGAGACAGAACAGATGGAGCTGTGTAAGTGTCCAGTTGGAGATACAAAACAGTATTATATATTATATAATACAGTAAAGACTCATCACAACACAAGCCACAGAAACAATACAACATCTCAAAGGGATTTCAAGTCACTTTGCAGTGGTCCAAAGTTCTCACTTACCTTATGCTTTCAGAGCATCCTAATAATTCAGTTTAGAAGCTCTTTTCATGACCTTCAGAGCACAGTTTTGCTAACACTGGCATGCTAACTGTGCACTTCCTGATTACTGAACAATAAAACCGTTTATAATTTGATGCACACAGACCTATTCTTACCTCAGGAGCTGTTCTGGGGTAAGACAAATTTTACTCAGATACAAACTTTTGATAATGCACTTTACAACTAAACTTTGTTTTGTTGTTTTTCTATGACAATGATAAAGAAATCTTGAATCTTGAAACACGTGGGGGGCATTAAAGGCCCTTTAATGCAACGTGCAGGCATTAAAAAGGGGTCAGGGTTGAAAAAGGTGAGAACCCCCCCACTTTGCACTACCTTCTCACAAAATTTTACAAATATATATGTTTGCAATAAAGTAAAACTAAATCAAAGCACAAACCACATTTTATTCACAGGTACTAGTGGTGACATACACATACCTGGTACATACACAAGTATATGTATTTTAATTTTCATAACGCTATCTCCATTTTATGTGATAAAATGTTAATTTTAATCTTAAAATAAGCCAAGCAAACTGTACTGCACTTAAACACCGTTTTTGGACCCTCACCCACAGTTTGAGGACCCCTTCTTTGATTTTTTTTTTTTTAACTTGTTTTTTTCAACTTCCTACCTGGAGTCACATTCTCTTACTGGTTTTGCAGTGGTATTTACCTCTGCACATTTACCAAATGCATGTCGTGACAAACAGATGCATTTGTGCACTTTTATTAGGCAAAATTCAACCACATGCTGCAGTAAGCCTGCTCTGTGCTGTAGACCTGCTCTGTGCTGTACACCTGCTCTGTGCTGTACACCTGCTCCGTGCTGTAGACCTGCTCTGTGCTGTAGACCTGCTCTGTGCCAACACTGTAACATAAATTTAGATTAGTTTTTGCTTTGCACTTAGTCTTGCTCTTCTAATCAGTGCGCATCGAGGAGGGAGCGAGAGCGTGAAAAGGCGAGGAGCGGCGCGCTGACACGAGATGGACAGACAGGTAGGATGTTTTATCAAGTTTAACCTGCTCTGTGATACACTCTGGTATACAAAGTTACACACTGTAGAGGACAAGCTGTGCGCGCTGGGGGCGCTCCTGGTGCCGCAGTGTCCATGGCTCCAGACGAGTGTCTGCAGTGAGAAGCCCCGCGCAGTCCCGCACACCAGTAAAAGTTTACTGCTAATGGCAGCGGCCGTAATGAAATATGATTGCACTCATCTCGAGACCAAGGCCGGTGTCAAGTACTACGACACTACGATCTACCCACACTACCTTGGTGATCAACTGGTAGATCGCGATCAACGTATTGGGCACCCCTGTTTTAGACACTATTTTTGATTCACACGGTAATACAGGACAAAGTGCGTCCGTATTCAGCTCAATACTAATATTAATTTTGTTTAATTTTGTTTCTGAATACGGGACGATTCCGTTTTATATATACACACACACCCAAATTTTTTCTCAACGGATTTGCACTGATATAAAACTGACACAGACGGCTGACAAAATAGCGGAAATCCGCCAAAAAACTGAAATTTTTCAGCCCTGGGCACAGCTGAAACCACTAACAAATGGCTGCAACATGATTGGAAGCTAAAGCGCAGTTCGGCCTGTGATTGGCTCTTGGCACTGGCAGCAGAACATGCGGGGATTTTGCTGACACTCGCCAGGTGTAGCCTAATTAAATGGACGATTTCTCAAGTGCTATGCCTCCCCATTTTTTTTCTCCTCGGATCTACACGAATCACATAGGTCATCTAATTTTGACTTCAAAACGGCGAATTTCGCCAAAAGGTGAGGGATTTTCATGCCTGAATGTGCTACCCTGTAGTTTAGACCCCTACATGTTTTGAAATGTGGATGCAAGAACAATATTTGTAAGAAAAATCTGAATTCAAGATGCAAGATTATGGCAAAAAAGGTGCCCATGAGGTGACTCACTCCAAGTGTTTTCTAAAGATACAGACAGCACAGTGCACAAAAGGAGGGATTTGTCAATAATGCTTTAAATGATACACTGCATTTCTCCTCATATTGTTCACGCCTGAGCTGTAGAGTTGTGTCAGATTACATAAGTCTCTATATTTACATTCCTGTGTCTGCAGCTGTGGAGTTCCTATGGCGACCACTCGGGCCTGAAACAAGCACTTTTATGCTTCTCCAACAAAAAATACAAAAACTACTAAAAGTACAAATATTACCAGGGGAGTTGGGTTATTGTGAATAATCCCGATTACAGATGAACGTAATGTTGATTTTAAAGTGACAGTTTAAATGGATTAAAAATGGATTCTGATCAGATTCTTTCTGTCTGAACAGCAGGTGATTTAACAACACAAATCTCAAAGGGCAAATGAATAAAGTCATCTACTCTCCTGTCTGACATGTAGTAGTAATTGTTAATGTAGTGTAGTATTAGTGTAAATGCTACTGCAGTAGCATTAGTGGTACCTGTAGTAGTAATAGCAGCAGCAGTAGTAGTAGTATTTCGTCCAGAACTCCAAGTCCAGGTTCTATGTACGTATAATATTTGTTATTTTTGGTACCAGGTTAGGGTATATGACTTAACCCTTTCATATATTTAAAGGTGCAGTAAATAACTTTCTGCAGGTAGCATGTAACTGGCATGATTTCATGAAAACAGAAAGTTAAATCCATACTTCAGAAAATTCTTCATCAAGATATGCCAAACTGTGAAAGATTATAGCAAAAGCAACATCATTTCTATGGAAACAAACAGGAGGAGGCCCTCCTCCAGGCCAAATACAAGTCAGGTTTGAGGAGATGCAAGCCCGGTCACAGTGAGAACCATGTTTTTTTTATATGTAAAATAAAAACAACCAAAAGGAAACACTTTAAAATAATATAATTTTATATTTTAATATTTTTTAAAAACAATATATTTTTTCATTTTTCCCCAATCAATTTCTCCCTCGTCCCTCCACCCTCTTTGATGTCTTAAAATGAAAAAACATATGTTATGTGCGACTCATCAGGGTCAGACATCTCACTGAAGTGGGAGTTCACAGATGGTTTGGGTTCACTGTCCCCTGTATGTTCATGTATGTTCACAGTTTAACTTGATGTGTTATGATCAAAGCTTAACTTGATTTGTGTTAATTGTTCATTATTTGAATAGCTCTGTATTTGTATGTGTAAATGCAGCAGCACAGCCGCTCTCTCCCTTGCACTTGTTTTTTGGTTGAATCAGTGAACGATCTTAATAAGCCTTTGTTATATGCAAGTTGTGTTTAAAAACTGCAGTAGCACATCCACCCCGTAGGGCCTATCCGGCCCATCTTTAAAATAAAAAAACATGAAAATACAGTATTAACCTGTGTATTATTCCCTTGTATTGGATGTACCATAACAGAGTAGCAATGTTTATACATGACACTAAGCTCAATTTAATATAAAACACAATTCTATGCCGTATATATAGTAGGGGGTCCCTGGCCCAGTTCGCCATCTGTTTGGGGGTCCCTGGCCTGAAAAACGTTGCAGACCCCTGGTATAGACCAAACCCTTATGTATATTTCATGTATAATCCGTGTCTCACCTTTGAGCAGCGGCAGCGGCGTGAGCTCGATGGGTTTTCCCTGTGAGCGAAACTGGGAGGAGCTTTGGGAGCGTTTCTGTTTGGCTTTACGCACAGACTTCCTTGAGAAGCCGTCCACTTTGTCCACAGAGGGCGCTGTGGTGGCTGCAGACGACATGGCCCTGGGGAGGAAACAGAAGAAGAGGTTAGAACTAGGGATGCAAATCATCGATTAATTCATTAATCTATAGCTGACTGACCTCATCGATCAACTTACGATTAACTGATAAGCGGCGTTTTTCACCTGAATTTGAGTGTTTCAATAGGGTCTTTAAGAATATAAGCTATAGTAACATAACACTGAGTCATAAATATATCATAGTATTATTATATTGTATATTCCTCAATTAATTATTCCTTAGTAAAAAGCAGACAAATGTATTGATGCTGAATAACAAAATACATTCTTTATTGAAAATAAATTGAGGACTGGCTCAGTTGTTGCACTTGCAGCATGGAAATGTTGAAATTAAAGAAGAAATTAAATAACAGAATGTTATTTAGTCTACATATTATGATGAAACCAGTGAATCCAGGCTATTTTTAGAACATTCTCAACATTTATTTTGAACTAAGGCATCAACAATATTTCTCTCCCTTAATCTGTGAAGAGTTACAGTACAAAATATACATTTCACAGGGCCTCTAGACACAGCATAAAACATTACAGGGCCTCAAACCAGAACAATCAAGAAATTATAAAAGCATGTAAGTTACATGCTGTTATGATTTCAAAAATATATGGTTCTAGGTCCAGCTCTACTGTGAGTTGTACGGCAACATCCAGAGAGGAAAGGGTTACATGATGTAACCAATGTTCCTCCTAATTTTTAATGTGTCTGAGCAAACACACTAACTCCCTGAGCGCTCCTTGGACCCCTGTGCGCAACATCCAACATGCACCCCCGGTACACAGCCCTGATTTTGTGCATGTTCACTGGGGATCATGTGGAGTCAGCACTTAGTGACCGATCACAGATATGACACAGAAAGTTTAACTGAATCATGGATAAATCAGAATAAAGTACAAACATCGGTTTAGGGCTGAAGGATGTATCACAACTAAATCTAAGAGCACTGATATCCTCCAAGAAAAACAAATGATCTAGTCTGCTTACCCTGTGCTTACCCTGTGCTTTAGATCTGTACAAACATGTTCTGAAACATGTGATTCTAGTACCAGTTTATCACTTCATATCAGTCATTTTGTCAATACTGTTGTGTTGCATTTAAAAATTTTAACAAATTGCAAATCTAATCAACTGCACTGCTTACAAACCACATTTAGACATTTTTCCAAATATGAACCTTTACATTTTAGGGTTTAAATCTTTACAGATTGTAACAGCATACATGTAATACAGAATGGCTATATATCATTTCCACCTTAATAAATCTGAACTCATTGCTATAAAAACAATGTCACTTATGTTATTAACATGAAGGTTGCTGGTTTAAATCCTGACTCCAGCACTTTGACTTTGTCTCTCACAAAGTGACTTCAGTCCATTCAGTGTTATGTTTTTTTCTTGGACATGTGAACCCTGATGACTTCTTGTTCCGGTGGATGTGATTCTCAAATAAAAAGTCAAAAAGTTTGAGCATCAGAGTGGATGGAGAGAAGAGAAACAGGGACGGTTTTATTTGAAAAGGACCCTAAGGAGAGGACAGGGACTGTAAAGAAAGACAGAGGAGAGGAGAAAAACAGAAGGGGAGATTGCAGGAGGGGTAGAAGGAAGAAGGGGGGAGAGGAGAAGAGGGTGGAAAAGAGAGGGAGTATGGAGTAATGGGGTATACAGAGAGGAAAGGAGTGAAGGAGAGTGAGGAAGAATAAAGAGTGGAGTGAAGGAGGGGAGAAAAAGGAGAGAGGAGAGTGTGGGCAATGAGGTAAATGAAGGGGGGACGGAGACAGAAAGGCACAGAGAGAAAGAGAAATAAAAGAACTGAAAGCTTGGGGCCGCACTTGGATCACAATTCCAAACATCATACTCTGACAAATTCAGCACAGTGCCATTGTGTCTTTGGGCAAGACACTTCATCCTCCTCCTTTGTTTACGAAGGAGAGCTCCAAACTGAGCACAAAGAAAATCTCGCGTGTCTCTGCAAATCACAACTGAAATGGACACAATTAGCAAATCACAGAGTCTGCAATTTTTGAAGTACAATCCTTTATAAATAATAGTAGTAGTAGTAGCAGTAGTAGTAGCAGCAGTATAGTTGTAGTAGTAGTAGTATAGTAGGAGTAGTAGTGGTATCAGTAATAGTGGTAGTAGTAGTTGTATGTGATATACACTCAACAAAAATATAAACGCAACACTTTTGTTTTTGCTCCCATTTTTCATGAGATGGACTTAAAGATCTAAAATTCATTCCAGATACACAATATTACCATTTCTCTCAAACATTGTTCACAAATCTGTCTAAATGTGTGATAGTGAGCACTTCTGCTTTGCTGAGATAATCCACCCCACCTCACAGGTGCCACATCAAGATGCTGATCTGACATCATGATTAGTGCACAGGTGTACCTTATACTGCCCACAATAAAAGGCCACCCTGAAATGTGCAGTTTTTTGTTTTTTGTTTTTGCTTTATTGGGGGTCTGGGGACTCAGAACCAGTCAGTATCTGGTGTGACCACCATTTGCCTCATGCAGTGCAACACATCTTCTTCACATAGAGTTTATCAGATTGTCAGTTGTGGCCTGTGGAATGTTGGTCCACTCCTCTTCAAAGGCTGTGCGAAGTTGCTGGATATTAGTGGGAGCTGGTACACGCTGTCGTATACGCCGGTCAAGCACATCCCAAACATGCTCAATGGGTGACATGTCCGGTGAGTATGCTGGCCATGCAAGAACTGGGACATTTTCAGCTTCCAAGAATTGTGTACAGATCCTTGCAACATGGGGCCGTGCATTATCTTGCTGAAACATGAGGTGATGTTCATGGATGTATGGCACAACAATGGGCCTCAGGATCTCATCACGGTATCTCTGTGCATTCAAAATGCCATCAATAAAATGCACCTGTGTTCTTTGTCCATAACAGATGCCTGCCCATACCATAACCCCACCACCACCATGGGCCACTCGATCCACAACATTGACATCAGCAAAGCGCTCACCCACACGACGCCACACACGCTGTCTGCCATCTGCCCTGAACAATGTAAACCGAGATTCATCGGTGAAGAGAACGCGTCTCCAACGTGCCAGACGCCATCGAATGTGAGCATTTGCCCACTCAAGTCTGTTACGGCGACGATCTGGAGTCAGGTTTGTGCAGAAATGGTTTGGTTATGCAAACCAATTGTTTCAGCAGCTGTCCGGGTGGCTGGTCTCAGACGATCTTGGAGGTGAACCTGCTGGATGTGGAGGACCTGGGCTGGTGTGGTTACACGTGGTCTGCGGTTGTGAGGCCGGTTGGATGTACTGCCATATTCTCTGAAACGCCTTTGGAGACGGCTTATGGTGGAGAAATGAACATTCAATGCACGAGAAACAGATCTGGTTGACATTCCTGCTGTCAGCATGCCAATTGCACGCTCCCTCAATGCTTGTGACATCTGTGGCATTTTGCTGTGAGACAAAACTGCACATTTCAGAGTGTCCTTTTATTGTGGGCAGTATAAGGTACACCTGTGCACTAATCATGATGTCAGATCAGCATCCTGATGTGGCGCACCTGTGAGGTGGGATGGATTATCTCAGCAAAGCAGAAGTGCTCACTATCACACATTTAGACAGATTTGTGAACAATGTTTGAGAGAAATGGTAATATTGTGTATCTGGAATGAATTTTAGATCTTTAAGTCCATCTCATGAAAAATGGGAGCAAAAACAAGTGCTGCGTTTATATTTTAGTTGAGTCTCTGGGTATACATAGTTCATGTTGTTGTCGTCTGTTCCTCTGAACTCTTAAGTCCAGGTGACAGTGACACATTTGAACAGGGTCTGATAATCTGAGGCCAATATCCCAGGGCAATTAGCAGCTTCCTCTCAACCTTAATGCTAAAAGTTAAGGGCTAACGGCTAAAGGCTAGCTACTTATTTACATGGGTCAGTGCAATCAGGTATAATACAGGAGTCTAGAAAGAAGCCTAGAAACCATGGACAAAACCAGAATGGTACCAGGGACTAAAGCACGACCGAACCAAAACAACAATGACTAAACCAGGACCAAACCAGGACTAAACCAAACCAGGACTGAACCAGGTCTAAACCAGGACCGAACCAGGACTGAACAATTACTAAATCAAACCAGGAGGGAAGACTTAACCTGGAACTAAACCAGGTCTAGAAATGCCAATTTAACTTTCCAGGAAACTAATAATATCACCATGGAGACAAGCAAGTGGCCCCAAAAAGGTTCCACACTGCACCTTTAAAGGTAGCAGTTTTTCACATTTATATGTAGTAAAATTAATCTAACCAGGGTTTAAAATGAGTTATCCAATGCTCACAGCCACCAATTCTGCAATGTTTTGTCCAATAAGGAAAGTTTATAGATCTTAAAGAGACAGCATCTACAAAAATGCCTCTAAGAAAAACATGCTGTACAAAATGTTCTGTACAAATCCGGCGCCTGCGAGTTAGGACTGCCAAAAAATAAAATCAATACCCAGATAGTGCGTTTTCAAAAGTATTGAAAATGAAATACTAATCAAACCCAAAACTACTATATTGAAACTAGATCCTCATTTGAGGAATAAAATAGTCCCATTCACAGCACAGAAATGAGCCTTTGAATAAGTTCAGAATGATCTTGAGCTGTAGTAGTATAAGAGTGTAAGAGCACATAGAACTATGGAACATACCTGGACTACTGAGGGATTACACACATAACACCACAAGGGAATAGAAAAGAAAGTACGAGGATTTAATGTTGAAAATCACATTCTGTTGTCTAAAGAAAGTGTTTTTTATTATTATTTTTCTGCTTTGGTATTGAGTATCGAGTCTATTCCTTAGTATGGAAAAATGTAAATGTACCAAAAATGTACCAAAAAAAGAGGATAACTTAAATATCAGTGTCTGTGTATCTGGGTCGTGTCTTTAATTGATACAGAACTCTGAGCAACTCAATTCAGAACTGAATTTATTGAATAACAAAAACAAATAAACCAAACCGATAACAAAAAAGTGCAGAGGATTTTTTCTAAAACAAAAAATGATGTTCAAACATTAGCCATTTTGGAGGTAGCGACCATCATAACAAACAATACCCTACAGGATTTATAAAAAAATAAACAATTAATTAATGTATTTATTAATATTAAATTATTAAATATTAAATTATTAATTAATAATAATCATTGTCATGAGGATTATTTTGCACACCCCTACCATCTATACCAACTGTGTGCATGTCACCAATTGAGTTTCACTACAAAGACATTAGAAAAGAATTGCAAACTGCCTTCTAATTGAATTATCCAAGATATAAGGACCGAAGCAAGGCAGACCTTAAAGTAAGACTAAAGCAGGTCTAAACAAAGAACAAGAGACGCCAAAAGATATGCAATGAACCAGGAATGACCTAGGACTAAAACAGGTCCTTACCCGCACAGAGGGACATAGGTGTCCCCCGTTACCACCATAGTCCAGCCCTGAGTGTTTGTTAAGAGTAAAATCCAGAAACGAAAGACAGACAACAGAAGAGGAAGAGAAAAGGAGAGGAGGATACAGGCTGCTGCTGCTCAGGCTTACGTAACAGGGGAGAGAGAGGGAAAAAGAGAGGGAGGGAGGAGAGAAAGAAAGAGGGGGGATTATGAGAGGAGAGAAAGAGGAGAATGTAAAGAACCAAGTGTGCACAGATAAAGAGAAGAGGTTTAGTGTCTGGAGTTATACAAATGTAGTAAAACTTATTTCTGCGTCACTGGAAGGTTTGAAATTGCATTTCTGTGTCACATTAAAGATGCTCTATGTAATTTGTCTGATGCTCGTCTCCATGAAGATGTTATCATTTTGCCTGGAATATTACACTGTATGGCACTGAATTTATCCTCTTATATCACTGCATGAAATAAATTAATATATTTATTTTCATGGGATTACATTTGCAGTGGACAAAAAGGGTCAACTTTGAGTTGCATCTTTTCAAAAGCTGTAGTACCAAAAGGCAGGGCTACTGCTGTTAACCTGACTCTATTCAGAGGGCTACACAGATCAACCTGGCCAGTATTCTACACACACTGCTCTTTCTCGCAAAAAAACAACTCAGGACCAATGATTAGAGTTCAGACAAATACTTCATGCTCATTGGTCGAAGTGTCACAACAGCACAACAAGACAAAAGTCAAACTTGAGTTAAATCCAGTTAAGAGAAAAGCACGGGCATCTTTCCTCCACAAATGCACAAAGTGCTTCCCTCTGCATGACTGGAACAAAGTAAGTAAGTCTGTTTTTCTGATAAAATAGGCCGAAGTATGTGTGTGCTTCCCCATTTACTTTGGCAAACCACACTGCTGCTCTGTGATTGGTCAGTCAATGAAAACGATTCAGCCAGAGCTGAACAATACGGATTCTAAAAAGGGTTTGTGAACTCACAATAATCGCAAGAATTACTCGTGCTGCCAAGGCTATAGCACTGTAAGAGCAAAAAGAAATCTTTTCTCGTTGACCCAATCTCGAGTCTCCTCTATGAAAATTGTGTCTAGTTCCATCCCTAAAAAAACATGACTGTAGAAGCAAAAATCAAGTCATTATAATTTAAGCTATAGGTTTAAATGCAGGTCTATTCTTCTGAAGTCTGAAGGGAGTGTTCAGGAAGTTCAACAGAAGAACCAGAACAACATGTGCTAAAACTGAAGGAGACACGATTCTATGGAAAATGAAAATGAAAACAATATGATTACATCCTAAAATAGAAGAAGTGACTTTATTGATCTCACACAGGATAAATTCTTCTCTGCATTTAACCCATCCTGTTATTCATGCTGTGACGCATAAGCGCTAGCCACTCCGCCACCGTGCCACCATTCAAATAAAATGTGTTGGGAATGTAATTAAGCTGCGAGTATAGTTCAAACAGTTAGCTTAAAGGTAACCTGCCTCTGTGAGTCTGCATCATGGAACTATGATAAAATGTGGAAGGTGAACACGTTGCATTGTTTTCAGTGGCCTGTGCTCATTGGCGCATGGTCCCAAGAATTGTCCTTTCTGCATTACCTCAATATGGGCTAGCTACGCCCATTGTGTGACGTCAGTAACGTACACGGCGTGGTCCGTTTTGACCAATCGGAGGGCTATCTGCTAGAGAGAGTAAGTGTGGACTCAGAGCAGGCTCAATATGTTGTGGAAATAGGGAAGATTTTGTAGGATTCTTGTCTTTGTGAAAGTTGTGGATGCCCTGTCAGCCGAAGGTGGGCAGTTTGAATTCCCAAAAACGCATGCGCTCTATGGGAGAATGCTTTCTGAGCCCAAGCTCCTCGGAGCTGTAGTACCTGAAGCGGCCAGAGGGGGATTGTCTTATCCAGTTATTATAGTTTCATGGTCTGCATAAGTAACGTACCATAACGTGGCGGACCCACCACCAGAAATGTTGCAAGTGCAACTTGGGCAGAATTCTTGAGCCCAGTGTTGCACAGCTTTATGCCAAATTGAAGTAAGGCTCACAACTTTACGTTTCTCTTCTATTTATTTAGACAAAAGATACAAAAATGTGTTGCATGACTGTTTAAACCTACTTTTAGCCTAAAGTCTCACATGGTTGTAAGATTACTTGCATGGCAATCTAAATCACAATTTGAATGGACGCAATTAGACAATCACAAAAGCTGCAATTATTGAAGTGTCATAATTTCATCCACACACAATAAAATCTGTCCTATTGCTTAATAACTAACCCTCAAGTTTAGATCTGTACAAACATGTTCTGAAATGTGATTCTTCTGTTTTTCAGTTCAGATTTTCTTCTTCTCTGGACAGGTTTAAATGTGAATTTTGAACAGAATCTTAAATTATTAAAACATACATAGCACATCTTATCACAATCAAAATGCCTGTCAGAAAATCAAAATTAGATATTTTTTCCCTCAAACCCTTCGATGACAGAGATATACCGATATATGGCCCATCACTATAGCTGTGAGCCCATAGTTTGACCTGGTTTGGCCTGTGTCAGTCACACCAGGCTCAGGTATGACAAATATGCACTCACAACAACTGGAGCGGACAAAAACATTATTCATCAGAATTTAAATCAAATCAAAAACAAAAACTAGTCATTTCAGTTCAACCTACACTCCAAAAACCTAAACCAACCCAAACCCAGACCAAATACTTTGTCCAGTTGACAAATTGAATTTCTCCTTTTTATCATTAAAGTTCCTATATTATGCAAAATTGACTCTTGTGAGCTTTTAGCCTTGTGTTTTTTTTTTCATTCACACATTTTAAGTAATCCTTTATTATCAGCCTAAATTTGCATGAAATGAATGAATGAGTGAATCAAACAACCCCAGGTATGTTTGTGATGAGGAAACAACTTCATAACAAAGACAAAAAAGTAATTAATACATAATATGGGACCTTTAGCTAGACTTTCTCTCTCACAAACTGGGATTTGACAAAGCTGTATGATGTGAATTTTCTTCTCATAATAATCTTAACATTTCATATTGTAACACTAGTTTTCATTTTGTTTTGACTTGTTTTTCAAGATTGCTTTTATTGTACAGTTGAGATATTGATACTTTCCAGTTGATGTCATCAACATTCCCTGGAGCTGTGATGCTAACTAAAGGCACTACTCAGAAGCTCTATTAGCCTTGAATCAGAGCTTTATTTGAACACAATCTGACCAGAAAGAGCTGACTTAACAGGAGCTACAACAGGTGAGATAACTGGTGCTGTTAAACAAGTCACAAACTAGCTAGCATTAGCAGTTTCAGTTAGTCACTCTCACCTTTGTTCAAAATCAAACTCAAACAGGACCATAAATTCTCGTATTGAGCACAGGCTCCAGAAAATGTACTGTATAAATTAGGGGTGTGTATTGGCAAAGAAGTCATGATTCAATTCGAATCACGATTCATATGCCACGATGCGATACTATCACGATGCATCACGATACTTGAATTATTGCGATGCATTGCAATATATTCGACATAGTTCAGTGAAAATGTACCAAAAAAAAGATTATAACTTAAATATCAGTGTCTGTGTATCTGGGTCGTGTCTTCAACTGATACAGAACTCTGAGCAACTCAATTCAGAACTGAATTTATTGAATAACAAAAACAAATAAACCAAACCAATAACAAAAAAAGTGCAACAAAAAATGTTGTTCAAACATTTGCCATTTTGGAGGTAGCTCCATCATAACAAACAATACCCTTTCACAAAGAAAAAAGTGCAGAGGATTTATAAAAAAAATTAAACTAATAATTAATTAATTAATATTAAATATTAAATTATTAATTAATAAAAATCGATTTTTGGCATCAAGAATCGATGCAGTATATTGTGAAAGTTAGTATCACGATGCATTGTCATGACGATTATTTTGCACAGCCCTAGTATAAATCCATTTTGTACTTTCTGAGTTTTCAGCCTATCTTATAGATCCCAAGACATGGTACTTCTTGATGCCTTTATATGGCGCCTTAGTGGTTCCCTAATATTGTATGTGAAGCCTTGGTGCATGATAAAGCGTCTGGGAGGCAGACCTATGCAGAACGTGGCTTTGAACAATCCATTCTGGGCGTGTTGCTTGAATGCTAATGAGGAGGATGGAGATGGGCCAGTGTAGGCGGGCCGCGGTGTGGCCAAATACGGTCCCTGTCTCCGTGTTTAGCGCTGTTCTGTGTTCCGTGTCTGTAGCGATGGAAAGTGGAGAAGCGATCGTAAAAAACTTACGTTAAGTACGAGCCCGAGTCTGATCCCGAAGGCGAAGAAGTTGCAACTCAGTGGCTTCAGCAGGACGTCTCCGAATGGTTAGTTTGAAATGTTATGTCTGGAAACAATACTTTCATTAGCTTGTTTATTATGTATACTGTTACGGTTAGCATGTAGCCTGCATAGCCTCTGTTAGCTTTTCATGTTGCTCTGAGGAAGAACACAAGTCATGCTATTAAATAACTTCCCAGAGCCTATGACTATGAAACACAGAGAAACACAGAGATGATTTTTTTCCCTCCATATCGCCCAGCCCTATATTGTCCCATGAAAAAACAGTCATACAATGTTTTAGGTATACGTGTTAGCACATTTCCACAGAAAATAAAATTGAACCACTGCTGTTTCAGAGGCTCGGATGAAGGAGCTAAAACATACTCTTTTCTTCATCATCACATCCAGGGACAGAGCAGTTGCCGTGTTTCACTCGTTTAGGAGCCCTGACGTCTCTCCCAGAAAAACAAACCACAGCTAGTAGCTCTAAGCTCTTTTGCACAAGGGCCGGTCTAAATTCTCTGGGCGGGTTTTCCAGAGACAGGGGGTGGACATCCAGACAGACGGGGTGGAAACCTTTCCCCTTATGCCGTCATAAGGGGAGCTTGTTCAAAATCACCTGTTTGGGCGGTCCTTTTTTCAAATGCGGAAAACGATCGCAATTGTTCAGTTTACACATTTCGCAACTTTTAGCCATGAGGGGGCCCTTAAACAGGGTAGGGGAGCTCATATTAATGTTCAAAAACCTCAGAAAGTGAAACTTTCATGCCATGGGACCTTTAAAGCTATTCTGGCTGTGTTTGCTAGTGTGTGCGTGTCTCCATGGTATCTGCTGAACATTCCACCATAGAGATACATGTAGAACACCGCCAGCATGATGTCACTGCAAAATATAATTAGAGCTGGAGATTGTGATGTCACACCTCATAGAATTTTCAGTGAGCCTAATGTTAAGTTTGTTAAAATCTAATGTTAAGTTTGTTAAAATCTTGTTAAAATCTCCATTGGTTTACTCTGGTTTTGGACAGAGTAGCAGAGGGACAGCTGATGGTGATCAGCGCTGGGCGGACGAATTAAACTGTTATTTCAACAGGTTTGACTTGCCCCCCACCCCACCTGCCCCTCTACCGACTCCCCCCTCCTCCTCTTCACATCTTCCCGGGCCAGTAGCCATACCCCCTTCCCCCTCACATGGACTCAACCCAGCACCAGCCCCCCTCCACCCCCCACTACCCCCCCCCCCCTCCCCCCTCTCCATCACACCGGACGAGGTGAGGAGGGAGCTTAGGCGACTCAGGCAGAGGAAATCCGCAGGACCCGATGGTATCTGCCCCAGGCTGCTGAGAACCTGTGCAGACCAGCTCTGTGACCAGCTATTTTTGAGGGAGTAACATGGCCCAGGTAAAGCTGCTGAAACAAAATGTGTTTTGTTTCCATCACACCTGTTTGATTAACTCTTTATTAGTCTGTGTATGTCTCCAAAGCCCAAAACGCTCTGTTCCACCGGAAGCGGTAGATTTCAAGTTAACAGCTCCTTTTACCTTTATTCAGTAAAGACTAGCAATTCCAGGGCTAAAATCATCCAAATGGTTCTAGTGAAGGTGTACAGAGTTTAAAAACACAGTGGAACCCTTCTATAGATAAACCTCATGACATTACAAGGGGGAACAAGGACTGTTTTCTGTTTGAGAGAAGAACTAAGCCTAAATACACAGGGTTTGTGTGTTAAACTTCTGTGAATGAAATAAAACACAACTCCAGGTCCGTTTGTGATGAGGAAACAACATTACAACATACACTCAACAAAAATATAAACACTTTTGTTTTTGCTCCCATTTTTCATGAGATGGACTTAAAGATCTAAAATTAATTCCAGATACACAATATTACCATTTCTCTCAAACATTGTTCACAAATCTGTCTAAATGTGTGATAGTGAGCACTTCTGCTTTGCTGAGATAATCCATCCCACCTCACAGGTGTGCCACATCAAGATGCTGATCTGACATCATGATTAGTGCACAGGTGTACCTTATACTGCCCACAATAAAAGGACACTCTGAAATGTGCTTTTTTTTTGCTTTATTGGGGGTCTGGGGACTCAGAACCAGTCTGAGTCCCCAATCTGAGTCCCCATGATTAGTGCACAGGCACACCTGTGCACTAATCATGATGTCAGATCAGCATCTTGATGTGGCGCACCTGTGAGGTGGGATGGATTATCTCAGCAAAGCAGAAGTGCTCACTATCACACATTTAGACAGATTTGTGAACAATGTTGGAGAGAAATGGTAATATTGTGTATCTGGAATGAATTTTAGATCTTTAAGTCCATCATGAAAAATGGGAGCAAAAACAAAAGTGTTGCGTTTATATTTTTGTTGAGTGTAGATCAGAAAACAGCGTAATATGGGCCCTTTAAAATGGGATAGCACGTTATTTGTACATGATGGATTCCAATGAAGTTACTACTGTTTTTATAAGGCAAAGATTGTGAAATAAACTTGACAAACCAGTGTCACCTTCGCTTCAGTGTAAAGGACTTGTCAAAACACTGTAACTGTAACTGTGAAATCAACGGGCCAATATTACAAAGCAAATTATTTTATCAGTGTTTTCACAATGCTAACATTTGAAACTATTTTGATACTAAGGAGTAAACTTGATACTCAATACTGAAAGAAAAAACAAAACCAAAAAAAAAAACACTTAAGACAATAGAATGTGACTTTCAACATTAAATTAGGGATGCACGATGTGAAAATTTTAGCCGATAATGATATTAATGTTGCCGTTATGACCAATACCGATTTAAAAAAAAAATATATATATATATATATTTTTTTTTTTTTTTTTAATTCTGAGATAACATTTTATACAGACTGAAAATCATGCAAAATGAATTTTTGAATGTCTTTTATTTTCAAAATGTGTTTTGACTCCATAAAGCTTAACTTATTTTATTTAAAAAAAAAAAGTGTGAAAGTTTACATAAAAAAAACAAAAAAAACAAAAACACAAGGATGATAAATAACCATGTTCTGTCCTCATGACACGCGACTATGTGAGGCTAGACAGCCAGCGAACTAATAAAGAAAAACGCCATACACAAGGCGTACTTTTCTTGTTTGATGAAGGTCTCATATTTATGTAGTACAGTAATCCCTCGTTTATCGCGGGGGTTAGGTTCTACAAATAATCCGCAATAAGAGAAATCCGCGAAGTAGGACAACTTTATATTTTACAATTATTCTACATGTTTTAAGGCTGTAAATGCCTCACCACACACATTATACGCTCTTTTGACTGGAATTAATGTTTTCTCACATTTCTCTCTCGTTTAAGCACTCACTCACTCAGATTTTCAACAAAATGTATTAATAGTGAAGCGTGGGAGGAGACACGGCTCCGGAAGCCCCGCCGGACGCGTGAGGAGCGCGGAGACATGAGTCACTGGATCCGCAGGAAGCGCCAACGGCACTGCTACGTCCCAGGACGCGATGCGCACCAACCCCTTGGAGAAGTGTGCGACACGTACACCCCTCTTCGTGGTCAAATCTGTGACAGGGCAGCACGACCAGCGCAAGACCGCGCGTACACTGGGGCTGCGAGCACGAGATCGAACCCACAAACCAGCCGCACGAAACCAGCAAAGAGCGACACGTGGTGGTTTAATCCTGGTTTAGACCTGGTCTAGTCCTGGTTTAGTCCAGGTCTAGACCTGGTCCAGTCCTGGTTTAGTCCAGGTCCAGCCCAGGTTTAGATCTGGACGCAGAACACAATGTTACACTATAAAAAAATGTTACACTATTAAAAAAAACCAAAAAAAAACAGCGAGGCCGCGAACAGTGAACCGCGATAGAGCGAGGGACCACTGTAACTGAAACATAGAACAAAGAAGGCACATTACTAATTTCATAGTACATGTGATAAACAAAATACGAGTTAGCTAGTTAAACTGTTAGCTGTTTAGTTAGTTAAACAGTTAGCTCCGTGAAACCACAAGTTCAGGTCTTGTTCAAATGCAATATATACATCACCTTAATCAAAGTGCTTGTTAACATAAAATACTCAAAAAGGCGAAAGTTTGCCGAGGTTCAAACGTATAAAACATATTCAGCGTGAACACGAGCTGTCTTCATTCTTAATTCGTATAAAACAGAGCGGACTTCCTCCGAGCAGAAAAAGCGTCAAAGATCATCTCTAACACAGGAACGTGTTAGAGATGGCTCTTTACTCAAAATAGAACGATCCTTAAAAGGTGAAGATTTCTCACTCTGATTTTACTCTTTTTAACAATTTACAAATATGAAATGAACTCATTTATAACCTTTAACTAACTTATTGATCTTATGAAATATTTATGTTTTTTAAAAGGTCCCATGGCATGAAATTGTCACTTTCTGAGGTTTTTGAACGTTAATGTGAGCTCCCCTACCCTGTTTAGGGCCCCCCCCCCATGGCTAAAAGTTGCGAAATGTCTAAACTGAGCATTTGCGGTCCTTTTCTGCGTTAGAAAAAAAAACAGCTCAAACGGGCGATTCTGAACAAGAAAACTTGTTGATGTCACATCAAAAAATGCAGCTCCACCCCCGTCTGGATGTCTACCCCACCGTCTCTGTAAATCACGCCCAGACAGTTTGGACCACGAATGAGCTACGCAATGCGAAATGTGTTTTTTTATTTGCCTGGAGGCACGTGCAAGTGTTTCTAGGCTCGGAAGTCCTTTACCCGACCCTCTGGACCTCTGAAACAGCAGTGGTTTAATTTTATTTTCTGTGAAAATTTGTTTTTTTCATTGAAAAAGGCCTCTAACCTATCTCTGTCCTTCTCATTTGCATTCAAGCAACAACGCCCAGAATGAGGTGTTCAGAGAGGGATTTTCTGACTCTGTACATGTGTCTTTCTCATGCACTGAGTGTTGATTTTGAAGAAGGATTCATTTACAGTATTAGGGAACCATTAAGGCGCCGTATAAAAGCATCAAGTACCATGTAATGGGATCTTTACCACAAAGACATGACACACCATGTCACTCTTAATGTGGTATTTATAGTACGGACAAATATCGGTCGTTAATATCGGCCCAGTTTCACACATCGGGCCAATAGCGATATGTTAATTTTGACAATATTGGCCGATAACGATGTTAATGCCGATATATGGTGCATCCCTACATTACATGGTTGTATTTTCTTTTCTTTTGCCATGTGGAATATGAGTGTAATCCATCAGTGGTCTTGTAGGTTCC
This sequence comes from Paratrypauchen microcephalus, assembly GCA_036785185.1. Taxonomy (NCBI): domain Eukaryota; kingdom Metazoa; phylum Chordata; class Actinopteri; order Gobiiformes; family Gobiidae; genus Paratrypauchen; species Paratrypauchen microcephalus. The sequence goes on from JAVJIX010000242.1 coordinate 1,039,896, forward strand.
ATACTGGTCCATGGGCTCTTAGACGTGTTCTGATACAGCTCAAGATCAGAACAATTAACTATGAGCCACTGGGGGAGACAGTGGCTCATGGTTAATTATAAGCTTGACGGTTTGAGCTACCAGTGCATCTATTACCGTTGTGTCCTTGGGCAAGACACTCCACACCTTCTCTAGTTATGTGCAATGATGGGAATTAGCAGAAATATTTAAATCAGTCACCCCCAGGGCAGCTGTGGCTTTGTAAGTACCAACTACCCCCATATGAAGGGAGTGGATGAATACTGGTCTACTATAGCACTTTGACAAACTTGTGAAGAGCTATAAAATATGAGAGATTAAAGGCACACTATGTAACGTTTCTGGTGGTGGGGGGTCTGTCATCATGGAGATGTTATTACTTCAGCTGGAATGTTCCATTGCATGGCAAATAATGTATCTTATTTGAATTCCTTTTTGAAAGTGGTGTTTTTATTGCTCTAAATAACCTTGAAAAACATGCATTCTTACAGTGAGTGGGGTCTCCATTCCCCAGACCTGAACTTTAACTTGACCTGCTTGTCTCCATGGAGATAGATATGTTTCCGGCCACACTGTGAAACATTCCAGACAAAGTAATGACATCTCCATGGAGACAAACAGGTGGCGAACACTGTACAGTGGTACCTCACCTTACGAAAGACCCAACAAACGAAAATTTCAAGTTACAAAACGGCTTCACGTTAAATTTTGGTCTCTAGATACAAAAGAAAATTCAAGTTACGAAACGCGAAATCTCAAAAATTCAAATAATGCGCGCTCAGCCACACACATTATACGCTTTTCTCAGACTGGATTTAAACTTTTCTCACATTTGTCTCTCGTTTAAACACTCAAACTTTCATAGATTTTCAACAAAATTATTAATAGTGAAGTGTGGGGGGAAGGGGGAGGGGGGAGAAAACTGCGCTCTGACACGTGTGATAGCGCAGCATGACCCGGCACGGGGCTGCCAGCAGGTCTAGACCTGGACTAAACCAGGACTAAACCTGGACTAAACCAGGACTAGACCAGGTGGATTAAAGCGCCGCGCGCGGGTCTATTTCCTGGTTTCGTTTCGAGTCACGGCTGAGGCGAGCAGCGAGGGGGACCACACACAGTCTGAGCGCATGAACGAACGCATGCAAGAGCCGCGGTGGTCTAGACCTGATCTAGAAGTGTGGGGGGAAGAGGGAGGGGGGACCAGGTCTAGGTCTAGTCTAGAGGAGGCACGGTTTGAGCACGGGTCTCGTTCATGTGCTCAGACTGCGTGCGGTCCCCCTCGCTGCTCGCCTCAGCCGTGACTCGAAACGAAATCAGGAAATAGACCCGCGCGCGGCGCTTTAATCCACCTGGTCTAGTCCTGGTTTAGTCCAGGTTTAGTCCAAGTTTAGACCTTGGTCTAGACCTGGTATAGTCCACGTTTAGTCCTGGGTCTACAGTCTCTACGCAGAACACAATGTTATACTATAAAAAAAAAGTTACACTATTAAAAAAAAAAAAAAACTTGGATCAGGACCTTGGAACGAATCAGGCTTTTTCCATTGAAATAGCTACTCAACTTATGATAAAAGGAGAAGTTCAATTTGTCAACTGGACTTTTATCATGGATTCTACCTGGACGACTGAGGGACTTTTCACGCATACTCAACTTACGAAAAATTCACGTTACGAAACCACTTCTGGAACGAATTAATTTCGTAAGGTGAGGTACCACTGTATTAGTCAAGTTACATAATATACCTTTAAGTTCCTCTTTTAATTGCACTGAATATAGATTGAGACAATTTTAGATACAACTTTCCAAAAAATCTCCAGACTAAAACTCCATTTGACATGTCTTAATACTTAATACTGACCAACCTTTCCAAAGAGAAGAAAAATAAGAAAACTCAACCTCACACTTCCTGGTTCAAAGTTCACATTTACAAAGTCACTTTCACTAAAGGTCAAAGTTCAATGTTGATAAGCACAAGAAGGAGGGTAATAAATGTGATTCCTCCCTCCTGTGTGAATACAAAAGAGCAATTTCAGTTTATGGTTGTATCAAAAATCACACACTAAAACGAGTACTGAAACTAGATACTTGTTTGAGCTGGAATCGATACTAAAAAAGTTCCATTCACAGGACAGAAATGAACCTTTCCTGAATAGATTAACTCATTCAGTGCCGGAGACGTCTATTGACGTCCCCTCGAATCCAACCGTTGAGTGCCGTGACGTCTATAGACGTCAAAGGCGTTTTTCAGCGGGGGTTGCTAGGATACAACCTGGCGCAACTTTTAAGGTGTAATTCACACCTCTCAACCTGTAGATGGCAATATTGTATCATTATTTGCCGATCAGAGCCGTGGAAGAAAGGAGGAGTGCAGTGTGTGTATAGATGTGTGTAAGATGGCGAGGCCAGAGAACCCGGAAAAGCAGATAACTGTTGATCAGCGCCTATGGAGCGATCAGATTGCTCTTGGGACCCAGGATCCTGGATCAGAGGATCGCAGAGACAAGCCGGATCAAGCAGCGAGGTCTGAGCAGAGATCTGCTGTGCCCGAGGAGGGGGCGTGTCATGTGTGCGCTGCGCGGATCAGGGAGTCTCTTCAGAACTACGACAGCTCCAAAGAAGAAGTTTACTGACTTGGAGCAGTGATGCTGCTGTGTGGTAATTGTAATGAATGAAGTTATATGTGTGTGTGTGTGTGTGCGCGCGCGTGCGTGCGTGTGTGTGTAGCTGTGTGTGTGTAAAGGTTTATGCATGGGCTTGTGTGTATGTACATATATATATGTGTGTGTGTGTGTGTGTGTGTGTGTGTGTGTGTGTGTGTGTGTGTGTGTGTGTGTGTGTATTAGTTTTTATTATGGGTCTGTACTCTGGGCCTCAGACAAAGCCTCAACAAAGTTCTATTTTATATGAAAAGATATTATATCCTGTAAACATTTCTTGCCACTATTGATTTGAACGAATTTTCAATTCACAGAGCCTTATATTCTTATATTTGTAAATAAAAAAATGTACTTTGTCATCAAAAATCTCTTTCTCTGTTGTTTTAGATGTTTGAGGTGTCACTAAATCGATAAATATTGATGTCAAAGTCACTGATCTGCTCGAAATCCTTCTTTGAACTAAACACTCGTTTTCTCAATTTTTTGGTCAAAAACCAGTGTTTTTGCTGAAACTTCCCTATGTTCTACTATCAGTTATTTGAGAACCGAAAAGGTTAGAAACATAATTTTTTTCCAGGTGAAAGAAGAGAGTCTACGCTTTATTTTGATGTGTGCCATGTTTATATAGTCAAAGAACTCAGTATTCTGTGAGTCTTGTAAAATCAGTGAAAATCCACTGAAACCTCTGGCAGTCTGGGGGATAGAATTTTGAAAACAGGCCGGCAGTGAATGAGTTAAAGAACACTACAAGATTTTTCTGTCTTAAACGATTTTTAAACATGCAACAAAAAGCACACACCACAGACACGAGGAGAAACGTATGAGACTTCTCCGATTGCAAAGACCTAGGGCTGGGCGATATGGAGCAAAAAATATATATATATCTCGATATACAATATACTGTATATCTCGGTATCTTTTCAGGAAAACTATCCCCCCAAAAACTACTGCAAAAACAAATATGCCAAATTCCACAAGGTCTTTTCATTCAAAAGGAAAACATCTTAACTGAACTCAAGCTCATCTTTCTCAGCAATAACTCTGTCAGTCCTGAGCACACACACATGACCAGGTATCTTGCACTCACCAATCGCCAAATGTAGGCTGTGGCCAAAAAACTGCATCCTCTTCCACTTGTTGCTTTCGACTGCACTGACGATGTTTGCTCCATTGTCAGTAGTAATGGCAACGAGTCCATTTGGATTTAACATCCAGGTTGTTATTATGTCTCTCAGGGCCTCTGCTAGTCTGGTTAACACCTGACCATATCACAAGTGAGATATTGGTCTGGGAGCTCGCTTCGAAAAATCCCGTAGCGGGCGTTATGAATGTCTATCATTGAGCGTATACGTAAGTCCATAGCCAATCATGTCAGTTGTCAGTTCAAACTACAAGCTTCCATTTGTCATGTAGTACGCGTCACCGTCTTTCCACCCCTCCCCCGCTCTCTGATTGGGGCCCTAAATCTGGGACTCTCGCTTGGACGAGCTGCCAGGCCGCCTTCCAGTTCGAAACGAACGGAAGCGGCCTGGGAATTCCCAGGCTAGGCCTCTGCGATATTTTCACCACTGTGATCTTGTGGGAAGTAAGTGGTTTGAAGGCATGCGCTTTTAATCTTCCAGTCCAAAATGTAGTGTATAGTGACACACATGTAAGGCTCACATGTCCTGCTGCTCCACGTCTGTAGACAGGGCACAGTAAGTAACCTTCTCCAGTTCAGCAGCCGCTCTCTCTGTAGTGTACAGTCGAGGGAGTTCATGTCTCGAAAAGTAATGCCGACTAGGTAAACTGTATCTTGGATCAAGTGTTTTTAGCATGCGTATAAAGCCACATTGTGCGACGGCAATGGGTGCCATGTCCACTGCAATATGAAATCCCACGGACTCCGTGATGCTACACCACCTTGCGCTCTTTCTTTCATATTCTACACTTCGCATTAAAGATTGGTGGAGTGTTGTATGTGCAGTGTTTGTATGTGTCGTGTTGCCAGAGCTAGCCGATTTAGTGGCCGGGATCTTTAGTCCGGTGCACTCCTCGTATGCGAGCTTATGCCTTGTTTGTAAATGGTGGAAAAGGTTTGTCGTGCTAGAACCTTTGGTTGGCACTAACTTTCTACATTCACGGCAGTAGACATTTGTTTGCTGCTCGTCCAATGCCTTAAAACTGAAATATCTCCAAATAATCGAGCCAGCTGTTCTCTTTTTGACACGAGTTCTGTTACTCAGGGATGAAAGTGGCCAATTATGAAAAAAAGCGGAACGCCCCCCCCCCCGCGGGAAAATTTTAAATGTCTGAAATTTGGATTTCTATATGCTATATGTTTGCAATAAAGTAAAACTGTACATAAAAGTTTTTAACATTTAGGCCTACTAGTAGTATATACTGGATTTGTTTTTGCTTTGCACTTCGTCTAATCAGAGGCATTGAGGAGGAGCTGATGCGCTAAAAGGCGCAGGTGAAAAAGCGAGGAGCGACGCGTTAAGTGAGGCACGGGCAGGTAGGATGAGGTATAGGATGTTTTATAAAGTTTAACCTGTGTACACGCAATGGTACAGGCTGTTATGAAAGAGCTGCGCTCACTCGCTCGGTCCGCGGCTCCAGACACGGGCTCGCGCGGCCCACAGTTTAATACGAAGTTTAATACGAGACATGTACTTTTGTTCTGAATACGGGACGATTTTGTTTTTCAAGGGACGGTTGGCCACTTACACAGATATAAGACCACATGGGAATAGAAAAGAAAGTTCTCAGATTTAATGCTGAAAATCACATTACATTGTCTAAAGACATTGTATTTTTTTATTCATTGTGGTATCAGAATCAATACTGTGTAACGTGTCTATTCCCTAGTATAGAAATCAAGTGTGAAATTTTTGTATCTTGTCATAAGTCAAATCTACAGCTCTCACCTCCACATTAGGGGTGTGCAAAATAATCGTCATGACAACGCATCGCGATACTAACTTTCACAATATACTGCATCGATTCTTGATGCCAAAAATCGATTATTATTAATTAATAATGTATTAATTAATTATAAATAAATAAATTATACATTTATTTATTTTTTTATAAATCCTCTGCACTTTTTTCTTTGTGAAAGGGTATTGTTTGTTATGATGGAGCTACCTCCAAAATGGCAAATGTTTGAACATCATTTTTTGTTTTAGAAAAAATCCTCTGCACTTTTTTTGTTATTGGTTTGGTTTATTTGTTTTTGTTATTCAATAAATTCAGTTCTGAATTGAGTTGCTCAGAGTTCTGTATCAGTTGAAGACACGACCCAGATACACAGACACTGATATTTAAGTTATCCTCTTTTTTTTGGTACATTTTCACTGAAGTATGTCGAATATATTGCAATGCATCGCAATAATTCAAGTATCGTGATGCATCGTGATAGTATCGCATCGTGGCATATGAATCGTGGCAATGACTTCTTTGCCAATACCCACCCCTACTCCACATCCTCTTCCTAACGTGGGGGATGTTGTTTGTGGTTTTAAATTTGAATCTTTGATTTACACTCTGCTACTGAAGAACTGTGTTTCCTCAACAAATAAACAAATTATTTTATACCAATGTTGCCAAATCTAACAGTTCAATTTATGCAACTAGACTTATTCTTTCTCAAAAGACTTGTAAGAAACAAACAAACAAACTAAACTTCATCATAGATCTCCTCAAGATTAGCAATAATGATGATTGCAACTTGGCAAGGGAATGTCATATTGAATGTCCATATAGAATACATTTATATATTGGCAAGCATAGCATTTCTGACCTCACCCATTCACGACTTCAAAGCTAGCTTCAAATGCCAAATGCTATATTACCAACACTAATTTTTGACACTGGCATTAAATCTTAGGCTAAAGATTAAGCTAACTTGAAATATATATGGGTCTCTTACTGAAATGAGAGCATAGTCATATTGAGTCTAAACTAGAAGAGAAGCCAGTTACCTTCCAACAGACAACGTTAACTTATTATTTGATTAATATAGCATTTTAAAAGGGCCCATATTATGCCGTTTCTGATCTGTTCAAATGTCATTTCCTCATCAAAAATATACCTGCGGTTATGCTTTGTTTCATTCACACGTTTAACACAGAAACCCTGCATATTTAGGCTCTTAAACAGAAAACACTCTATTCCACCTGTGATGTCATGTGTTGAAATGCTCCACTTCACTAGAATCATTTGGATGATTTTAGCCCTGGAACTGCCAATCTCTACTGAACAAACGGTAAAAGGTAACTTGAAAACTAATGCTACATGACATCACAAAGTGGAACAGAACATTTTGAGCTTTGAAGATGTGGACAGACTAATAATAAAGAGTTACTCATATGTTTTTGATGACTATAACACGACTTAAAGCTCACACGAGTCAATTTGGGCTAATAAGGTTCTTTAAAATGTATTTTGGGGATGCAATGAATCAAACTGGATTGCATTACATTACTTGGTGAAATGTTATGAGACTCTAATGGGAAATGAATGCATGTACGATTGGATTGCAGATAGGGGAATTATTTTTAAAGGGTATTATGTTAAAATGCTGGACAAATTGCATGTCAGGGTCAGGATAATCCGCCATAAGGTGCATGAAGTCGCCATGTACTGGTGTGGTCGTCCTACAAGACACGCCATGCCATTTTAGGCACGCAGCTGAATGCACAGGTCTAACATTACACTTTATCACGTAAGATGCCACCAAAAAGATCAGTTTAAAATTATAAATCAGTTTTACCTCACAAACGTTATCCTAATGTTGTGCCACATCTGGTTTTAAATCAGCAGCAGGGATCGTGAGAACTGTCCATGTTGGGCCTCCGAGATTCAAAACTTGACAGCGCCTCTGTGCGTTAGCTTAGCAACATTAGCTCCGATTCACGCCAACAACGCCTAATTTTACACTTTTACTGATAGACAGTTCACTTTTGGATACGTAAGAAATATCACAATGGAGTTGTTCAGTTGTTCGCGTCAGTTCCGATAGAATAAAGTTTCGTTTTGTAGAGAAAATACTGTTTTTCGGACCTAGCTTGCGTTGATGCTAAGGCTATCGCGGGTTAGCTTTCCGATTAGCCACCTGAAGCTAACGAGCGTTCAGAGCAACGAGTTTATTTGGAATCGCGACTAACACAAATATTCAGCGCACTTGTATTTAACTCAGTGCATGCTAAAACACAAACATCGTATATTTATAAAGTACAGAAAATAAATTATAGCGCATTCTTGTTTTTCACCGGTATTCTCATTGAACTTATTAAATCGATCTTAATGTGTTCGCTGTTATTGGAAATACTGCAGAATTTAATGAACAATTTAGCCAGAACAATCCTAAATAACCTATGCAAACTCTTATTAAGCCAAGTAGGCTGAAAATGTTGTGGGATCAATCATTAGAGAATTGGTCAGGGCATGTCCCCAGACTTACTACTACCCATTACTTATGCAACACAAACAGTAGTACAAGTCGTGCGTAAAAGTGGTCAGCAGCGTGTGCCCAGGGAGCAGCTTTACCTGGGCTGGTTTGGGCGATCACCCATCATCCCAGGCAGATGTAAATCCAGGTGCTAGCAATGCTAATGCTACAGGCTGACAGACAGAGCAGGAGTCCCGAGCTGCAGCCGCGGTCTGTGGATGATGGTCCCAATCCGCTCCGGGCGTACGACCTTTCCTGGATCCTCTGTGGAGACGGAGGCGCAGATTTGTGTGCTCTTGTTTTTTAAATATAAACGTACGATTTCTCCAGCGCGGGGGAAACAGCAGATGTCTTTCCCGGAGCAACGCAGCGGCCTGGAGCAGCCAAACCCACAAGTAGCAGCACTGCAACAATCCTCAAAGTCCCATAAAATTACAGCAAAATACGCGTAAACAAAGCCGCGGTCTATTCGCTATTACATTCCTGTTGCTGATTGGTCTGTATGTCCTGTCCCGAGCCCCGGTTTTGGAGTTTTCTTGGCTCGTTTTGGTTCGGGGCTGTTCTTTTCACCCTTTTGTCAACACTGTTGGGCAGAGACCATGGCACACAGACGCAGCTCAGCGTGCTGGACTCGGCGCACAGACGCATTACGCGCAATGGTCGCTGGTGTCACGGAGCAGTCTGCACCCTGGACTGACTGGCGACTGGTAATAACAGGGGAAGAAAATAAAGAGGAAATATAGATTTAAAGTAGGCAAAATCGCTCCATAAGATCACATTGTTGATCTAAATTATTTTATTATAGCACCCCACTTTCCTATTTTATGGATATGTAAGTACATAAAAACAGAAAGCCCTTTGCCTACCAGGTTTTGTTAAGCGATATTAAGGCAATTTGTTCATACTACTAGTACTAGTTATATACAATTATAGACATTGAATTACACAAACATATATTAGGATTAATACTATGCAAGTTAAGTCTCATAACCTTAATGGTTTTCACAGTGAATTGTTTTATAGTTTTTAGGGACAGTGCATATTCATGGTGCACTGTGAAACTCTCCAGACGAGTGCACCACCTGCTCTGCTCTATGGAGATGTCATTACTTTGCTTTTAAAACGTCTAGGTAGAATCCAAGATGAAAGGAGAAATTCAATTTGTCAGCTGGACAAAGTTTATTTGGTTGAAAACATTTCCGCGCTGCTTCGTCAGTTCTGGTTAAGGGTGCTGATGGACACTGCTTATATTTAGCTGGAGGGATGAGCTAAGTACACTGAAATTACTCTGAAACTATCACACCTATTTGTTTTGAGTTTCTGTCTTTTGTTTTTCAGTTTCTCTCTGGCGTCTAGTTTAGCATACCCATTCAAACCCTAATGGCTGTTTTCACACCTCTGGATCTGATCTGGCTGCCCTATTGTTTCCTTTGTTTTGATTTAGGTTTGAGAATGGAGTTATATATGGGAGACAAATTATGTCTGACTCCCCCATTCCTGTTCAAAGGATTCTCTTTTTTGACAAAAAATAGCCTAGGGGAGTTAAAGAGGTGCAAAACGTTTTTGACCAAATAAACTTTGTCCAGATGACACATTTAATTTCTCCTTTTACTTTGCTTTTAAAGTCCAACGTGGCATTAACCTTATTATATATTATTATTATTATTATTATTAGGCAACACACAGGTCAGAAATGAACTCCTCAGCCCCACCTAACCCTTTCCTCTTGCACAGTTATCTTTATTTTCCACTGGAGCACATTTTAATCGGGGTACACATTTTCTCACAACCTGCGCTGCTGTGATTGGCCGAAGAAAAACGTCAATCAGCGACGTTAAAACGGCGCTCCTGAGGTTGGTGGAGAGGAGCGAGAGATCGGGGTAAAATCGTAAAAGGTGTCCCAGTTCCAGCCTCTGTTAATAAGGCTAAAGCAGAGCGCCACCCGGGGCCTGGTTTGGACCGTAAGCACCGGGAGTTGGCTCCACAGCTGCCCGAGGAGGGAGAGGGGATCCGGGGAAAGGCAGGCAGATGGTTATGTAACAGCGACATAACAGGTTGTGACTGTGAGAGGGCAAAAAGGGAGAGAGAGAGAGATGTATATAGTTTTGACACATTATACAAAAAATCTTACACCTTAAACTTCAGTGTATTGACCAGCTGTGGAAAATTGTGAGATGAGAGTGACTGGATAATTCTAAATAAATGTAACATTTATTTATAAAGCTTCTACCTTGGTCTGACCTTCATGTAGCTATAGCTTATATCAATACTCACATGCAAAAAGTATGGAGTTTATTCTTTAGTACTGAAATCGAGTTTGAAATGTTAGTATTGTGACAACACTAGTCTCTTGTTCATGTTGATCAAAAGTGACGGGCTGTAGTAGGATTTTATTACAAGTCTATTTAGATAGGGCATAATAGTGTCAATACCAAAATGTCCAACTCAATTCTGTACTAAGGGAAAAAATGGATAATTCATTACACAACGATAAGAAATGTAAAGTTACTAAAATAGTAATAAGTTTCTTTAGGTAGGTAAACGATTGGTAAAATCCTCCTGAGGTCCTGACCAAACCGAAGCAAGAAGATCATGGAGATGGTCCCCGGGCGCAGGAATGTGCTGCCCACTGCTCCTGATAACAGGATGGGTTAAATGTAGAGAAGAATTTCTCCTGTGTGAGATCAATAAAGTTGCTTTCTTCTTTTACTATGTGGCCAAGTACTAGTTGTTTTTTTTAGATTCTAAGCAAACAATTCAGGAAAGGTCTGTCCATTTTAAGTAATATCAGAATCATTACTTGTTCAAATGAGTAGTTTTCAAAGTTTTGAGTTTTAGTTTCATCACCCTTATGCATAATACATTATTTTAAAAAACAGATTAGGGCATTTCTTGTTTCTATGTTTATTGAAAGTTTTTGACACAACTGGGTATTTTAGTATTTCAGGTGATGGTCTTTTCTTTCCATTCTTCAGGTCTTTCACTCTTTTGTTTGTAATAAACTGCATTGACAAACCAGTAGAATAACTCCAATTTATGGGTACAGAAAAATGTATGGTTGCCAAGAACAAAAATATTTCCCATTTCAAGCACATGGAATATAAACTGCAGATAAACTAATTTCATTGTTTTGCAGATAAATAATTTTGCTACAATAAAAAAAGTACAGTTTGTGTCACGTGGGTTTCTTGTCTCTGTTGAACTTGTGTTTCTTGTGAGGTCTGGACTTAAGTCTCATAACAGAGTCACTCTTCAAAGACTCAGGTTTCCTCTGCTCCTGTCGGCTCTGCTCCTGTCGGCTCTGCTCCTGTCGGCTCTGCTCCTGTCGGCTCTGCTCCTGTCGGCTCTGCTCCTGTCGGCTCTGCTCCTGTCGGCTCTGCTCCTGTCGGCTCTGCTCCTGTCGGCTGCTCCCAACCTCTGTCTCCGCAACTGGAAGAAAATAAAATGTGATTTAAAGTGGCAGTACTATATATTTTTTAGTTAAAGGTCCCATGGCATGAAATGTTCACTTTCTGAGGTTTCTGAACGTTAATGTGAGCTCCCCTACCCTGTTTAGCCCCCCCCCATGGCTAAAAGTTGTGAAATGTGTAACTGAGCATGTGCGATCCTTTTCCGCGTTTGAAAAAAGACAGCCCAAACGGGCGATTCTGAACAAGGGAAATTTCTGATGTTACACTCAGGGAAAAATGCAAATGCAGTTCCACCCCCCGTCTGGATGTCTACCCACCGTCTCTGGAACTCATGGCCAGAGAGTTTGGACCGCAAACGAGCTACACAATGCAAGATGCGTTTTTTTATTTGCCTGGAGACACGTGAGAGTGTTTCCAGACTCGGATGTCCTTTATCCGAGCCTCCGAACCTCTGAAACAGCAGTGGTTTAATTTTATTTACTGTGGAAATGTGTTTATTTTTCAATGGAAATCGTCTCATATCTTCCTCTGTGCTTAAACGCGGAAGTGGAGCCAGCGCACCGCTAAACGAGGAAAGAGCGGCGAGTTTGCCCCCCCCCCCACCAGCTGCACTGGCCTGTCTCTGTTGTCCTCATTTGCATTCAAGCAACAACGGCCATAATAAACAGGGATGAAAGAGTTCCGCTTTTTAGCGGATCTCTGCTTTTTTTTTTTTAGCCGCGTGGTAATATTTTTTTTTTTTTTTTCCAAATACGTTGAAATTTTGGGTGTGTATTATATGTGTATAATTGTGTTTAGGGTCGCCAACCGTCCGTTGAAAAATGTAATCGTCCCGTATTCAGAAACAAAAGTACATGTCTCGTATTAAACTTGTACATGTGTGCGGGACCGCGCGAGCTTGTGTGCTCTTCTGGTGCTGCGGACACCGCACGCCCCGAGCTGCGCCGCGAGTGCGCTCTCTCGGCTCGTTATCAGACTTTGATGTCGCAAAATCGGGGTCAGTGCCGTGTTTTGATATCAACTTTCAAATAAAAACCACTACAATTGTTTAAAAATGTGTTTTATCGCTATTTATTAAAGTTTTGCCCCCCCGGAGCGGTGACTTTCCACTTTTTTCATGATTGGCCACTTTCATCCCTGAATAAAGTGTTTCAGAGAGATATTTATGACTGTGTTCATGGGGCTTTCTCATGCACGGAGTCTTGATTTTGTATTAGGGAACCATTAAGGCGCCATATAAAAGCATCAAGAAGTACCATGTCATGGCATCTTTAATCAGGTAAAATTTCTTTTTGAGGCTGCACACATTTCGGGAAAAAATTGCAATTGCCATTTGATTTGATTTCTGTAGGATTCAGAATGCACTTTGTAAATCCTCACCAGAAAAGTTCCACAGTGCACCTTTTACCCTCACCTCCTCTGCTCCTCTCTTCTGGGCTCCACCGCAGCAACACTCCGTCCTCTCCTCCCGTGAACAGACTCAGACTTTGGGAATCGAACGCGAAACTCCTCACGGTGGCTCTATGCCCGGCCCTCAGAGTCCGGACCAGGTTTAGACCCGGTTTATCACAGGTGAACAGGTGAATGTCTCCTCCACCGCTACCCCCCACCACCAACAGCTGCCCCTCGGAATCCAACCAGCAACCTCCGATCAGGTAGTCCATTGCAGAGCCAGCCTGGAAGAGACGGACAGGAGCGGGTCACTATATACAGTGAGTTTTCAGGTGGAAATAATCAAAATCTGCTTTTATTAATTGGTGAAATTCATAAGATTCATCAGCTCCCATTTGGCACTGCAGTTTTCTAACATAGAAGTCAGTGAACTTGTTTTTTTTATTAAGTTGTTTTAGATGAATATTGCAAATGTCCAAATTATTAACATAATGATCCACTGATGTCGTAGTTTATAACTATAGAGCAGACTCAAGATACTACAGTAATCCCTCGTTTATCGCGGGGGTTCGGTTCCAGAAATAACCCGCAATAAGAGAAATCCGTGAAGTAGGACAACTTTATATTTTACAATTATTCTACATGTTTTAAGGCTGTAAATGCCTCACCACACACATTATACACTTTTCTCAGACTGGAATTAACCTTTTCTCACATTTCTCTCTCGTTTAAACACTCAAACTTTCATAGATTTTCAACAAACTGTATTAATAGTGAAGCGTGGGAGGAGACACGGCTCCGCCGGGAGCCGCGCTGGACGCGCGAGGGGAGCGGAGACATGAGTCACTGGATCCGTAGGAAGCACCGCGCTCATCCAACGGCACTGCCATGTCCCGGGAAGCGACGCACACCAACCCCTTGGAGAAGTGCGCGACACGTGCACCTTTTCACCATTGCACAGGTGCGAGGCCGCGCGTACACCGGGGCAGCACGAGATCGAACCGCGATGCCCGGACCGCGTCCTCTCAGCCCGAGTCACAAACCAGCCGCACGAAACCAGCAAAGAGGCACGTGGTGGTTTAATCCTGGTTTAGACCTGGTCTGGTCCCGGTTTGGTCCAGGTCTGGACCTGGTCCAGTCCTGGTTTAGTCCGGTCCAGTCCAGGTTTGGTCCACGTTTGGTCCCGGTCTGGTCCTGGTCCCCCCTGCGTCCCCCATCTATCAATCAGCAAAGGTCTACATTCTCTTAGCCAATCAGGACGCAGAACACAATGTTACACTATAAAAAAAATGGGAAAAAAATGCGCGAAACAGCGAGGCCGCGAATAGTGAACCGCGATAGAGACCACTGTATATGTCTTCTTTAAATGGTTGGGCAATTGTGAAGCTTGTGTCAATCAAATATTGGTTCAGTTTCATTTAGGGCTGAGCTCGATGTAAAACTGGACTACATTATGCTACAGAAGTTCTAAGCAAGAAATGACCCAAAGAATGACCAAGAGCTGAAAAACACACTCTAAATTGAGCAAATATTAGAATTGTAAAATTGTCCACCAGATGGAGCTTGTGTGCCACTATTTTAGATGAGAGTAGTTTTACAATTTAATATTTCCACTGATGAATTATTTAGGCAATTGCATTAGCAGCTTTTAGCAATAGTTTAAGCACAGCGCCCACTCACGGTGCTGTTGTGTCCCATCGTGGTGCGTGCGTCCTGTGTGCTGTAGACCATGAGCTCCCCCTCTGTCTCCAGGCTCTCCAGGTCCCATAGTTTCAGTCCTTCATCGTGAGAGACGCAGAGGAGCCGAGTCTGCTCCCGTTGCCCCTGCCCCCGTCCCAGCCAGCAGAGGGCGCTCACGGACGATTCGCTGTTACATGTGGCTACCAGAGCGTCCTCCTCGGCGCCCTTCGTTAAATCAAACACATTCACCAAACCATCTGTGGAGCCTGAAGCCAACCTGAAAATCATTTAAAGAAAATGTTACAGTATGTATTTAATTTAACCCTCTCCACAGAGACATCACCTGGCCAATTACAGGTCAGGTCTGCTCACAATAATAATGCACGTTTTTGCGGTCATTTTCGGTCAGTTGCGGTCAGCTCTGGAACGCCCTGCCCCCCACGTCCGAGCAGCTCCCTCAGTGGAGAGTTTTAAGTCTCGTCTTAAGACCCACTTTTATTCTCTGGCTTTTAACAC
>JAVJIX010000242.1:1060000-1087500 GCA_036785185.1 Paratrypauchen microcephalus
ACACACACAGACACACACACACACACACACACACACACACACACACACAGACACACACACACACACACACACACACAGACACACACACGCACACAGACACACACACACAGACACACACACACACACACACACACACAGACACAGACACACACACAGACACACACACACACACACAGACACACACACACACAGACACACACACACACACAGACACACACACACACACACACACACACAGACACACACACGCACACAGACACACACACACACAGACACACACACACACACAGACACACACACACACACACACAGACACACACACACAGACCACACATTCACACACACCACACACACACACACAGACACACACAGACACACACACACACACACACACACACACACACAGACACACACACACAGACACACACACACACACAGTCTTTATGTGAGCAGGTATTGCCATGTAAAGTGAATGTTACAAAAGTGTGCCTCACTGTAACACTGGCCTGTGGTGAGTGAGCAGGCTCTGTGACCCATCTCCATGTGGGAAAGACAAGTTTAATGCCATACTGTGGACTATTAACATCCCCGTAAAGACAAGGAGGTGGCACCACAAGTTACAGCGCAACTTGAAGAAATTATTAACTAGTTACAATATAAAATAAAGAACATTACCCATCCCTGTCTTTTAAGTACAGTGGTCCCTCGCTCTATCGCTCTATCGCTCTATCGCTGTTTTGTGTTTTTTTTATTTATTTTTTTTATAGTGTAACTTTTTTTTTAAAAATAGTGTAACATTGTGATCTGTGTCTTGATTGGCTAAGAGACTGTAGACCTTTGCCAATTGATAGACGGGGGACGCGGGGGGACCGGGACTAGACCAGGACTAAACGTGGACTAAACCAGGTCTAAACCTGGGCTGGTCCTGGACTAAACCGGGACTAGACCAGGTCTAAACCAGGATTAAATCACTCCGTGCGGCTCTTTGCTGGTTTCGTGCGGCTCTTGCGTTCGTTTGTGCGTGTTCGGTTTGTGGTTCGGGCTGAGAGGACGCGGTCCGGGCGCCGCGGTTTGATCTCGTGCTCGCAGCCCCAGTGTACGTGCAGCCTCGCGCCGGTCACGCTGCTCTGTCACGGATTTGACCACGATGAGGGGTGCACATGTCGCACACTTCTCCAAGGAGCTGGTGCGCGTCACGTCCCGGGAGTGCCTTTGGATGAGCGTGGTGATTCCGGCGGATCCAGTGACTCATGTCTCCGCGCTCCTCACGCGTCCGGCGGGGCTCCCTGCCTCCCACGCTTCACTATTAATACATTTTGTTGAAAATCTACGAAAGTTTTGAGTGTTTAAACGAGAGAGAAATTTGAGAAAACGTTAATTCCAGTGTTTTAAGGTGTTTACAGCCTTAAACATGTATACTAATTGTAAAATATAACGTTGTCCTACTTCGTGGATTTCACTCATTACAGGTTATTTCTGGAACCAAAACCCCGCGATAAACAAGGGACCACTGTATTTATTTATTACATTAAAATAACATTTATATAAAATATTTATATAAAGGAGTTCAAAAGTTCCTTAGTCCACTTTGATTCATTTTTGTTTTCTTATTTGATTTAGTTTAATATGTGTTATTACCTTACCTGTCCTTGTCTGTGGGATGGAAGAGCACCTGTGTGATGTCATCAGAGTGCGACTCGGAGTAGACTCCTAACAAAGCTCCTCCGGGTTTCCTCGTGTCCCAAAACACCAGAAAACTATCCTCGTTGTTTATCTGCTCAGTTCCAGCGCACAAAAGGGAATCGTCACAGCTCAAATCAAAACTGGAAAAATTATGATTTGGATCGCTCCTAAAAATCTGATCCGATTCTTTCCCAGGACATCGAACATCCCACAAACACACCGTCCCGTCTAAAGATGCGGAGTAGAAAGTGTTTGTGGACTGATGAGTGAATCTGACGTTTGAAATTGGACTTTTGTGGCCATGGTAGCTCTGTAGAAGGTGTAGAGTTTGTTTGTTGTGGAGGTGAAGAGTGAAATCAGAGCAGGACACAACCACAGCGTCGCCAGGAGGGGGCGCTAGAGAGAGGTTCAGGAGGTAGACGGGGTCAGATGGAGCTGAGCGGCTGGAGATGGACAGAGGGGAGAGTCTGAGCTCCAACGCCTCCATTGGAAAGTCTGGAGAGGAACAATGATGTCAGATGCCCTTCCAAATTGCTATATTCCTGTGTGTCAGATGCCCTCCCATATAAATAATCTTATCTACATTCAAAAAATATTATATTTTGCTTTAAACTGGCAATGGTCCTAATCTTTTATCATTCTGAAACACATGGATAGTTGAAAAGAGATGGGGCTGTCACTGTGTCCAATGACTAACAATAATAATAGAATATAGGGTTTAGGGTTAGGGTTTAGGGTTTAGGGTTAGGGTTAGGGTTAGGGTTAAATCCACAAGGATCTGTCATATGTCTCTGGATTTGTTATACAGCTGCTACAGGGATGAGTCTGGATTTTTCCAGGCAAATAATATACAGCTCTGGAAAAAAAATAAGACCAATGCATTTTGTTCTGAAATCAGCATCTCTACATGTATCACAGCCATTCCATTCCAGCGTCTGTTGAATTCAACACAAACACAAAGCTGAGCTACTTCAGTTCTTGCACCAGGAGTGGAATAAAGTCACCCAAGAACAATGTAAAGACTTGTGGAGGCCAAGACGCATGAAAGATGTGATTAAAAATAAGAATTATTGCACCAAATATTGATTTGTGAACTCTTCTTAAGTGTAAACAGTATTATGTTGTTTTAAAATGAATTTGATCTTGTTTCTTTGCATTTGGGTCTAAAAACATGCATCTTTTTTTGTTATTTTGACCATTTGTCACTTTCTGCACATAAATGCTCTGAATGATCATATTTTTATGTGGAATTTAGGGGAAACAGTAGTTTATAGACTCAAACATAAATGTTCCTTGTGCCCAAACACAGACCTATAAGTAGTAAAATCAGAAAAACGGATCATTTTGCAGTGGTCTCTTATTTTTCTCCAGAGCTGTAAACTATTGGGTTAGAAGTCAAACGATAAATGTTTGCAATTTATTACACTTTTATCTTTGAAAACATAATTTACGTAACATACTTGGCTTCATCGCTACTATTAAAATGCATTTACTGATAAAAAATGTATTTTATAATCCAGTGAAATAGGTTTTGAGGCAAGTTTATGAGACTTTATGAGTTAAAATGTGTAACATACAGTTGTAAATCATGTGTTAATAACTGTAGTCTTACCTTTCAGGAGCCTTACGAATACTTCAGCATTTTATTCATGCGTCTTCATCCTAACACGTCCGTGTGCATCACACACGGGACATATCGAAGCAGAAAAAAACATTTATCAAGAAAATAAAAGCTGCTCCTGTCACGTGTGACAGGAGAGGAAGTGGCTCGTGTTGCAGTGTTTAGAGTCCGGAAAGACGTCGTTCTCAAAGAAAGGTTCCGCAATCTTCTATGGCATCCAATTGAAGTCACTACCAGAATATTCAATGAACCTGGCAATGTAAGGCCAGAACATTATACATATAATTATTATATAATATATATATATAATTATATATTATACATATAATGTGGTGTTGTGAGATGTGTCTATCTTGTGTGTGGTTCCCAGAGCTCAGGGCAGAAGAGAGAGAGGGTGTCCACGTGTGCTGGTGATGACCGCACAGAGACAGAGACAGAGACAGAGGCAGAGACAGAGACAGAGGCAGAGACAGAGACAGAGACAGAGGCAGAGGCAGAGACAGAGACAGAAGCAGAGACAGAGGCAGAGACAGAGGCAGAGACAGAGACAGAGGCAGAGGCAGAGACAGAGGCAGAGGCAGAGACAGAGGCAGAGACAGAGGCAGAGGCAGAGGCAGAGGCAGAGACAGAGGGAGAGAGAGAGACAGAGGCAGAGGCAGAGGCAGAGGCAGAGACAGAGACAAAGGCAGACACAGAGGCACAAACAGAAGCGGAGACAGGAACAGAGAAACAGGCAGAGACAGAGACAGAGGCAGAGACAGAGGCAGAGGCAGAGACAGAGGCAGAGGCAGAGACAGAGGCAGAGGCAGAGGCAGAGACAGAGGCAGAGGCAGAGACAGAGACAGAGGCAGAGGCAGAGGCAGAGACAGAGACAGAGGCAGAGACAGAGACAGAGGCAGAGGCAGAGGCAGAGGCAGAGACAGAGACAGAGGCAGAGACAGAGGCAGAGACAGAGGCAGAGACAGAGACAGAGGCAGAGACAGAGACAGAGACAGAGGCAGAGGCAGAGGCAGAGGCAGAGGCAGAGACAGAGGCAGAGACAGAGGCAGAGACAGAGGCAGAGACAGAGGCAGAGGCAGAGACAGAGGCAGAGGCAGAGGCAGAGACAGAGGCAGAGGCAGAGACAGAGACAGAGGCAGAGACAGAGGCAGAGACAGAGGCAGAGGCAGAGACAGAGGCAGAGACAGAGGCAGAGACGAGGCAGAGGCAGAGACAGAGACAGAGGCAGAGGCAGAGGCAGAGACAGAGGCAGAGGCAGAGACAGAGGCAGAGACAGAGACAGAGGCAGAGACAGAGACAGAGACAGAGACAGAGGCAGAGACAGAGGCAGAGACAGAGACAGAGGCAGAGGCAGAGGCAGAGGCAGAGGCAGAGGCAGAGGCAGAGACAGAGACAGAGGCAGAGACAGAGACAGAGGCAGAGGCAGAGGCAGAGACAGAGGCAGAGACAGAGGCAGAGGCAGAGGCAGAGGCAGAGGCAGAGACAGAGACAGAGACAGAGGCAGAGGCAGAGACAGAGACAGAGGCAGAGGCAGAGACAGAGGCAGAGGCAGAGGCAGAGGCAGAGACAGAGGCAGAGACAGAGGCAGAGACAGAGGCAGAGGCAGAGGCAGAGGCAGAGGCAGAGGCAGAGACAGAGGCAGAGACAGAGGCAGAGACAGAGGCAGAGGCAGAGACAGAGGCAGAGGCAGAGGCAGAGGCAGAGACAGAGACAGAGGCAGAGACAGAGGCAGAGGCAGAGACAGAGACAGAGGCAGAGGCAGAGGCAGAGGCAGAGACAGAGACAGAGACAGAGACAGAGGCAGAGACAGAGGCAGAGGCAGAGACAGAGGCAGAGACAGAGGCAGAGACAGAGGCGACCGGGCCAGTTAGTAAAAACAAAGTGCTACTCATACAGTGCAGTGAGATAATAAAGCCCCACTCTTTTTATTGACATTCTCCAACACTGTACCCTGGAGAAGACCATCTCCCCCCTAACCCTAACCCTAACCCTAACCCTAACCCTAACCCTGGAGAAGACCATCTCCCCCCTAACCCTAACCCTAACCCTAACCCTAACCCTAACCCCAACCACAGTTAGGAGACGAGTGCAGGAATGTTAACAGTGGAATAGGGCTCAATGTAAAGTAGGCCGAAGATAATCCTTAGCACAACCAAGAACAGATAAATACAATGTAACAACTCACTCTCAATTAGACAAATCAAACGAACACACACGAAGACACACACAATCAGAGGACAGCACATATAAAAGGCAGGTATGAATAGTGTGCGGTACTAAACACTGCTGTTTATAACGATCTCTCCTTTAGACTGACAACTTACTGCAGGATAAAGAGTCCAAGGCGTCTTCTGATTGGACGAGAGTCCAGGTGAAGTGAGTACAGTTGGGCTACATCCACACGGCAACGCTCCTGGATTTTTTTTTAATGCGGGTTGGAAAAAATACGCATCCACACACGTGTCGGATCAGTAAATATTTGCGTGTAAAAAAGCAAACACGTGTATGTTAGGGACCGTCAACAAATGCGAAATTATTTCGTCCCCCTGCTCCACCAACATCCTCCGGTAATGTGAAGATCATTTGTTGACGGTCCCTAACACAGAACGAAGGAGCTGCGTGAGCAGTTTTTGCCTATAAATCGATATTATTACTTGCTATTGTTTTATTAGAAAGACATTAACAAGTAGAACTCTCGTTAACCTTGGTCGTGTTATTTAGGCAAAATGCTTGTTTGGATCTTAATACGGGAATGTTAAACCCCGAATATCAAGCGAATGACAAACATGAGCCAACTTCATTACGCTGAGTCCTGCCCGAGGAAATACTCGGACATTATGTTGGCTTTTCGGCGAGAATATACAACCGGGACCATCACCAAAGGGCAGCTATATAGTTGTGTGAATTTGTGTAAAGAAAACAGAAATGCTTTTATATATTTTTGTGTGTGATACTGCATGTGCCTGTTTGTAAAAGGTACATTTTCATTCAATAAAAAAAATACAAGAAATGGTTGCTCTTTTTCTTTATTTACAGCACACAACACACTCCCATTGGTGTGGGCTCCTCATTGTCCACTATCTGCCTTTTCATTGACGGGATTTTTCCAGTTTTAAAAAACGCGTTTAGCTTTGAATTGGCAAACACTCGTGTGTCGTGCGTGTTTGTACTGCCAGGCCACTTCTCAGTTACGTGCATAAACCGGTACCTGTAGTCACACACCGCTTGTATGTTTAGGGAATGTTTGCCCTTTCTGTTGATGTAGTCCGTGGCGTTGGAGGACAAGAGAAGCTCTGGACATCCGGAAATTCGCTCTCCATTCATCATCCATGACGCCATTGACGAAGTTGTCCCTCTGTCCTTTACCTTCTGGTCACGCGATGCGTCATCGTTTTCCCAAAAGTCGTGTTTTGCCCGTCCACACGACCCCCGGCGTTCTCAGATTTCTCCACTCTGGAACCCATTTTTAAACACCGTTTACACCCACCCAAAACGCCGGCGCCATGTGGACGAAAGGCCCAAACCAACACAAACTTCTCTGTTTCCACCAAAAAACGTTGTTGTGAGGACAGGGCCTTCTGTGGCTCCTGGCGGCCACAAGGGGCCTTTTCTACATGTAAGATTCTGATGGTAAATTGCATAGACCTTCATAGACTTGTAATTCTCTATCTTTGTCCATTGCTAAATCTCAATCACTTGGATAGCCAATGCAGCCTGGTATTGTGTAAGTCCGGTCACTTAATTCATTCATAATTAGGGCCTACCCCAACCCCCTGACTGACAGTATTTGTTGATCATCACAAACTTAAAAATGAAAATTACACTTAAATTTTCTATTAGTGGTTAAATTAGTAATATTTGACGGTAGAGGTAGAAATAGTAGTAGAAATAGCAGTAATAATGGTCATCATAGTAAAGGAAATCTCCAAATACAATTTCTGAAACACAATTTTTATTTTTACAGTTATTTAAACTTTTCTCCTGAGACCAGAACAAATCAAACACAGAAATCACAAATTCAACATCTACAGTGTCAAAGAATCACAATACACAAACATTCTGAAATATGTGCCTTGTAGAGTTTATTCCTCTAAAACAAATGTTGAAATCCTTTGGAATAAATGTAAAAGTACACAGGTGGTATCGTATTGCTTTAGTTTAAAACAGCTCTTGAGTTTTGACTTTAAGGTTTCTTGGTTTAAAATCCCTAAAATACAAATTGATACTTTGCCACCTTACCTGGGGGTGTGATGCTAACTGTAGGCACTGCTCTGTCTGAACATCTGTTACACAAGTTAGACTTTAATCTAAGCTTCGTTTTAACTCAGTCTGACCAACATTATTTGGACTACAACAGGTGATCTCATTTGTGCTGTTAAAGTCTCTCAAATTAAATGAGTCATAAGCTCGCATTAACAGGTTTTCACTTGAAAATTAAACTCCTAAACAGGACCAGAAACACTTGGAGAGATCACAGCCTCCTGAAAAATGTTGATAAATTCATTTTCAACTTTTTTGTCAGTGTTTCCTAATGTGTGCAATGCGTCACCATGGTAACTGCTTTGCAAACTCCTATAATTTCTTGAATTTAATTCCTTGTATCTTCTTTTGTTTATGTAAAGGTATTTTGTTTCAAGTATTGCATTAACTGTGTGATGACCCCTTGTGTTAAAAACATCATCTACAACAACAAAACATACTAACTAGGGATGTCCCGATCCCCTCCGATCCGATTCCAATCATTTGAATTTGAGTGTCTGCCGATACCGAGTCCCGATTCGATACTTACATAATACATAAAAAGTACACTTATATTTATGATTATTATAAGTACTACCAGGGCTCTCAAGTCTCGCGCATTGAGAGTGTGACACGCAATTCGACGTGTTCACACGCCACACGTGGCATTTCTCACTCTGAAATTTAGTTACACAATTCAAGCACAGCGCACAGCGCTTCTGTGCCCAGAAAATCAGTTAGATAATGCAAGCACCGCGCGTTTTCAGCGATTTCCGACCATGTGATCAGATCGGGACATCCTAATACTAACTGCTAAACATCCCACCATAGACATACACGCAGAACACCCCCAGCGTGACGCCACTGCAAAGTATCAATATGTGCATAACAGTCGTAGAAAAACAGTAGATTTTTAAAAAGTCAGAATAGAAAATGTATTTGAAAGTGGTTATTTTTATGTTTAAGGCAAAATTACATGGATTTTTAGACAATTCTGAATATTTTGTGCAAAAGGCAGTTTAATTCTTTAATTCTTAGTGGTCCATCCTCAAGTTTAAAATGTGTTTGTTACCTGGAAGTTAATCACAATGTATGTATTTCTTTATTATTAAATGGGCACTCTCTAAGTTTTTAGGTGGAGGAAGGATGTTCCACTGTATGGTATTAATATTATCTCCCTAAACAGAGTTAGAGGTCAGATCTGTGGAGAGGTGAGCCCTCACAGTAAGAATGATGTAAGGGTAATGCCGTACTGTCCAGTGTACCAGTGTGAGATCAATTTACTGTGGAACATTCTAGGTAATGCAACTACATTTCCATGGAGACAAGCATATGGCAGACTCCTCACCAGAAAAGTTACACAGTGCACCTTTAATTGCAGTGTGAATTCTGTCCAGTACAAAATATTAAAATATTATCTCCCACTGACTTAAGCAATCACAGTCAAAGCCAGAGAACAAGGCAGTGAATATGCTTTCATAGTATCAAAATAGGGGTGTGAAAAAGCACAGTGCAGTGGTCAGCACAGTGGTCAGCGCAGTGGTCAGTGCAGTGGTCAGTGCAGTGGTCAGATCAGTGGTCAGCGCAGTGGTCAGCGCAGTGGTCAGTGCAGTGGTCAGATCAGTGGTCAGCGCAGTGGTCAGCGCAGTGGTCAGATCAGTGGTCAGCGCAGTGGTCAGCGCAGTGGTCAGTGCAGTGGTCAGTGCAGTGGTCAGATCAGTGGTCAGTGCAGTGGTCAGATCAGTGGTCAGATCAGTGGTCAGTGCAGTGGTCAGATCAGTGGTCAGTGCAGTGGTCAGATCAGTGGTCAGTGCAGTGGTCAGCGCAGTGGTCAGCGCAGTGGTCAGTGCAGTGGTCAGCGCAGTGGTCAGATCAGTGCATCGTCCCAGATGTAGTTCAGGGCTGTATGAAGCTGGAAAGAAAGGCATCATGGGTTGTGTAAAGTTATAGCTAGTTTAGATTAGAGTCAGTGTTGAAAAAGGTTTAACTACGGTGTATTCTGGGTAATGGACCCTCCACCAGAAAAGTTACACAATGCAACTTTAAAACAAAAATAAAATAAGACAAAACTGATCCAAATGTGTTATGTAACTGTCATTTATCTCTCAAGTAACTACAGAACAGCTTTGTGTAAGTAAAAGTTTAAATATTATGAGACTTCCCAGAAAATACTGTTGGTGTCACGGTGGCTGAGTGGTTAGCACTCATGGTTCGATCCCCGGGTCCCCCAGGCCTTTCTGTGTGGAGTTTGCATGTTCTCCCCGTGTCTGGATGGGTTTCCTCCGGGCACTCCGGTTTTCCCCATCAACCCAAAACATGCTCCAGGTAAAATCCTCCTGAGGTCCTGACCAAACTGAAGCAATAAGATCATGGAGATGTTCCCCGGGCGCTTGACGAGCTGCCCACTGCTCCTGAAGGAGTAATAATCTTCTTATTACATCGACTTCTATGCCCAACCAGGATATCGACTGAACTGATATTTCAAATCCAATATATGGTCAAGCAGTGTTTCCAGGATCAGTGCAAATATCTGTCACCAGTATTGATATGGATATGGATTGATGCGGGTTAGAAGTACAACTACAGTGTGGTACCTGCATCTCCATCTTACTGTGATTGTATATTGTTCTAATAAATAAATACTTGAAAAGAAGCTTGAGAGATGCGCATTGTGGGGGCTGTAGGTTGTGAAATATATCCTGTACTTTTTCTCTCAGTGCACTGCATCCTGGGAGTTGCAGTTGTCTCAGGGCAGCACATTGTGGGTCATGTAGTTTCTGTCAGAGCCGCACAGAGCTTGAAAGAAAAGCATTGTGTGGGCTGTAATTAAAATCTTTTGTTTCTTTAATAGCTCTGTAATAGACTGTATAGTTTTCTGTAGTTTTCTCTCAGAGCACTGCATCCTGGGAGTTGCAGTTACTCCCTGCAGTGCATTATGGGCCGTGTAGTCTTGTATCAGAGCTGCATGTAGCTGAACAGTAGAGGTACGAGAAACAGCACGTTGAACCCCACCGTTACATAGACGATATACCTGTACGGAAGCTCCACCTCCACGTGCTGCCGCGCCCGCCTCACGTCTCCGCCCCCTCCCAGCCTCAGCACCCGGCACAGCGTCGTCAAGGTAACCGCTTTCATCACAGCGCGCGTCAACATCAGAACCGCCACGCCCGCAATCAACCGCACCAACGCCGTGACGAAGAGCGAGAAGGAGAGAGGAGGGAGGAAGAGAGGGAGCGACACGGGGTCACGGCTGAAACCCAGGCGGAGGTTCATGTGGGATGCTAACGCTACGCCCGCCCCGGTGCCCAGGATCTGAGCCGTGTCTCCCCTTGATGTGCTCCAGGCGTCTAGGTGGAAGCAGAGCAGAGACAGGGTGAAGGGGACGGCAACGATGAGGAGAGGAGCCCAGCGGCTGTGGAGGATGACGAGGTCTAAGGAGTCCAAGGCTGGAAGAGACACGAGCAGGATCAGAGAGGAGTACAGGACCCCCGCCAATACGTCCTGAGAGAAACACAGACAAAGACAAAGGGTTAGAGTGGAGGGAAAACTGTTAATTAACTGTTAATTGTTCAAATGTATGGTTTGTAATTTGAATTTTTGATGTATTTGTACTAGGCCTGTAACGATATGCGTATCGAAACCGAAATCGCGATACGCAGAGCCACGAACCTGTCTCGCGGTGTAAGAAGGCAGAATCGCGACACGCTTTTTCAAACTCCCAGTCCCTTTCAGTACAGATCCAGCCACATGAGCTCATACTGCTACCAAACTTTTAAAAATACTATCATTTTTATTTGACATTAGTCGTCTATTTTAAAATACGTGGGCCTAAACCATAAAACTTTTATTATTTTTTTTCGCCAACCTGCAAGCATCCTGTAACTGCGCGTCATGTGACGCAAAATGTTTAGCTCGCGCATGCGCAGTGCACTAACGTGGATGAGATGCCCAGGGAGTAAACAATGGCTAGTTCAAGTAGTCCTGAAATTGCAGACCCTCCGAGCTCATTTCGGTCAGCAGTATGGCAGCATTTCGGATACCCTGTTGAAAATAAGGATGGTAACCGTGTTGTCGACCAGAGCCGTACCATTTGCCGTAAGTGTTTTAAGACGCTTCCTCAAGTGGCAGGCAACACTTCCAACATGCAAATGCACATCGCACGCCACCATCCCGAAATTAAGTTAGGTGGAGCCAAGACAGGCGTGCAACGGCAGCCTACATTGACGAATATATTTTTTATTATTAAACCTTTATTTAACCAGGGAAATCCCATTGAGATTAAAAACCTCTTTTTCAAGGGAGCCCTGACCTAGAGGCAGCAAAAAGACAATTAAAACACAATTAAAATGACATATAAATTAGTTAAAATTACATATAAATTAGTTAAAACAGGTACAGTTTATGGAGGCTGTCACAAGAGCTCTCAGTCTGGACTTAAAGTCATTCAACGAGATAAATTCTGTTAATTTCCAGTCCTTTTGCAGCTTGTTCCATGTCGAGGGGGCAGAGAAGACAAAAGCCCTTTTTCCCAACTCTGTGCGAACAAACGGAACAGAGAGCAACAACTGATCATTTGAACGCAAACCATAAGAATCAACACTTCTCTGTGTGATTAAGTTACATATGTCGGAGGGAAGTAGTCCAAGCATGGCCTTGTAGATAAAGGTGTACGAATGAGTCAACCTCCTAGTGGACAAAGAAGGCCATCCCACTGGAGAGTACAGTTCACAGTGGAGGGTCAAGGTCCTACAGTTAGTAACAAACCTCAAAGCAGCAGATACACAGAGTCAATCTTACTCAGACATTGAGCTGAAGCGTTCATATACAGCAAGTCTCCATAATCTAAAATGGATAAAAAAAAGTTGCAGTGACAAGGCGCTTTTTAACCTTAAAAGAAAAACACAATTTATTTCGGAATAAAAAACCCAATTTCAATTTGAGTTTCTTCACAAGATTGTCAATGTGGGGTTTAAAAGTCAGGGTGTCATCAAGCAAGATACCAAGATATTTGTACAAATGAACCACCTCAATTTCATTTCCCTCAAGAGTGGACACTGTGGGGACATCTTGCGGAGTCTTCTTAGAGTTTGAGAACAACATTAGTTTAGTTTTGTCAGCATTAAGGACTAGTTTTAGCTGCAGAAGTGTGTGCTGCACCACATCAAAAGCTTTCTGCAGAGATTCAATAGCATTAACAGGAGATGAGCCAAAGCAGTGAATGATTGTGTCATCGGCATAAAAATGCATATTAGCATTGGACACATTTTGTCCCAAGTCATTAATATACATAATGAATAGGAGAGGTCCTAATATAGAACCCTGTGGCACCCCCTTGTGGAGACTCACAAATTCAGAGCAGAAACCATCATATTTGATACATTGGGTCCTGTCACTCAAATAATTAGTGAACCAGGACACTACATGATCTGACAGACCAAAACTGATAAGCTTTTGCTTTATGACTGTGTGGTCCACAGTGTCAAACGCCTTTGACAGATCAATAAAGAGTGCAGCACAGTACTGCTTTTTATCAAGAGCAACAATTATATCATTGATCACTTTTGTAGCAGCAGTGATGATACTGTGCTTTTTCCTAAAGCCTGACTGCAGTTTTGAAAGGAGGTCATTAGAGTATAGAAACTCTTTAAGTTGATCACAAACAAGGGCTTCAAGAATTTTTGATAAGACGCACAGATTTGATATTGGCCTGTAGTTCGTTAAAACTGCTGGATCACCTCCTTTTAGGAGGGGCACAACAAATGCTGACTTCCAGACTGAAGAATATTAAAAGCAAAGCTGCCAATTAATTCTGACCGTGCACAAAAAATAACGAGGGCAATTGCAATATTTATGGCAATGGATATGCGCCCTTTTTCTGTGGTTGAGAACGAAGGGTTCCGAAATTTGCTAATGGTTGTCGAGCCCCGTTATGAGGTCCCAAGCCGTGCATATTTTTCTCAGAATGTGCTTCCGAAACTTCTGAAAGAAACAAAGTCTAGGCTAGAGGAAGAATTGAGAAGCACTGACTTCATTGCAGTCACTACTGATGGGTGGACATCCCGTGCTACGGACAGTTATTTAACCATAACCGCACATTACATCAGGGATAACTGGCAAATCGCAAACCCTGTCCTTCAAACACGTCCGGTGTTGGAGAGTCACACAAGTGAGCATTTGTCAGAAATCCTTACACAGGCTATGTCAGATTGGAAAGTCACCAGGTCGAACGTCTCTGTTCCCGTTACAACTGACAATGCGAGAAATGCTGTTGAAGCGGTCGGATTTTTTCCGCATATTAAGTGCTTTGCCCACACTGTCAATCTCAGAGGAATGGCCGTGAACCAGGTGTCCCGACTCCTCAGTAGAGTCAGAAAAGTTGTCACTTTTTTCCACAAGAGCACTACAGCTGCAGCTGTGTTAAATGACAAACAGAAGATGCTGCGTTTGCCATCACATAAGCTAGTGCAGGACGTTCCTACTCGGTGGAACTCGAGCCATGATATGCTGGAGCGCTACCTTGAGCAGCAGGCTGCTGTTTTCACCGCTTTCACGGACGGAAGTGTAAAAAAAATATCAAGACATTGTCACTCTCTCTGATGCTGACGTGACACTAGCAGAGGACGTGGTTCAGGTTCTCAAACCACTGAAAACGATTACCAGCCTAATGAGCACTGATCAGACGCCCACTCTATCAATGATTCTGCCACTGAAACACACAATTCTGACCTCAATGATGCACAGTGGCTCTGACTCAACAACAGTTAAAGAAATGAAGACTGCCATTACAACTGATTTTGAGGATCGCTGCCCAGATACAGATGAGGCCCTAACTGACTTCCTCCATGTGAGCACTGCACTTGACCCTCGATTCAAATCTCTGTCTTTCCTGGATGAGGCCACCAAACTGACTGAGAGACTTCTGGAAGACTTTTCACAGACTGCTCAGGTATTTAACTTTTAATATTGATATAATTAATTAAAGTGAAATTTCAGTAAAGTGCCGTTATAAACCTATAATTAAAATCAGCATTTGCACATGACTTTGCACACTTTTATCAAACTGACTACACTCTAATCTTACCTTGCATTATTGAATGGATTTCATATGTTACGTTGATGTTTTATCTAACACACACAAATATTATGTTTCAATTGTGTTTTTGTCTTGGGTCCAGACTGTCGGGGAGAAGAGAGATGAGGAATCAGAGGAGGCCTCCATCAGTAGTGCCAGTGCCCGTCCTCCTCCAGCAAAAAGAGCACCAATAGCTGAACTGTTTGGAGACTTATTTCCAAGTCCAACAGATCAAGGAACATCCAAGCCTTTCTCTCTGGTGGTAAAAGAGGAGGTACAACATTACAGAGCAGTGCAAAGCCCCTCAGTGGAGTCAAATCCACTGATGTGGTGGAGAGACAATGAAAAACAGTTCCCCACTTTTCTAGGAATCCCTGCCACATCTGTCCCCAGTGAGAGTGTTCTCCACTGCTGGAGACATTGTCACAGCACAGAGAGCAAGCCTTTCACCGGACAATGTGGACATGGTATTTTTGAAAAAGAATTTCAAAATATCTTAATCAGCCAATCAGGTGGTGAAGCACAAACTGTTTATTTGGTTTAACTAACTTGATTATTTTTTCTGGTTTTCCTATATTTTTAGGCCAATTCAAGCCTGCTGCTTAAGAATTAAAAAGGAAGCTACTTTGTTACTACCTTTCCTCAGTGGAGTTGAATTCCATTTAATTTTCAACATTATTATCATTATTGTTTTTACAGAAACGACTGAAATGTTTATTTATTGATTTGTTAATTTTTGCTATACTTCACATTGTTCAATTGTACTTCAATTGTTAAATAAATGTTGTTTAAACAAAATGCCCTTTCAATTTAAAAAAATCGTGGGGTGTATCGAACCGTGTGTCAAAAATCGTGATACAAACCGAATTGTGAGTTGGTGTATCGTTACAGCCCTAATTTGTACATTCATTTTGTAATTTAAATGCCATCATTTACCATTTTTACACTAAATGACTGTTGTTGCTTATTAGCGATGTACCCAAAATTATATTTACAATATGTGCTATAGATAACTTAATAATCTGCACTTCATTTAGCATCAGTTACAAAGCAAAAACACTGACAATTATTTTTTTTTAAGATTTGTGAATAAATTAATGTGTCAAGAGGTTAAAGGGATATGCCACCCCCAGGTCAAACTTGGGCATCTCCCCACAGTCCAGAGACTAAAATAAGTGGTGGAAAGTGTTTTCCTGCTCACCCAGCCATTGTCCGAGTCTGTCGCCACTGACCGCCGCGGTATCTGGTGCTCCTCCGCCTTAGACTGGAGTCTAACGTAGCCAGAGAAAGATTTCGGCCAAAAGGAATTAATTTGCTCGATGCGTTTCCCAATTACTTTGTGTGTAGTGCGCATTCATATCGAGTGCAAATAAATGTGCAAATCAACACGGAGAGCTTGACTTGGTCATTTTGGGTGGGAACTATTTTTCAGTGCGGAAAAAGACAGACGAAGCACACAGCACGCAGCGTAACGGGGGAACTCCCTTCCCGGTGCGTAACAGGGATTCCCCTGGCAGCGTGGTGTGTGATTCGGCCATGTCCTTCCGCACTGAAAAATAGTTCCCACCCAAAATGACCAAGGCAAGCTCTCCGTGTTGATTTGCACATTTATTTGCACTCGATATGAATGCGCACTACACACAAAGTCATTGGGAAACGCATCGAGCAAATTAATTCCTTTTGGCCGAAATCTTTCTCTGGCGACGTTAGACTCCAGTCTAACGCGGAGGAGCAGAGTCACCAGAAAAACACTTTCCACCACTTATTTTAGTCTCTGGACTGTGGGGAGATGCCCAAGTTTGACCTGGGGGTGGCATTTCCCTTTAAAGATTCAAACAAATATGTTCCTTTTGCCCAAACACATACCTATAAGTAGTAAAATAATTTTGCAGTGGTCTCTTATTTTTTCCAGAGCGGTATCCACAGATATCCAAATCAATATATTGAAAACAGAAATGTGCTGTGTCTGGACATTCAAACTGAAATATAAAACGTGCAGAAAAATCTCAAATCTCACAATGCATTTATTTTATTCAGTCTATTCAGTCTTTAAAATCCAAAGGTGCCTTATTCTTTGACTCCACACTTGCACCAGCCCCTCTCATCTTTTTAAGCACCATTTTTCTCTTTCCAAGTCTCTCAAGTATAGTATATTTTTATGACTGCACTGATTGTACAAGTGTGTGGACTGATTTGTGTGCACCGTTTGAACTTTGAGACACAACAAAGTTTAAAATGACTAATAAACGGTCAAACAATAAAGAACAACACTATTTTGACATCTGCTCTGAGATAAGAGCGCTCAGATTAGATAAACAGGAAGTGTACTAAGTCTAAGTGACCTCTGACCCCTGGTTTGATAATCACATGTTGGGCTCATGAACTTTGATCGTGATACGACGATATATATCTTTTTAGAGGTTCTGCAGCTAAATATTTGTTTTACCAAGTTACAGCCAAGAAAATCAGAACTAATCACCACATCAAAACTGGGGCTAAACTGAGACTAAACCCAGAACTAAACCAAGACTAGAACAGGACTATAACCCAAACCTGCATTACATTAGGATTTAACAATAAGTGTGACCTGAAAGCAAGACTAGGTCTGGGACAAAACTAGGATTCAAATGACATGTAAGTAAAGCAAGGAGTAAACTAGAACTAAACCGGGGATATAACCAGGACTAAACTAGAAATAAGCCAGGGTGTGGTGAATAAACTAGAACTAAACTAGGGATGTAACCAGGAGTAAAATTAGGAAAAAGGACTAAATAATTTCTAAACTAAGGGTACATTCCCCACAATCACCACAGAAAATGTGTGACTAAACACAGAACTAAACCAGGACGAGACCAGAAGTAGAACTACAGAAGTAGAACTAAATCTACATTAGGACTTAAACTGGCTCCAAACCAGAGTGAAGTGTTGTTAAAGAAAGTGTTGTGGCAGTAGCTCAGTTGGTAGAGCGCTTGCCTAGTGATCCAGGGTTGGCGGTTCGAATCCTGCTCTTGACGGGTGGACCGCGTGTGACCCCAGCTCCCACAGATGAGTGCTGCAAGTCCTTGGGCAAGACACTTAACCCCACCTCGCCCCCAGTGTCTGCAGACACTGGTAGCCCACATGAAGATAAATCAAGGCCCGTTGTGACGTGGACACACCACCTGCGGGAGGATTGTGATTGTGTTCTGGGCAGTGGAACACTGCTTGGACTGCTGCCCCCGTGACCCAGGGATGGAAAAAGCAGAAGATGAATGAATGTTGTTAAAGGTAACATGATCTGATTGAACTACAGTGACCCTCTCTATCTCTCATCTGAACAGACCTGGATCATCACAGACTGGATCCACACATTATCCTTCTGTGGATTTAGTTTGTTACTGTATACGTTTATTTATGTCTGGTGCCTGTTGTACACATGTATGATTTTATAATACTTGAAAATCATTTATTTAAAATCTAGAATGTAAATAAATTAAAAAATAGCTGGGTCAAAGTAAATAGGAATTATTTATATTATATATATATTTCTATTTATTTATATATTTATATTTCATTGTATTTTATTTAGACATGCTTTATTCCTGGTTTCAATTCTGGTTTTAATCCCTGGTTTAGTCCATGTTTAGCCCCTGTTTTAGACCTAGTTTAGTCCTGGTATAGTCCCAGGTTCAGACCCCATTTACCCTGGTTTAGTCCCTGGTTCAGACCAGGTTTAGGCCTGGTTTAGTCCCTAATTCAGACCTAGTTTAGTCCTGGTTTAGTCCCAGGTTCAGACCTCATTTAGACCTTGTTTAGTCCCTAATTCAGACTTGGTTTAGTCCCAGGTTTAGACCTCGTTTAAACCTGGTTTCATCCTATCTTAGACCCTGTAAACCTGTGAATTCCTATTAAACTCTCAGTGTCTAAAAAGATCCGGTTTGGGTGAGATCTGGTCTGTCAGGTCTGGACCAGTTCATATTCAACACAAATACAGGATTCACAGACAGAGCATGTTCAGACTGGACACAGAGCACTAAAATGGAAACTGAAAGAGAGGGGCACTTTCTCAATAAACTAAAGATTTAAATATTGGACTTTAATATTTGAACATTAAAGCAACTATTGCTTAGTCCCAATTAGGGTGCACATTTTTGGACTTTGGAATTTCTTTCTAGATCAATAAAGTATCCATCATAAAATATAATTATGATTTTGGTGAAAAGTATAGAACCGTATTGGCCCGAATATAAGACGACCCTAATTATAAGACGACCCCCTCTTTTTCAAGACTCAAGTTTGAAAAAAGACTTTTTGAACACCAAATTTAATTTTTATACAGAAAATAATTACAGTACATCTGAAACAAATGATTATAACAATATATTCGAGAGAAAAAGCATGTTATTTTGCCTCATTCAAATCATGCAAAAACTGTCTATCACATCTTAATATCTGAACATTTAAATATGTAAACTAAAGTACAATCACATTTGTAAATGAATGGCTTCTGGTTTTTGAAATGTAAATAAACCAATCTACTGTGATAAAACAACAAAATTGCAATACAGTGAACCCTCGTTTATCGCGGGGGTTAGGTTCCAGAAATAGCCCGCAATAAGTGAAATCCGCGAATTTTATATTTTACAATTATTCTACATGTTTTAAGGCTGAAAACGCTTCACCAGACACATTATACACCTTTCTGAGACTGGTATTAACATTTTTCTCTTGTTTAAACACTCAAACTTTTGTAGATTTTCATTAAAATATATTAATAGTGGGGGGGTGGGGGGGCGAGAGGGCGCGTGACACGCGGTCCTGTCACTCAAATAATTAGTGAACCAGGACACTACATGATCTGACAGACCAAAACTGATAAGCTTTTGCTTTATGACTGTGTGGTCCACAGTGTCAAACGCCTTTGACAGATCAATAAAGAGTGCAGCACAGTACTGCTTTTTATCAAGAGCAACAATTATATCATTGATCACTTTTGTAGCAGCAGTGATGGTACTGTGCTTTTTCCTAAAGCCTGACTGCAGTTTTGAAAGGAGGTCATTAGAGTATAGAAACTCTTTAAGTTGATCACAAACAAGGGCTTCAAGAATTTTTGATAAGACGCACAGATTTGATATTGGCCTGTAGTTAGTTAAAACTGCTGGATCACCTCCTTTTAGGAGGGGCACAACAAATGCTGACTTCCAGACTGAAGAATATTAAAAGCAAAGCTGCCAATTAATTCTGACCGTGCACAAAAAATAACGAGGGCAATTGCAATATTTATGGCAATGGATATGCGCCCTTTTTCTGTGGTTGAGAACGAAGGGTTCCGAAATTTGCTAATGGTTGTCGAGCCCCGTTATGAGGTCCCAAGCCGTGCATATTTTTCTCAGAATGTGCTTCCGAAACTTCTGAAAGAAACAAAGTCTAGGCTAGAGGAAGAATTGAGAAGCACTGACTTCATTGCAGTCACTACTGATGGGTGGACATCCCGTGCTACGGACAGTTATTTAACCATAACCGCACATTACATCAGGGATAACTGGCAAATCGCAAACCCTGTCCTTCAAACACGTCCGGTGTTGGAGAGTCACACAAGTGAGCATTTGTCAGAAATCCTTACACAGGCTATGTCAGATTGGAAAGTCACCAGGTCGAACGTCTCTGTTCCCGTTACAACTGACAATGCGAGAAATGCTGTTGAAGCGGTCGGATTTTTTCCGCATATTAAGTGCTTTGCCCACACTGTCAATCTCAGAGGAATGGCCGTGAACCAGGTGTCCCGACTCCTCAGTAGAGTCAGAAAAGTTGTCACTTTTTTCCACAAGAGCACTACAGCTGCAGCTGTGTTAAATGACAAACAGAAGATGCTGCGTTTGCCATCACATAAGCTAGTGCAGGACGTTCCTACTCGGTGGAACTCGAGCCATGATATGCTGGAGCGCTACCTTGAGCAGCAGGCTGCTGTTTTCACCGCTTTCACGGACGGAAGTGTAAAAAAAATATCAAGACATTGTCACTCTCTCTGATGCTGACGTGACACTAGCAGAGGACGTGGTTCAGGTTCTCAAACCACTGAAAACGATTACCAGCCTAATGAGCACTGATCAGACGCCCACTCTATCAATGATTCTGCCACTGAAACACACAATTCTGACCTCAATGATGCACAGTGGCTCTGACTCAACAACAGTTAAAGAAATGAAGACTGCCATTACAACTGATTTTGAGGATCGCTGCCCAGATACAGATGAGGCCCTAACTGACTTCCTCCATGTGAGCACTGCACTTGACCCTCGATTCAAATCTCTGTCTTTCCTGGATGAGGCCACCAAACTGACTGAGAGACTTCTGGAAGACTTTTCACAGACTGCTCAGGTATTTAACTTTTAATATTGATATAATTAATTAAAGTGAAATTTCAGTAAAGTGCCGTTATAAACCTATAATTAAAATCAGCATTTGCACATGACTTTGCACACTTTTATCAAACTGACTACACTCTAATCTTACCTTGCATTATTGAATGGATTTCATATGTTACGTTGATGTTTTATCTAACACACACAAATATTATGTTTCAATTGTGTTTTTGTCTTGGGTCCAGACTGTCGGGGAGAAGAGAGATGAGGAATCAGAGGAGGCCTCCATCAGTAGTGCCAGTGCCCGTCCTCCTCCAGCAAAAAGAGCACCAATAGCTGAACTGTTTGGAGACTTATTTCCAAGTCCAACAGATCAAGGAACATCCAAGCCTTTCTCTCTGGTGGTAAAAGAGGAGGTACAACATTACAGAGCAGTGCAAAGCCCCTCAGTGGAGTCAAATCCACTGATGTGGTGGAGAGACAATGAAAAACAGTTCCCCACTTTTCTAGGAATCCCTGCCACATCTGTCCCCAGTGAGAGTGTTCTCCACTGCTGGAGACATTGTCACAGCACAGAGAGCAAGCCTTTCACCGGACAATGTGGACATGGTATTTTTGAAAAAGAATTTCAAAATATCTTAATCAGCCAATCAGGTGGTGAAGCACAAACTGTTTATTTGGTTTAACTAACTTGATTATTTTTTCTGGTTTTCCTATATTTTTAGGCCAATTCAAGCCTGCTGCTTAAGAATTAAAAAGGAAGCTACTTTGTTACTACCTTTCCTCAGTGGAGTTGAATTCCATTTAATTTTCAACATTATTATCATTATTGTTTTTACAGAAACGACTGAAATGTTTATTTATTGATTTGTTAATTTTTGCTATACTTCACATTGTTCAATTGTACTTCAATTGTTAAATAAATGTTGTTTAAACAAAATGCCCTTTCAATTTAAAAAAATCGTGGGGTGTATCGAACCGTGTGTCAAAAATCGTGATACAAACCGAATTGTGAGTTGGTGTATCGTTACAGCCCTAATTTGTACATTCATTTTGTAATTTAAATGCCATCATTTACCATTTTTACACTAAATGACTGTTGTTGCTTATTAGCGATGTACCCAAAATTATATTTACAATATGTGCTATAGATAACTTAATAATCTGCACTTCATTTAGCATCAGTTACAAAGCAAAAACACTGACAATTATTTTTTTTTAAGATTTGTGAATAAATTAATGTGTCAAGAGGTTAAAGGGATATGCCACCCCCAGGTCAAACTTGGGCATCTCCCCACAGTCCAGAGACTAAAATAAGTGGTGGAAAGCGTTTTCCTGCTCACCCAGCCATTGTCCGAGTCTGTCGCCACTGACCGCCGCGGTATCTGGTGCTCCTCCGCCTTAGACTGGAGTCTAACGTAGCCAGAGAAAGATTTCGGCCAAAAGGAATTAATTTGCTCGATGCGTTTCCCAATTACTTTGTGTGTAGTGCGCATTCATATCGAGTGCAAATAAATGTGCAAATCAACACGGAGAGCTTGACTTGGTCATTTTGGGTGGGAACTATTTTTCAGTGCGGAAAAAGACAGACGAAGCACACAGCACGCAGCGTAACGGGGGAACTCCCTTCCCGGTGCGTAACAGGGATTCCCCTGGCAGCGTGGTGTGTGATTCGGCCATGTCCTTCCGCACTGAAAAATAGTTCCCACCCAAAATGACCAAGGCAAGCTCTCCGTGTTGATTTGCACATTTATTTGCACTCGATATGAATGCGCACTACACACAAAGTCATTGGGAAACGCATCGAGCAAATTAATTCCTTTTGGCCGAAATCTTTCTCTGGCGACGTTAGACTCCAGTCTAAGGCGGAGGAGCAGAGTCACCAGAAAAACGCTTTCCACCACTTATTTTAGTCTCTGGACTGTGGGGAGATGCCCAAGTTTGACCTGGGGGTGGCATTTCCCTTTAAAGATTCAAACAAATATGTTCCTTTTGCCCAAACACATACCTATAAGTAGTAAAATAATTTTGCAGTGGTCTCTTATTTTTTCCAGAGCGGTATCCACAGATATCCAAATCAATATATTGAAAACAGAAATGTGCTGTGTCTGGACATTCAAACTGAAATATAAAACGTGCAGAAAAATCTCAAATCTCACAATGCATTTATTTTATTCAGTCTATTCAGTCTTTAAAATCCAAAGGTGCCTTATTCTTTGACTCCACACTTGCACCAGCCCCTCTCATCTTTTTAAGCACCATTTTTCTCTTTCCAAGTCTCTCAAGTATAGTATATTTTTATGACTGCACTGATTGTACAAGTGTGTGGACTGATTTGTGTGCACCGTTTGAACTTTGAGACACAACAAAGTTTAAAATGACTAATAAACGGTCAAACAATAAAGAACAACACTATTTTGACATCTGCTCTGAGATAAGAGCGCTCAGATTAGATAAACAGGAAGTGTACTAAGTCTAAGTGACCTCTGACCCCTGGTTTGATAATCACATGTTGGGCTCATGAACTTTGATCGTGATACGACGATATATATCTTTTTAGAGGTTCTGCAGCTAAATATTTGTTTTACCAAGTTACAGCCAAGAAAATCAGAACTAATCACCACATCAAAACTGGGGCTAAACTGAGACTAAACCCAGAACTAAACCAAGACTAGAACAGGACTATAACCCAAACCTGCATTACATTAGGATTTAACAATAAGTGTGACCTGAAAGCAAGACTAGGTCTGGGACAAAACTAGGATTCAAATGACATGTAAGTAAAGCAAGGAGTAAACTAGAACTAAACCGGGGATATAACCAGGACTAAACTAGAAATAAGCCAGGGTGTGGTGAATAAACTAGAACTAAACTAGGGATGTAACCAGGAGTAAAATTAGGAAAAAGGACTAAATAATTTCTAAACTAAGGGTACATTCCCCACAATCACCACAGAAAATGTGTGACTAAACACAGAACTAAACCAGGACGAGACCAGAAGTAGAACTACAGAAGTAGAACTAAATCTACATTAGGACTTAAACTGGCTCCAAACCAGAGTGAAGTGTTGTTAAAGAAAGTGTTGTGGCAGTAGCTCAGTTGGTAGAGCGCTTGCCTAGTGATCCAGGGTTGGCGGTTCGAATCCTGCTCTTGACGGGTGGACCGCGTGTGACCCCAGCTCCCACAGATGAGTGCTGCAAGTCCTTGGGCAAGACACTTAACCCCACCTCGCCCCCAGTGTCTGCAGACACTGGTAGCCCACATGAAGATAAATCAAGGCCCGTTGTGACATGGACCCACCACCTGCGGGAGGATTGTGATTGTGTTCTGGGCAGTGGAACACTGCTTGGACTGCTGCCCCCGTGACCCAGGGATGGAAAAAGCAGAAGATGAATGAATGTTGTTAAAGGTAACATGATCTGATTGAACTACAGTGACCCTCTCTATCTCTCATCTGAACAGACCTGGATCATCACAGACTGGATCCACACATTATCCTTCTGTGGATTTAGTTTGTTACTGTATACGTTTATTTATGTCTGGTGCCTGTTGTACACATGTATGATTTTATAATACTTGAAAATCATTTATTTAAAATCTAGAATGTAAATAAATTAAAAAATAGCTGGGTCAAAGTAAATAGGAATTATTTATATTATATATATATTTCTATTTATTTATATATTTATATTTCATTGTATTTTATTTAGACATGCTTTATTCCTGGTTTCAATTCTGGTTTTAATCCCTGGTTTAGTCCATGTTTAGCCCCTGTTTTAGACCTAGTTTAGTCCTGGTATAGTCCCAGGTTCAGACCCCATTTACCCTGGTTTAGTCCCTGGTTCAGACCAGGTTTAGGCCTGGTTTAGTCCCTAATTCAGACCTAGTTTAGTCCTGGTTTAGTCCCAGGTTCAGACCTCATTTAGACCTTGTTTAGTCCCTAATTCAGACTTGGTTTAGTCCCAGGTTTAGACCTCGTTTAAACCTGGTTTCATCCTATCTTAGACCCTGTAAACCTGTGAATTCCTATTAAACTCTCAGTGTCTAAAAAGATCCGGTTTGGGTGAGATCTGGTCTGTCAGGTCTGGACCAGTTCATATTCAACACAAATACAGGATTCACAGACAGAGCATGTTCAGACTGGACACAGAGCACTAAAATGGAAACTGAAAGAGAGGGGCACTTTCTCAATAAACTAAAGATTTAAATATTGGACTTTAATATTTGAACATTAAAGCAACTATTGCTTAGTCCCAATTAGGGTGCACATTTTTGGACTTTGGAATTTCTTTCTAGATCAATAAAGTATCCATCATAAAATATAATTATGATTTTGGTGAAAAGTATAGAACCGTATTGGCCCGAATATAAGACGACCCTAATTATAAGACGACCCCCTCTTTTTCAAGACTCAAGTTTGAAAAAAGACTTTTTGAACACCAAATTTAATTTTTATACAGAAAATAATTACAGTACATCTGAAACAAATGATTATAACAATATATTCGAGAGAAAAAGCATGTTATTTTGCCTCATTCAAATCATGCAAAAACTGTCTATCACATCTTAATATCTGAACATTTAAATATGTAAACTAAAGTACAATCACATTTGTAAATGAATGGCTTCTGGTTTTTGAAATGTAAATAAACCAATCTACTGTGATAAAACAACAAAATTGCAATACAGTGAACCCTCGTTTATCGCGGGGGTTAGGTTCCAGAAATAGCCCGCAATAAGTGAAATCCGCGAATTTTATATTTTACGTGACACGCGGACACGTGCGCGCGGACACGTGCGCGCGGACACATGTGTTTGTTTTGGTACCACATATCCATGCCATGTGCGAAAGTCGAGTGGAAAGCGACCTGGATATAATTTTGGGCAAGACTCAAGCCAATGCTAACAGTGCCAAACCGCTAACAGACGCCTCTGAGCACCAGTCCTCACCACAAGACCAGGTAAGACCAACCTGCGCTCACAAGAGTTAGTTGCATTTCACCCCGGCTCCAAAATCAGACCGCTATCAATGCGTCGCCAATACTCCACAGCTCTCTAGGACGGGGTCGGGTTCGTCCTCTCACGGGGAAGAGCCACTGTCTCCTCTGTGCGCGCAAGTGTCCTCCCCCCGCTGCGGCTCCCTCGAATGTGGCTCCCCTGGACGCCGCGCGGCCAGGCGCCAGGCCCGTCCATGTTGATTCTTGGCTCTTCCATGGTCCGGCTCACACTCTCTTCCATGGCTCGTGCAAGTAAACAAATGCCACACCTCCTGTCACCCAGGCGCTCTCGTGAAGGAAATCAGAGACTCTGTCCCTACCATCCCTGGTCTAGACCTGGTTTAGTCCTGGTCTAGACCTGGTTTAGTCCTGGTTTAGTCCTGGTTTAGACCTGGTTTAGACCTGCTTTAGACCTGGTTTAGTCCTGGTCTAGTCTCTTAGCTAATCAGGGCGCAGGACAGAATGTTACACTGTAAAAAAAAGTTACACTATAAAAAAAATTGGGGAAAAAAAAAAAAAAAAAAATTGGAAAAAAAAATCCGCGAAACAGCGAGGCCGCGAAGAGTGAACCGCGATA
Organism: Paratrypauchen microcephalus; assembly: GCA_036785185.1. NCBI lineage: Eukaryota > Metazoa > Chordata > Actinopteri > Gobiiformes > Gobiidae > Paratrypauchen > Paratrypauchen microcephalus. The sequence continues at coordinate 1,086,531 of JAVJIX010000242.1, forward strand.
CAGCGAGGGTTCACTGTAACTGCATTAACCATCAAAGTGAAGTCTAACTGTAACTGTAGTCTTGAAACAAATCTGAATAAGGAAAAACATTGCAATAAAATAATGCAAACTGGTTTAAACTTGAGAGTAGCTGAGATCTGTCATGTCAGAACATTACTCCTCACAAACATCCTCTGCCTCTGAAGACAACAGCTTCTCTCCAGAGGCAGAGGGCAGGCGCTGGGCTAGACTTACGCCGTTACGCCGCAGCATTCTTTTACACCAGCCGAGGCTTTGAAGTCAGCGGTGGGTGTGTTTAGCATTCGCTTTAAAGATATCTGGCGCCATCTAGCGTTGTGAATGGGTATAATGTCTAGACCCCGAATGTAAGACGACCCCCTCTTTTTCAGTCTTATTTCAATGCAAAAAACATCGTCTTATATTCGGGCCAATACGGTAATTAATAAAAAGTAGGAGTAGTTTATGGCGGAGGGTCCGTCAAATGTTTTTCTCCATGGAGATGTTATAGCTTTGTTTGGCATGTTTCACAGTATGTTTTTAAAGCTTTCTATCTTCATGGAGACCAAACCAGACCAAGTTACAGATCAGATCTGTGGAGAGGCGACCCCACTCACAGTCAGAATGTGTTTTTGAGCTGTAAAGCCACCTGTAATTTAATAAACGTCAGGTAGATGTGTTTAATGTCATACATTTCAGGCAGAACAATGACATATCCATAGAAATAAGCAGATGATAGACCCCCAACCACAAAGCTACATAGTGCAGCTTTAAAGTGATAGTGTGTAACTTTTTTGGTGGTGAAAAGTTACCTGCATGAGCATTCTCCAGGGAAATAGATACTGTGGAAAATTACAGCTAAAGAAGAACATTTCCATGGAAACAAAGAGAAGAGGCCATCCTCCAGATCAAATAAGTGTCAGGTTTGTGGAGATGCAAGCCTGCTCACAGTGGGGACGTCTTTCAATGTTTT